>JAOVVA010000027.1:545111-577237 GCA_028565275.1 Leiocassis micropogon | reverse complement strand
AAACTCCCTGAGATGGTAATAGGAAGAAACCTTGAGAGGAACCGGACTCAACAGGGAACCCATCCTCATCTGGGTGAGACAGAGAGCAGGGATTGATCTGCACTCATACTGTGTGTTAGGAGGCAGGCAGTTCAGCTATAACAGTTGATGTTAATTGATGTTTTTAGTGTGCTGTGATGTGGTCGTAGGCATGAGGGCGAAGTCTGAATACTGAAAATATCACAGTGGTGCTGATTTTTAGCACAACAGCATGACCTTGGGTGTGATATCGCTTTTATACGACAGTTCCACAAACTTCATTTATAATTAACAGATTATGATTTGTTTCTTTATTTAACCAGTTATTCTGCTCCGCCCACACACATCCTTCAGCGCACGGAGGAACTACAGTAACTAACTGCGACTGGTGGAGCTGGCGAGCGACATTTAGCGAGCGACAGTTAGCGAGGGACAGGGGTGAGAGTGGTGTTAAACTCTTAGTGGTTCTCTGTAGCCAGAAGGTGAGGAGAATAAACCATGGAGGTGGTGGACAGTCCTGAGAAACTCACCAGATCTACTTTATATTTTCACTTATTACACTTTAGAATATCAGCTCCATTAACTTCCGGGTTCTGGGGTCGAATCCCAAATAATGTTAAATGGAAAGCTAGTGCGCTGAATCTCATCTCTTAATTACTAGACTAAAAGTTCCTAATACTACAATAAGGAAGTACTTTCTCTTGTTCCACACACTAAGTAGTGCCCTTGATCAGGGGTTAGAGAGGGATTTGGGATTCAGCCTTGTGTTAGAAGCTGGTTAGCTTTGTAGCTAAGCGTTAGCCGTGAACAGAACGACACGGACGGTTCAAAGGTGATTTAGAAGGACTTAGAAGTGATTAGTGCAGAGACGGCGTGTTGTTTAAGACGACATAACGTTATCAGATGTGTGTTCTTACTGAAAGTGTTTTTGGACCGTACAGACCTACTCTCACCCACGCTGAGACACACAGTTAGATGGACAACATCTGGGACACGCCCACTCATACAGATAGTTACACGTCGCTGTCTATTCTCAGAACTCCTCTCGTCCAATCAGATCAGAACAAACTGTTGTAAAAGATGTAAAATAGTATTTAATGGACAAAACGGACAAAAAGGTATGATGGGCATTATCCTTACTCACAAATTTTTTCTTATTTAATCATAAAATAAAATTTTTTAAAAATGATTGCCGTAAAAATTGAACCATACTGCTATCTTTATCCATTAATACAAATACACAAAAACTTTGTGTTGCATGTGGTGCATTTAATAAATGACGTCCGTTTTTCTTCTTCAACCTGCCACTGGGTGTTTAGTTCTTAGTAGTATTAATAACACAAGCCACGCCCAGCGGTGTTTCTGCTTTCAGAAGAACATTGCATCAGATGGTAAAGTTGAACCTGGAACATTCCTGCTCCTGAAGTCTATAATCATGCGTCACTCTTTATAATCATTTACAAAAGAGTGAAATGGACCTGCTTACATTTAATGTTAAACTCAATTCACTATCAGGTCAGACATCAAAAGGAGAGATTTTATTCAAATATATGATGTAAACATGTGATTCATATAATAAAGTCAGTTTGAGCAAATAGATCAACAACCTTAGAATTTATGTGGTAATGTTTTGTAAGTATGTTTTGTCCTGTCTCGTGCCCTGTGTCTCCTGAGATGCTGCGGGCTCCAGGCCCCCTGTGACCCCGTACACATGATGAGCTCTACAGGAGATGAATGAGTGAATGAATGTTTCTGGTTTAGTTCAGGTTTTCAGTTTGACTATTTCAGCTCCTCTGGTTCACAGTTTTGTTGAGGTTTGTTCTCACTTGCTGTTATTTTAAGACTAACACTATTACACGGTTATGTTTGGATTATGATGCTAAAGCTAAGCCTGGCTTTTTCCTAACAATCCCAGAATCCCTGTTTTTTTGTGTTTTTGGTTCATTAATAAACACGTGTTGAGGTTTACATCCGAGCTCTACAACGCTAACGCTACACAACATTCTTCCTGCTGTGAGCACACCCTCCCGCATGTTAATTAACAATGATCATTTAATTACTGTTTATAATTGAACTATTGTATAATTATATAAGAGGAAGCAGTTAAGTCCTGAGGGCACGCACGCGTCGGGATTATTCACAGATTATAAAGGTGTAGAAGCTTCAAAAGGCAACACAATGTAAGGATTATAGAAAGACAGACAGGAAGACAGGTGACGTTAGACACGGTCCAATCCTGTAGCTCCTCATCGTGCTGTGGATTTACTGAGAATCAGTCTGTAAGTAAAGGATGTAAACACATCATTATTGTGTCATTCATTTCTAGATCCAAGGCGCTGATTAAATCTCACCTCCGCACCTTCTCTACCTGTTCATCCTGCTCCAGCTGCTCAGAAGCTCCACAGGGAAAGGTCACCTCGCGGTTAACTCAAACCCACGTGAACGTCACACCCTGAGCTGCGTTTTCTGAGCTGAATGTGATCGAAGCGCCAGATCAACGTGGTTAAAGTGTGATCTGTGCATCTCAGCCTTCCGGAAGATTACAACACTGAACTCCATACAGTGCATGCGTGTGAGGTGTGTGTTTGGGTCCACAATGCTGGTGGCTTTACCTGTTGTGTAAAGATCTTTAATGGAATTATGAGAGACCCTGATAATCTTCTCAGATGTCCTCACTGCAGGATCTCCCAGTTTGAGATGTTTTAGCTCCCAAACCAGGCAGTGATCCAACTGCTCATGATGCTCGCTACTGTCTCTCTGTAGAACCAGGTGAGGAAAAGAGGAAGAAGATGAGCTTTTCTTGGCTCTAGTGTTCATGGACCAGCTGAGGTTCTCGACCAGGTGAAGACCCAGGAATTCAGTGCTCTTGGTGATCTCCACGGAGGAGATATAGAAAGAGATGTTCTGTGAGTTTTGTTTTGTCGTACCACAGTCTGTCAGTTCTGTCTGTGGTTCCTGCTGCTTTCAGGTCGTCCTACAGCTCTTTTCTAAAGAATGCCGGCTTCTTTCTTCACCTTTTTCACCTGTTCAGAGATGATCAGTTACCTTCTCAATGTGTATTATGGACGCAGCTGAACTGACGGTGATGTTCAGCTCTGTAGTCTTTTTCTGTAACCACTGATTACTTCCTTACACATCTTTAAACATATCTTTGTTTATATTTATGACGTCTCATATCTACACCACCATCACAAAACATCTAACCTTCATGTGCTCCGGACGACTGATCGTACACACCTGACCCGTATCGCACGTTTACTAATCACTGTGTGTTTTCCACACCTGGTCCAAACCAGTACATGATTTCCTGATTGTTTACTGAACCAGTTTCTGGTTTCCTCGTCACCTGACCTTCACCTGCACCGTGACTCACATTCTAAACTACACTTTGGATTGATTATTAGAGTCTAATGAAAACCTGTTTTAAACCTGCACAATTAAGAAAGCCAGGATGTGTCAGGTGAAGGGAAACAGGAGCACGCGTACTGTATGTTCCCTGGTTCAGTTTCCTGTTAACACACATTAACACTTTTATTCTCTTCGAGACAGATGTGACCCATTTCAAAAGAAATTATTTCCTGAATATCTTTCAGATTATTTGATTGGAATAAGGATTTACAAACATTTCAACACAACAAAACTAATTGTTATAATTTTATGTGGTTTTGGGCGTCTCTAAAAATAATTTAATTGATGAGAGGTCAGGAAGATCTTTCTCAGGTTTCTCTCATGTGCTATTTGGACCAGGGAAACATGACACCCCGGGGGGCACAGAAACCTAAATATTTGTTTCTGCTTACTTTATTTAAATAACTGTATTATTATTGTTTTGTCAAAATTAATTTTTACTGCTTACAAACTTCAGTGTAAGTGTTGTTTTTTTATATAAAACATTATATACTGTACAGTATATTATATTATTAAATTATTATTATTATTATTATTATTATTATTGTATGGTACTATTGTTATAATTATTATTTTGGTTTTATTTTTAATAAAATATGTTTTTATTTTTAATAAAGAGTTTTAATTTTTCATCAAAGATCTCTCTGATTTTTGTGAGTGTGTACATCAACACAAAACATCAGACTGGAAATAAAGTGTGTTTGGGACGACGTATTACAAACCCTGATTAAATTGAACTTTATTAAAGCGGGTTCAGTACATTTTCACCTTAAACTCACAAATCACTCAGGAAATACGGAAAACAGATGAGTGATGCATTTATACAGACATGAGGCCGTCAAATTAACACTCGTTAACTCTCACACTGACAAATGCGCACAAACTCTCATAAACTCTCACAAACACTCGCAAATGTGCACAAACACACAAAAATTAACAAATTCTTGTTTACTCTTACAAACACTCGCAAATTCACAAATCTCCACAAACACTCGCAAACAGTCTCTCATGCTTGTAGCAAGGCGTAATTCCCACGATGCACTGCACGAGTCGAGGGTTTCTCTTGCTACATTTTTTTAACATGATGTTTAATCATGGCCAGTAAATGTACACGCGACCCAGATGATTATTAATTATGGCACCCATTAAGCGCCCCACAGCGTGACAGTGACATCGACACTCTTACACCACTGACCGCTCGCTCCAAAAATAGAATAAAATAAAAATACAGTAAACCCACTCTCATATATCTGATATAAACTACATAATAAAGCGAGTAACATCAGCATGTGTGTCCTGGATCTTTAAGTTTCAGGTTTTCACCAGCTGATTTATAACATTTTATTTGATGCTGTAGATCAGTTAATGAGGGCGAACGGTCCAGTGCAAAAGTTTGCATCTCTATTGGTTAATATATACATATATGCTTGTCCACTTAAATGAAGAAAAATATCTGGTTTATCTGCAAATACAATACCAAAATAATTACCAAAGAAATTGAAGACAACAATTAAAAACATGAGAAATAAAAGAATTAATATAAATGTTTATGTATATATCATTTGTGCTCTATAATTCTGCCTTTTTCGGGGACTTTACAAAGGGGAAAAAATGGTATGTAATATTCATTTAAGAGTATTTACTGTATAATCACCAATGAGTAGGGAGGAGTGTACAAACTTTCTAACTGACCTAATTTTGATATTTTATACAAATTATTTCATTATAACTAAAAAACACTAAAAATCTGTTTAATGCAAATTCCTATTTTCTTTCATTTTGTCCTAAGGGTAAACTCTCGCACTCAACTTTACAAACTGATTAAATACCAAAAAGAGAAAAGAAAAGAAAAAATAATGAATTTAAATTCTGATAAACCTCAGACACACACACACACACACACACACACACTTGCATTCGATTTGTGGCTGCTACATCTTGAAAACTTTTTTTTCCTTTTTTAATTATGGTATTATAAATTGTTGGTACGATTATAAAAATTTACTGATACAGTAAAAAAAGGATTTAATTTATATTTACAACCAAAATAATACAGATTAAATGTGCTGTTTTAGGGCTTTGATGGAAAAAAAATGAATATACTGTAAGAGGCCATAAGAATACAGAGCGAAATCACATCAGACCCGAGACGTGAGTAACGTACAAGAAAGGAGAAGAAGGACAAGAAGAGGAGGAGGAAGAGGAGGAAGAAGAGGAGGAGGAAGACCCGCGGGGTTCAACACAGGTCAACATAAAGACGAGTCCACAACTGAGTACAAATAAATTCACTATAACTTTCAAATTGTTAAATTATTTCCTGAAAGCACACAGAGCACAGTGTTGAGTCGAGGAAACACCATCACACACACACACACACACACACACACACACATCCACACATACCATCACATCATCACACCCACAAACACCTGAATAAAATAAGAACAATCATAATAAAATACGTAATGTAATACAAATATAATTAAAGCAAATAATAAATGTTAACAAAAAAAAAGAAATGAAAAGAGGTCAAAGGTCACAGGATGGGTTGAGGGACCTGCCAAGTCAAATGTACTGGGGGAAAGAAATAAAAAAAAATTTAAATACAGTAAAAGAAACAGAGAGGGAACTAATAACAGTTTTATAAAAGAAAATAAATACAATAAAAAATACATCTCAGTAAAATAAAATGTAATTAAATACTGATATTTTACTGTTACTTTGTGTAAAAAAACTGAAATTAAATATTGAAAAATATTTTCTGATATTTAAATGTTTATATCTAATGTTGGTTCTCCAACTGGGAATAAAACAGCATGAAATAATTATTACATTAAAATATTCATTACTGTTTTTGAAATCTGCAAATTAATCTCGAGAAGGAGGATTTTATCCATTAAAACTCTTATTAATTTCCTTTGAGTGACTTTTACTGCGTTTTTACAAGATTATACGTTTACAGTGTAAATAATATCACACACACACCCTTGGCTCAGGTGATCTCACTCAACCATGCAGAAGGCTCTGTGTGTGTGTGTGTGTGTGTGTGTGTGTGTGTGTATATGTGAGAGAGAGAGAGGAGGATGAATGAGTTAAGTGTGTATGTTTAGGGTCATGAGTGGTAGAACTTCTCGTTGTAGCGGTGGACGGTCACACAGCCGTGGTACGAGATGGGGCGTGGCATCGCTGCTACACCTGTGATGATGCCTGTGGCCGGGTCGTAGCACAGGATGGTGTCTGATGCCTCGCCGCTCTCGCCGCGACCGCCCAGGATGTAGATCTTCCCGTTACACACCGACATCCCACAGCTCTCCTGAAGACACACACACACACACACCGTAATTAAATTTTCTGAAATCACTCACTGTGTTTGTCAGTCTGCTTGCGTTATGCAATAAATTCAGATGCGAAGATTCAAGAGTCAACATGATGCAAATAAGGAAGTGGAAGCATGTAAAATATGCTAATGAGGTCTCTGAGTAAGCGGATTATTCTCAGAATGTTGTTTTGGACGTCTGATCTTAAAGACACACCTGGAGCTCACTGAACACCTGAAACTACACACAAACGAGCACACACCGAGCAAATTAACATAAACAAATTAACATAAACAAATGAATGTATTCGTAGGGACTCTTTAATGACGTCAACATCAAATAGTAAATGTCTAATTTTTTTAAACTATTGTAATTTTTTTCATTAAAATGTAAAACAATGTTTATCAGTTATAAGTTTGTATTATTGATTAAATCAATTTGAACAATTCAGCTAATAATTTGTTGAACAATTATTTAAATTTATGTTAACTGGTAAAGCTAATGATTAATTTATTTGTGTTTATTTTATTTATTAATTCATTTTACTTTACTAGAATAATTATTCATTATTTTGTTTCATTTATTTAATTAACTAATTTTCCCTGAATCACCTGATTTTCAGGCTTTTTTGTGACCGTTCCTTTGCATAAGCTCCGCCCACTAATTTATACACAACACTGGAGAAACCTGCTGCTATTTTTGTAACGTTTGTATGTGTTACAAGAATAAAAGTTAATTTCATACCAATGCATGGCTTGTGTGTGTGTGTATGTGTCGGTGTGTGTGTGTGTGTGTGGGTGTGTGTGTGTGGGTGTCGGTGTGTGTGTGTGTGTGTGTGTGCGTGTGTGTGTGTGTGTGTTGGTGTGTGAGATAATAAACCATGTAGGTTAGTATTTTATGATGAGATATTAATATATAATGTTATATATCAATATAACAATTAATTATGGATATAAGAGTGTTACATATCTTTAACATAAACTGTGAATATTAGGAAGCTGGGAACAAGTTAAAAGTTTTTTTTTAATTTTTTTATGAAGGTCATTTTGTGGGGAAAGTAATCTAATAGAAATGAGTCTGGATTCTATAAACGAGGTTGAGGAGTCTAAACCAGGCTTGACGAGGCCTAACGAGGCTTAACGAGGTACCTGTTTGCTGAAGGTATGAACGACGTGCATCCAGTAGTCCTCTACGGGGTCGTAGCAGTAGATGGATTTCGTCAAACCGCCCGAGACGTAGATGAGGTTGTTGAGGGACACGGCGGTGATGCAGCGCTTAGCGATGGGGATGTTGGCCCTTAGCAACCAGCAGTCTGACTCCGGGTCGTAGCACTGCACCTGAGAGAGACAACACGCATCACACAACGGCCTTAAAGTCTTCACTCAAAAAATAAACCACACTCTACTGTTTATCATAGACGGACAGATATAAAAACATACAGATAGATAGACAAACAGACAAATAGCACATAAAGAGGCAGACCGGGAACAGACAGACAGACACAAAGGCAGGAATCCAGACAGATATATCCATATACAGGCATACAGACAGACAGATCACCAAATGAGTAAAAGAGAGACAGACAGCTGATTAAACAGGGAGGGAAACTGTACAAAATAAAAAAGAACCATAAAATGATTAACAAAATGTGTGTGTGTGTGTGTGTGTGTGTGTGTGTGTGTGTGTGTGTGTGTGGTCAGCGTGCTCACAGCGATGTGCGACAGTGAGAGTTCTCCGCTCCACACAACGACGCCTGGAGAACGTCTGAGCTCTGACAGATCCAGGTCACACTGCTCTTACACTCCACCACCATGAGGGGGCAGCACTGAGGCAACATTCTCACTGACATGCTGGTCTTGGAGGGCGGCATCGGAAACAAAGACAGCGGTAGAACTCGCAGAGGGACAGGAAGTGACGTGGGAACCGAATCTGACAGGTGGGTTAATCAGGAAGCGGCTTTAGAGTCACAAACACACCGTCTGATAAAAGTTCATCTGTTTCATCTCTCATCACTCATCACTGCGCCGAGGCTAATTTGGGAACGCTCTCTTTTTTACCCCGGTGGAGATGATACCATTATCATTAATCATCAGCAATCATCAATCATTATTATTAATGGTTAATGGTTAATGGTCAATCACACCCACTCATGGTGAATCATTCACTGGTGGGGCTTCAGGTTTTCGGTTCCTTCGGGTCAGTGAGTATCGACTCTGTCAGAGCTCAGAGAGAACGCCACTGCTTTAAAGACGGATTAATTCCTTAAATTATTTAAAATCATATTATTATTATTATTATTATTATTACCCCAATAGTATTAATATCACATACACGCCTCACAGAGTTCAATCTGTGAATATTATAATACGTCTTTAATAAGTGAACACAGGTGTTAGAGCGCCCCCCGGAGTGTGTGCACTTTGATCCCTCACACTCTCTCTGTTTCACTCTTTACCTAAACACACCGTTTCGGTGTCTATGTAAATGACCTGCCGCTAAGCCACACCCCCCCAAAGGAAAAGCAGAGCTGAATAACAGGCTGGGGGAGGGGCTCTTCATATATGAGGTCACATTAGAGGAGAAAATCAAATCAGCTTGTTTAAATCCCAGCCAATAGACACATGGAAAAAAAAGGACAAAGAGCAGGGAATGGATTTTTTTTTTTCGTGTGTGTTTGTGTGTGTATGTTTGAATCCACACACACACACACACAGTTGGCAGGTGTGGACAGCTAAACATGCCTGAAAAGTGAATTTTGCATATGATTTGTCCTTTAAGGTTCAGAAGAACGACTTCATCACTAGAACACTCGAGCACACACACTTAAAAATACGGTTCTCCAAAACGCTCTAATGGAGGCCTTTGTGCTTGAAATGGAGTAATGTATAATTGGATAAATAAAATAAAAATATATAAATGGAGTAATTTCCAACGGAGGCCTTTGTGCTTGAAACACATCTAAGAACACAGGATTCAGAATACGGGACACACGTGCAGGAAGGATGTTAAAAAATGAAGATAGAAATCACAGAGATCGAGGATTCCAGTGAAGAGGAAATGAAACAAAAGTAAAAACAAACAGACGTGGAGGAACGCTTGGTGCTGAAAGGAGACGTCTGTGACACGTCTCAGACAGGAGGCTTTTGTTCTGTGTGAGTTCTGGATTAAACTCTATTGATTTTTGGTTCCACGCTGCTCCAGGAGAACTTGTTACTGATGCTTGAGGTGGAGAGCTGACTCACGCTAATGACATAATAATAATAATAATAGTAATAATAACAACAATAACGAACACAGCGATCTGTAGCCGAGCCCTGCCTGTGTGTCAGCGTTTGTTCAGGAGGATAAAAATAACCGCTGTGATTGACAGGATGCGTTAGGCACGGGGTTTGTGGCGCTCAGACTCACCTTGTCGGAGCAGGTGTTGTCGTCAGGACCTCCTCCGATGACGAAGAGCTTGTTGACGCAGCCGGCCACCGCCGGGGAACTCACCGCCTCCTTCATGGGCGCCACCTCCGTCCAGCGGTTGGAGAAAGAGTCGTAACACTCGACGCTGCTGAGGCGTGACTGACCGTCGTAACCGCCCACCGCGTACACCTGCACACACACACACACACACACACACACACACACACACTCAAACACAGTTCTCTATTCAACCTGAGCTTTAATATTATGCAACACATCCGTCCAATACAACTGACTCATGTGTGTGTGAGCGAGCGGTGATGTAAGAACCCGCGGCAGAAACCGTGCAGGTCTGTCAGGCAGAACGAGACGTTCTAGAACATAAACAACAACAGACAATCGCGTCTCCGGCTTCATGTAAGATTTTACTTTCCAGAAAAGAACAGAAAGAAATCCAAGCTCTCTGAAGCAGTGTGTCTGAACCACACCACGAGTTCTGCGCTCTGATTGGCCAGAAGGTGTTGATTAATGATGCGCTCGTTCTGATACCCTTTTTGTTTCCATAGTAACAGACTGCAGACTGTTCAGGATCAAATCGTTGCTATGGTGAGGTTTACAGAGAAATGCGTTGGTGTAACATGTATAGGAGGGAAGGAGTCTCCAGTAACAGTCAGAGGTGAAGCTGTAACTCAGTCACATGACAAGTTCATAGCTGTCTGTCAAGCGTTTATGTCTGTCTGCTGTTACGTAAGTGAGAACAGGAACTCACTCGGTTCACCTTCGTTACGTCACAGTGTGTTGTTATTTTTAGCAGAGAAATAAAACCCTTAAGGACTGGATTTTTATAGTAATAGGGGTAAGTGCAGTGGTTAGGACATTGGTCTATGGCTCAGAAGGTGATGGGTTCAAACCCCAGCAACCACCACTGTTGGGCCATATTTTGGATGTATAATGAGAAAAACGTCAGTTACTCTGGATAAGGGCGTCTGCCAAATGCTGTGAATGTAACACTTCCTGTTTAAGCCCCTCCCCCTGATTAGATGCTACAACCTGCAATTCCTTAAGTGCCTCCAACATTTATAAAACAATAGGATTTTTTATTCCTATTTTTAATTTTTATTTTTTTGCAGATCGTCAGTCATTCGTTAAAGACACTTACAGACCCGTACGTATGAAGCAAGAACACACCTGAGGCACAAACACTCACACACACACACACACACACACACACACACCGCCCTGTAACGTCCTGCACCTGGAGCGTGTGCCAGTAAACATGTTGACTCTAATGGAATACAACTGACAGCAGGTGGAGCCGGAGGTGGCGCTTGGACGTGCTGGGACACGGTGAGACAACGTGCCGCTCACGCGAGGACGATAACGCAACAACCTGTAGAGTCCACATGGGTTTGATACAGAAGGGAATTCTTCAGAATAACAATAATCTGTTTAAAACACTCGAACGCGTCAGGTTTTCTAAAGTCTTTAACACCACAAGGTGGCGCCTTCACATCTACTGTGCGTATAAATGATTTATCAAAGAATCCGGTATCTAATATAAACTCCAGGCAGGCGAGGCAGCGGCCCGGGGCGAGAAAGCAAACAAAATGTAACGTTAATCTGAAAACGTTAAACGATCTGATCTCGTGTTGCACAAGCTGCCTGTTTGTTCACTCGCTCGTGCAAAAACAGACTGATTCCTAGAAACACTGCCTCAAGCTCGTTTTTCTTCTGAAAATGAGCAACAAATCTGAAACTTCTAAAGGTTTCTCAAGAACAACTTTCACAACAATAACAACTGTAGGTTCAGAAGTTTTCTCTATCATCTATTTCCACATCCTTCTGAGCTTTATTTTTCTCCTGAATGTCTCCGTACACATGGTCTTACACCACACACTCGCTCTGAGTTTGTCGTTGTATCACATCATAAATAACGACATGGAGTCACATTAGACCTCGCGCTGCTTCATCGATACACACATTCAGCCCGGCTGTTCGCGTTACACGACGGACACACAGGCAGTAACGCGCGGCTCCGGGGCACCGGCTGCGTCTGACTCACAGGGTGGAGGAATGAATGAGGTCACGCTGGAAAATGCCAGCGAGTGAGGAACAGCGAGCGCGAGGGAGGAATGCAAAGCTGAGAGAGAACGAGAAGAGCAGCAGAACCAAAGCTCCAGTACAGTAGGTTCACGTCAAGACAATAACCAGGGTAATAATAGTGCATTTAACATCACACACTCGCGTAGAAAGGAAATGTCACTGAGGTCTCAGGGCCGCGTCTGAAAAAAAAAAAAACTAACTAAAAAAAACACATTTCCTTCTGAGAATACACACGTTAAACCTGTAATTAGTTCAGCTTGAGGAACCTGTATTAACGAGGGATGTACAGTTTGTTACGCGCATGTGTGTGTGTGTGTGAGTGTGAGGAAGTCTAGCATCTTCTGTATAATTAAACAGAGCCCTGTGAGATGTTTATACACTCAGGTCGGAGCCAGACAGCAGCAGACGTTGATGATGATGTCACCAATTTGTCATTTAATCGTTTCATAAACAATGATCCAGTCGTGATGTTTGTCCTGCCGTCAACGAGCTTTACCTTAATTACATTAAAAATCTATCATTAAAATACTAAGATGTTTAAAACCTTGTATTAAACCACACACACACACACACACACACACACACAAACACACATACACAGAGACAAATCTTTCTCCTCCTCCACGTAAGCTTAAAACATCTCCATCCATTCAAAAACAAACCAGGAAATAACACACACACACACACACACACACACACTATACACCCTCCTGATTGGCTCATCCTGTTCCGATTGCCATTGTGATGTGACTCAATAATCTAAGAGAGGAGTTTGTTTAGGGCGGGAACCTACGCAGGAACCATAACCATGACTTCACTGATGTATTTTAATTACTACAATGAAAGATTATGTGTAACTGCATTTAAGGATGTGCATGTGGAGAGTGTATGTGTGTGTGTGTGTGTGTGTGTGTGTGTGTGTGTGTGTGTGTCTTCACCTTTCCCAGTAAGACGGCCATTTTGTGTCTCCAGCGTCCTTTATTGAGAGACGCCACTCGGATCCAGATGTTGAGCTGTGAGTTGTACATCCACACATCTCTGCTGTTGATGCGACCTCCTGTAACATATACACACACACACACACACACACTTAAGTAATTTGTGTGATTTATTAACAGTAATTCACTTAAAGTGTTTTAATGAGTTATAGTGATTTGTTGTTACACAGTTTTGCACATTAACCCTAACAAAGATGCAATATGTGGGCGGAGTCAGTGTGTGTAACCGGTTTACTGCAGGCCTGAAACTCTCTGTATATATACACATGTGTGTGTGTGTGTGTGTGTGTGTGTGTGTGTGTGTGTGTGTGTGTTTTATAGTTATTGTCATCTGAAAATTAAAACAATAATTTATTATAAAATTTGTTAAAATGTGAAATTTGTTGCATGTTTACAGTAAACAACTTCAAAGAACCTGTAAAATATTACACTGTTACATTCACTTCATAAACAAAAACATGTAAGTATTAATAATCTTTCATATTATTTTCACTTTGAACTTTTTAATGGTTAATAAATAAAGTTTAGGTTTTATACACACACACACACACACATACACACACACAGACAGAAAGACAAGCCCATAAAATAATGTAAAAAAATTAGAGATAAATACATAAAATTATCCACTAACAAGTAGCAATTAATTAACATGTGAATTAAACATTAATGATTGTACAAATACAATATGACAATTTGCATAAAATTTTATTTAACTATTTATTTTAAACATAAAAAACATAAAAGATTTCCGCTTCCATTTTACTCCTTATTAAAGTGTGTAATGTGTTTTTTTTACTTTGGCAAAAAACAAACAATATATTATACACACACCGATCAGCCACAACATTAACACCACCAGGTGAACTGAAATCAGTAAACCGGTGACAGGATCAGGGACACCCGAGGCTCCTCACTCATGTCCGCGGGGGCCACGTGCCAGCACGTCCGGTCCGATCCCACAGAAACACCCATGCAGAACGAAACATTGAAACAAAGTCAATTATGACATGATAGAAAGGCACCAGAACCTCACAGCCCACCGCACACGCAAACGGACCTCCGACCCGGCCTCCAAACTCCACACATCCCAATCCGATCGAGCCTCATGGGGCAAACGATTCCGATCCACGGAGGCCCCGCCCATAACCCATAGTAACCAAAGGATCCGCCCACAACATCCAGGTGCCAGACACCACAGCGCACCCGAGTCACACTCCAGTGGCACAAGGGAAACCCAAAACCTCAGTGGTTTTCATGTTATAGCTGGAGGGTGTGTACGTGTTTCTGTTCTTCATCTTAATCCAATGCAAATCACTCGACGGTTATGCAAAAGTACGAACAGCAACGACTCGGGATACCTCGCTGAACACACACTCATAACACACACTCTTAACACACGCTCACAACACACTGTACACATATTTATAATAGACTGAATACACACAGAACACACACACACTGACTAATCAATACACACTGACTACACACTCAATATATACATTCATAACAATATCACACACTCATTACACACTGTACACATAGCATTTATAATAGACTCAATACACGCAGAACACACACAGACTACGCACTCAGTATAAACACACAATACACACTGACTGTACACTGTACACACACTGCAGTGTCTCACTCGTTTGCTCTCTTGGTGTAAACAAAAGGATGAAAACCTGAAACCTTGTAAGACACGTTAAATCAAGTTTTGATGATTCAGCATTAAACACACAAAGTCTTCACACACACACACTCACACACACACACCAGGTCCTAAGTTATTTCACATTCCAGGCTGAGCCATGTGACTGCAGGCCACCGGAGGCAGATGGACGGGGATGAACATCACACACACACATGGGCGATACCATGCAATAACACCGCTGTTTAGGATTCTGGATGGTGATCGGACAGGAGGTGTTGATTAATTATCTTCACCAGCAGCTTTAACAGAAGTGCAGGTTTACATCTGCGCACTCGTTCTCTGGAATACTGAGAATTATGTCCCAAAAGCCCCGCCCACTTCGCCTTTTCTCGTGTGGTTTCTCTGCGAGAGCGCAATAACAGTGAAGGTGCCGTGATTCCTGCCGTCCTGCGGATTTACTGTATTTATATTAAGACGTTTATCTTTATAGTTAACACTTGCCCTGCAGGAACCGTTTCAGGAACTTCAGATGTCTTCGCCCCATGTGAGTTCCTTTAGGAATCTTCTGCATTCCCACTCTAACGTCATCATCACGTCAATAGGAACTAGAAGGTGTTGTGGGCGGGGCATGCTAAACTGAACCTTACGTGTAGGACATGTTTAAGGTTCAGGAACCCTGATGTGTATGCTTGTTTTCAAGGCTCCTGTATGGATGAAAACTGTTGGCTCTCATCCTCCGGCCGTGTGACGCAGCACGAGCAGCGGTTTGACAAAACGCGACTGTCTGAGAGTAAGCGCATGTTAGCCTTCATCCTCTCCAGGTGGTGATGTCAAATATTTCTAAAATCTGTCTGTTTTTGGGAGTCAACGAGTCGAGTCTTACACGTGAGCTGAGTCGAATAATCTGCATCGTAAACAAACATAAACACTTAAAGTATAAGTATATATTCATTTTAATTCCTAAATCTCATATCAGGTGCACCATGTGCGTGTACACACTGGAAGTGCCAAAAGAAATGCGTTGATAAAAACAAAGTGAGTCAGAATGAGTGTCGTGGAGGATGTGATGTGCACGTGTATACATTTTGATCTGATACAGATGAAAGAGAACACACTTTGATCTCTCTCTCTCACACACACACACACACACACACACATACACACACTGACCTGAGACCAGGATGTCGTTGCGGAGAGCACACACTGCGTACTCAGACTTGGTGAACTCAGGAAGCTTGGCCAGGGACTTCCACTCTCCCGTGACGGGGTCGTAGCACTCGGTGTACGGCAGGTTGAAGCCTCCGACTCGCTCGCAGCCGCCCACCACCACGATGACCTCCGAGAACCCCGTGGACCTGCGGGACGACAAACCCCGCCTCGTCTGTGAACCGCACTAATCAGCAAGCATTACTACACACGGCACGCTTCTGTTTCTAATGCAAACAATAATAACCGCGTGTTAGACGCAGTGTGTGCGGAGAGCGTGAGACGGGATTACACAAACACAAACGCGCCAGACAAAACAAACACTCTGATCTCTGATCGCGTCTGACGCTGCGTGTGCTACCGGACGTACGGTAACACCACCACGCTACACACTCACACATCATCAGGGTCAGAGTCGGTGTGGAAACTGTGTTTACTAAAGAACAGATCGCATTATATTATACTTTAGTGTCAATACTGAGGAGGACAAATACAAAAGATGCATCAAGATGCACGTTTCTTTCTTTTAAAAAAAACAATTAAAAACATTAATAAGCATGGTGATGAGGATTTATTTTTAAAAACTGTCAGCTGTTTCCAAAATTGGTGCTAAATTATCATTTTTATAAATGGAAATGAATTAAAAAAACACTGTTTATTTTTATTTTTTATATTAAATTTTTTATATTTTTACATTTGTAATGTATTATTATTATATTATACATTTTTGATTTATATATTTTATTTAAATATTATATACTTATATTATATATTACATAATACAATAATTATATTTTGCTTGTTTGCTTATTTACTTATTTTCTTTCTTATTATTATTATTATTATTATGCTTCCACACATTTGTCCACAAATAATAATAATAATAATAATAATAATAATAATAATAATAATAATAATAAACATTTATTACACAGAATTATACAAATTTTCCTTGTACTAAAAAACTACATTTTTTGAATAAACAATAAATTTCATATAAACTTTTTATATTTACTTCCATAAAGCCTTTTTTATTTCCGGCTAACCGACTACATAAATACTACATTTCCTTTTAATTTAGTACAATCACTTCTATGAATTATTTATAAAAAAAATTAATTAATTTGTATCGAGTTTGACTTCTTGTTACAAACTTCAGATAAAAGCAGGATTTTTTTTTCCTTCTTTGTTACTTTGTTGCTACGTTGTGAAGCTTCATAATCACAGGAGTCGTACTGCAGATTTATGTCAATGTGTCCAAAGATTTCTAAAAATGATTCCCATTATTATTCAGTGACCTTTTACACACACACACACACACACACAGAGAGTGAGCGTCAGTGCCCCCTGCTGTAACTCTTTAACAGAACCTGTTTGTTTGGCTGGTGTGTGTTTTTTTTCTTTCTCTCTCCTCCACTCTCGGGCCGGTCTAAGAATAGCAGGGAACAAAAACGCAGGATTACGGCCGGGAGCGAGAGCCGAGGACTCACAGCGAACTGTGGCTCTCCGCCTGAAAAACATTCTGTCCAAGTTTCCGCCTGGCTCCGCCTCCTTCCTCCAGAAACAGCTGAACACTGGGAACTTGAGGAAGGACACGAGAGCAATGAGAAAAACACACACTGCCTCGTTCATGCTGTTAGACAGAAATGCGGATTATTTCCATTTATTCCTCGTTACATAAGCAAATGAGGAAGTGCTGGTCGGTGATCTGCCCGGAGACAGAGGGAGTGGAGCAGCCTGTTGCAAACTGACACCCTGCTGAACCCAAGCTTAACCCTTTCCCTCGAACTGAGCGCTCTCTCTCTCTTTATCACCACATCGTCCTTCAGAAGAGCACAAACACACTCCTGTCCTGTGTAGATGTTCTGCTCCGTTGCGTGGCTTCATCATGGCAGTTAATGTGATTACAGATCTACACCCCATCCTCGACAACCGTTCCTCAGAACTAAACAATGAACTCATGACACACACACTGAAACACACACACACACACACGAACACAAACACACAGAAATAATGACGCCTCATTTTGTCGAATCACGTTCAGACTGGTTCCAAAGTTCAGCAGTGAAGGAAAAAAAAAACACAGCTGCTCAGAAAAACAAAGAGCACATGTGCTTGAACACACAGACTCAAGCAGTGTGTGTGTGTGTGTGTGTGTGTGTGCTGAGGTCACACCATTACCCTCAACACATCAACACATTTCTATCGCTGTATCCCAAAACACCATCATGATCTGTTTACTCGGTTTATATTATGTATTAGTCTGGATTATTACACCAGATCACATGATGTTAAAATACGACACTGAGATCAGCAGAAGCATCAGATCTAAACGGATTGTGTTTCAGATCAGGATTGGACGAGTGTTAAATAAATATTAGATCTGTCTGAGATCTGTTTTGGATTTTTGTAGAAACTGAATTAGAAAGGTGTTGTATGAAAGTCAGATCAGAACTATACTGCTCAAAAAAAATAAAAGGAACACCTAGACCCGGTTTGACTTGAACCATGCGTACACATATGAGAGACGTTCAAGTCAAACTGGGACTAGGTGTTCCCTTTATTTTTTTTGAGCAGTATATTTCGTAATAAAATCTGTTATGGATCAGTTTTTGAAATCTGCGTACTAGATCAGTGTTAAATCTGTTTCTAATCAGTGTGTCACATCAGTACTGGATCTGTTTTTGATCTGCATCTGATCTTTATTGGAGCAGTAATGGATCAGTATCTGATCTGTATTGGATTTAAATCTGATCTGTATCTGATGAGTATTGGTTCAATGTTGGACCTGTATCGGATGAATTTTGGATCTTGTATCTAATCTGTATTTCAGATGTCAACAGAAACATCTCAAAATCCAACAGAAATCTAACAAAAGCTAAAATTTATATTTAATCTGAAGTACACGAGTTCACCATCAGAAAAAAAAAATCTTTGATCCAGGATCCGCTTCCTCTTTAAAAAAAACATACATATCCTGAAACTGATCCTGGAATTCCTCCAAAAACCACTTAACGGAGCGCCGGAGGCCTGATGAGACCTATTCTGTCTCCAGATGTTCTCTTCATGTTCGATCCTGTCTCTGATCCTCACTGCAGGAAAACGCTACAAGCCATATTTCTTTCTTCTTCACGTCTGACTGAAACACTGATTAAGTGAAAGCAGAAGAGCCAGAATAACAGACAAACCGTCGCGCGCCGCAGGGAAGAGCTGCGAGCGGATAAAGGTTAAACTAACAGACCGGCTCTGTGTTATTGTACCACAGGAGGTAGGACACAGAGCCTGAAACTCAGGGTTTAGATCAGACAGCGGGGAGGAGGAGCAGCGCGACCGGGTCACACTGATAAACCTCGGACAAAGAGACGCCGGAGATTAGACGTCTCGGGAGAACCGGTCATTAGGTGGCTCTCGCACGGCTTAATCAAGTGTTCGCAGTCAGGGGTTTAACACGCCCGCAGTCGAGCGTCTCGTCTCTGATAAAAACAGAAAGAGGACGAGACCTGAGGCGTTCAAGAAGATCCGGTTTGAAAAATCAAAACACAGTGCACATGATGTAGAGCTTCGACTTGTTTCTCAAACAAAAATGTCACAAAGGATTAGAAAGAAAAAACCCACAAGAAATTGAAAGAAAAAAAAAAAATCACATTTTTATGCACAAATGCTAATATATTCTTTACAATTTAAGCGCTAGCTAGCTTGCTAACAACCTTTGCTAAAGGATGTAATTGCATCACAGTTGGCTTAAGTTTGGCTAGTTTCCATAAACCTGACTAATAGATTTAGTTACATAATCTTATAGTGTAGTTCGCTAACATGCTAGGTATCGTTCTCAAAACATTAGCTATTATTTACCTTAAAGTTGCCTACATGCTAGCTTTCAGTACAAATTGCTAATTCAGCATGTGCTAATACTTCTGCATCTTCAGGTTTTTTGTAGTACTTTGAATTATAATTATAATTTAATTATAATTGATCACCAACTCTGCATCCTGCTCGCTTTTGCTCCTCTGGAAACAGGTCTCAGAACAGGTCCGGAGTGGAACCTGACTGGAAGCTACAATCTTTAGCTTTAGTTGAAGAACACATTACAAGTCTTACCTGCGTGGGCGTGTCCGAGGTGACATCATCTCATTGCCCAGGACATGGTATCGCCGTGCCTCGTGAAGCAGCTGGTAGCACTCCGGAGCGGTCTGGATGAGCTGATCGCCTTCAACAGTCTGCACAAAGTAGTTCGGGTGCAGCAGCGGCAGGCGGACGTGCGTCAGGAGGTCACGCAGGACTGAGCGCCGGTGTTCGATGTCGTGGTAGACCCAGCGCATGACGGCCTCGAACACTGTCTCTTCCTTTCCAATGACGACCTCGTCACTGGAGATGTACTCCTCGAGCTCATCACGGCGCAGGTCCAGGAACTCCTCGTGCTGCGCCACGTCGGCGAAGCTCTGCAGGGCGTAGTTACGGCACCGGTTAGCGAGCTGCTTGAGCGAGTGGGCGTCGGCAAACCTCTGGATGCCCAGGCAGTTACATGGGTCCAGCTGATCCTCGAGGAACTTCGCGCAGGCATCACGGAGCGTCCCGATCTGGAACAAGCTGGACGTCTCAAATAGGAACTGCACGTTTTCAGTGGTGATGCGTGCTCGACCCGTGTACACGTACTGCAGGAAAGTGTCCATGGCGTCCGCGCGGATGCCGTTGATCTCCACCAGCATGGCACGGCTCTCGCGGTGGTCATTACAGAACATGGCACGGAAGTAGCTGCTGCAGGCGGACAGCACGGCACGGTGACACGGGAACTCCCGACCCTCCACGCTAATCACCACGTCGGTGAAGAGCCGGCCGTCACGGAACTCGTTGAACATCTGGAGGATGCTCTCAGCGTGACTCGGGCCTGAGGAGAAGTCAAAGACATCATGGCTGCTTAGAGTTTTTGTGTCCATCTCCAGAACCTTGCGCTTGACGACAGGAGACTCGTGGACAGCCGAATCCTCCCGGTTTAGCCGTCTGCCCAGGATCAACACCATGGCTGACAGGTTGGAGCTGCCCTCGGGCTCAGTGACAGGAGAACAGAAAGAGGAACCGGGTCTGCTGAGCAGAGACAAGCAGAGATGAGAATCAGATTCACATCCATCAGATACAATTCAAAATCGGATTGCAAAATCAAACAAATAAACAATATATATAGTTTGTTTATACGCTTCTGATTAAAGGCTTTCAACTAAACAAAGATAATGCAAACTCGACAGGTCAGGATTAGATGAAAAATGCACAAAAATATTTTAAAAATTCTATAAATAATTATTAATATAATAAATCAAGAAGTTCATTTAAAAAATATCAACCTAAACTAGATAGTTTAGAATTAAGAAACGCTACACTTTTCCTTAACTGAGTTGCTTTTATTATATCGCTTGATAATTGTATACTGTATGTTTGCATTTCAGTAGTAAAATGTTGCAGTTCCTCTGTAATCCTGCAGGTGGTACCGTCTATGCTTTTCACAAAGCACAGCTTCTTAAATGGTAGGAGCAAATTAATAGCAAATTTAAAAGTTTGTTTAGTAGAACTGTAACTAGAATTTAAAAACAAAACATAAATACACAAAATCGTAATCCTTACAGAAACGCAATATAAATCGGATCGACACCTGGGTATCGTGATAATATCGTATCGGTTGATCCCTGGTGATTCCCGTCCCTGCAGAGCGCAGGTTATTATCATAAACAGCAAAGAACAATCTTTGTTGTATTTACAATAACAGACACATTGTGAAAAACCTGGCAACCCTTTGTTGTCCTGCAAGTCTAATAACACAACAGCACACACCTGTCCGAGTGTAGTGTTTCGCCGCAGTGTTTAATAAGATCCAGTGCGGTTTGGGACACAGCCACGGGAATGCACTGAATGAAAACATTGAAAAATGAAAAATGAAACGCTGAAAGAAAAAACCGCCTCAGGTGTTTCTGCCAAAAGCCTCAGGTGAGCTCACCTGGAGAAAAACCTCTTCCACGTGGCCGTGTTTTACCTGCTGCCTCCTAGTGTTTATTCACACGTCATAACAAGTTTTGCACAAGTAACCGACAGACACCCACGTGTGAAACAGAACCTCAGAAAAGATGGGTTTCATCTTAAACATCCAAAGAACCCTCGATGAAACTATGTGTGTCCTATTAATTAGGTGAACTTCGTGAGGCAGATGCTTGATGATAAAGTGTTATAATTACTAAAGAGTTATAATCATATCTCAGTGCTGTGGAAGATGAAAAGATTACGCAGTTCAAGAAGAGAAAGAAATTAATTTTAGAGTCAACATCTTGTGCCATTTTATTGTATTGTATTTTTGTCTTGCTATTAGTTTACCTGCCTGTTTTATTTCACTACGTATTTTGTTCTAAAACATACTTTACAAACAAATATTCCTTTATCTTCTTTATAATGAAGCTGAAATCCTATTGGTGGACTGAAGCTCAGCGAGAAACACACCTTACAGAACTGTGAGACCCTGGAGTGTGTGAAATAAATAATAACGCCTGTAATGTACAAGTCTCTCTCTCTCTCACACACACACACACACACACACACACACATTTCCTGATCATGGAACGCGTCGTCAGGAAAAATGTAAACACTCAGCTCTGAGAGACAGATGAGACATGTCCCGGCTTCATCATTAACAGATCTTCATCAAAATGCGACAAATACATCATGTTTGTTTTGTTTGTTTGTTTTTTTCCATAATAATGATACATATTGGCATTTAAACACAACATCATAAATATACTGTATAAAAGCATTTCTGTTGAATTCTGGAGATAAACACAGTGAGGTGTGTGTGTGTGTGTGTGTGTGTGTGATGTACAGTAGGGTATAAAATAAATTCGGATAAAATATAATAAATAAAATGCGCCAGCTGAGTCTCAGGGTGATGAGCAGAACTTACCTTCAACAAGCTGAACTTTTTATCTGATTCTCTCTAAAGACTGTTTGTATTTAAAATTATAAGAATAATAAACATAAAAAAAGAATAAAGTAAACCCCGACTTTCAAACCCGTCCCTTCTTTCCTTCCTTCCTTGTTTTCTTCTCCTCGGTCTGAGCCTGAGGTCCTGTCTCACTCCGCTTTAGTGCGCATTTCTCTCTCTCTCTCCCTCCCTCTCTCTCTCTCTCGTTCAGCCGGTAGCGCAGGGGATTGTGGGAGATGTATTCTGAATGCTGGTAAAGCTCTTTGAAGTAAAAGTGGCTTTGAACTACAGTCAAGCCACGCCCCGTACATTGCGTCAGAATGCCACATGGCAGCTGGTGTTTACAAACAGCTCGAGGACGTGGAGCTGGAAATGTGGCTCCAAATCATTAAACATAAAAGGTTTATTAAAGATTACTTTCATTCACCTGGACTTTAAACCTGCTCTCAGGGTTCTCGAGAACTCAATGCACATCTCAACCTTCTGTAGACTAATATTCATCCTCTTTCAGTGATATTCGCTCATATTCATTTCATTCTCTTTATATATTCTATATACATTTAGTTATATTTATATATACTGTACTCATTTCTTAGTAATTAATGTTAGTAATTTCTGTTGTAGTATGTTCGTCTTCCTGTTGCTTTGCATTGTTTTCTTTTTTAACTACAGTATACATGATTGATGATCGGTAATTGCTACTGCATATTTATTGTCCTTTATGTTACTCCAAATAAAAGAACCTATTTATGCTGATTCAATTCAGCGGTCCATGGAGTCCAACTAGGGGCCGTGGAGGCCAATGGTGACCAGGTGCATTTATTCCCATTTTATGATCATGCTAGGACCTTCAGTCAACATTCACACACTACGGGCGATTTGGAAACACCAATTAGCCTAATCTGCATGTCTTTGGACTGTGGTAGGAAACAGGAGTACCCAGAGGAAACTCACCAAGCACAGGGAGAACATGCAAACTCCACACACACAGACCTCAAAGAGGAAATTGAAGGAACCTGAAGGTGCGAGAGCACAGGACTAACCACTACATCACTGTGCGTGTGTGCTTCAGAATTAAAAGCGTTTCTTCATGGGTTCTTCTCTGGATTGTTCTTTAAAAGAGGAGAAGGTATAATTAGAAAGCTTTAAGGAATCTTGGAATGATCCAAAGAACCTGTGAAGGACCCTGTATATGTGGTTATCTGTGGGTTCCTTGAATCACTATTTGCTTTATCAATGGGTTCTGTGTGCAATTCAGATACACCCTAAATATAAAGACTGTGTGTTGCAGCGTTTTACAAATCACATTGGTGGGGCTTATGGATGATTTTAAAGGGTATTTAAGGTTCTGCACAGGAAGTATGATGTTGTATACCAAATCAATGTACAATTGTTTATGTTTTAAGGATATTTTAAGGTTCTCCATGGGTTCTTTGGATCATTCTTGCCTGAGAGTGATCCAGAATAAAGAACACTTTGTTTAATTGAATCTTTTCTTTAAATGTTCTTTCGGACCACTTACGAAATCCTAGCTGCATTCAAGCGTTCTAGCTTTTTTAAAGATAAAAACCTGTCTGTCTGGTTTGTGTCCTTAGAGGATTGTCGTTTACGTCTGAAGTGTCTAAAGTTTTATCTTAAACCCTTAAACCTGCCTTCAGGAATGCTGCTGCTGCTGTTGTGTTTCCTGGATTAATAAAGGCTTTGATGTGGCTAGGGTTAATGTTTAAGACTCTGAGGTGCTCTTGCTTGAGGACAGGTTTTTCTCTTCTATGAAAAATCACCGGAGTGTGTTCCAGGAAGTCGAGAAAGAAAAACATGTCTCTCTTTCTTTCCTGTCATCTTGAGGCCTAAGGGCAACGTGCTGAAATCATCCAGGAAGTTCTAGAAGAACTCTGAGAAACTGGATAATAATAATAATAATAATAATAATAATAATAATAATAATAATAATAATAATAATAATAATAATAATGTAATAAAGATGGTTTCTTTTGCATCTTCTGGTACCTTCTTATTATTATTGGTGCTGTGCTGTTGTAGTGATTTATTCCCAGAGTTAATGAGTGTGAGTGGTATTGTTCTGGGCTCAGCACCAGCACAGATTTCTCCAGAATTCTTTTCACTCTGCTCCTCGTAAAGGTTCGTCATCACAGAGGTGTCCTGATTAAACCCTGAGATGCGTCTTCACCTGGGAGACAATCTGATCCTGCCTGTTCCTGTTTTATTCAGTGACTGTTTCAATCCATTTCAATAGTAAATATTTCTTATCCCAGGTTTTACGTCTACACAATGGATCAACGGCGCCCTCCAGTGGTGAAAAAGAAGGCGAGGCCCTATTCCTACATCTACACATTTGCTAATCAGTAATAGGTGTGTTTTCTGTCAATCAAGGGCTTTCCGCACACCATTCATAGCGTAGCGATGACGATGATGTAATAGCCATGACGCCACCGTGCTGACGTCATAGTGCTTGGGCCCTAATAATAAAACCCAGAGATGAACCAGTGATGAAATCAGCATTAATCTACAGCATTGTACTCTAATATTTTTATTTAAAAATATATTTTTACATTTTATTGTTAATATTATTTGCTGTTAAAATATAAAAAGGTTTAAAAACTATGGCGTGCAAAGTGAAATCAGCATCATTCTTCTATAGCTTGCACTCTCACTCACTCATTGTCTACATCACATTATCCTTTATTCAGGGTCACGGGGGGCCTGGAGCCTATCCCAGGAGACTTAGGGTACGAGGCAGGGATCACACTGAACAGGGTGCAGGGCACACACACATACACACTCTCATTCACACACTAGGGGCAATTTGGGAACACCAATTAACTAACATGCATGTCTTTTGCCTGTGGGAGGAAACCGGAGTACCCGAAGGAAACACGGGGAGAACATGCAAACACCATGCACACAGAGATGGGAATTGAACCCGGAGCCTGGAGGTGCAAGGCGACTATGCTATCACTAAATGCACAGAATAATTTAAAATATTGGTGCAGTTAAATTGATGCACCGCCGGATGGCGCTTAAAGAGCATAGCACTTTTTTAAAAAGTTATTATTTTATTATTAAGATTTTTATTAACATTATTATTATTGTTCGTTTGAAAATATAGCTACTGACACATTTATTCATCTTTTGACTTTTTCAGTTAATTATTATTATTATTATTATTATTATTATTATTATTATTATTATTATTGGCGTGCTGTATATTAATAACAAGTTAAACTTTGTTATTATTTATAAGTGAAAGCAAAACATTTATATCTAAATTATGATTTATAATTTAGCGGGGTCTCTGCAGTCGGTAACTTCCGCCTCGCAGGGATGGAGGGATGAGGAGGAAAACATCGCGTCACGTGACCGTACTCTCTCTCTCTCTCTCTCTCTCTCTCTCAGGTAGTCTGTAGTCTCGCGAGAGTTCGGTTCCGCAGCGCCCCCTGCAGGCTGTGTGTTGGGCCGTTTCGCACAGGGCGGTGTGTGTGTGTGTGTGTGTGTGTGTGTGTGTGTGTGTGTGTGTGTGTGTGTAAAAAAAAAAAAACGGAGCAAGCGGCCACATCACACACACATACAGGCAGCGCGCGCGCGCCTCTCCGCTACATTGTCGCCGCTCGGCTTTAATCTGCGCGCGTGGAGCAGCACGGAGTAACGGAGCGCGAGCCGCTGGCGGGAGTAACGGTGTGTGAGAGCGGGTTTTTTTTTTTTTTTTTTTTTACTGCAGCGTTTTCTGTTTCCTCATCGGCATTTTGTTCCCTCCTGTGCGGCTCGGAGCTCCGCGCGCTCCGGGGTGTTTATTATTTACTTTATTTACCCGGTGAGTGTTTGATCTTCAGCCCTCAGGCTCCGGAGGATCGCGAGGCGGGAATAAAGTTTATAAATGGGTGAGTAGCGCAGTGTGGAGCGCGAGCCAGAACGGAGCGCTGCGTCCCGTTATTCTCCTCTGCGGCTCACACACACACACACACACACACTGTGCAGTGGCCTGATCACTCTGAGCCGGACCGATCCGAACCCCGAGCCTGCGGTTCCGTGCTGTTCTTGTCTCAGAAAGACCCGGAGATCCTCCTGATTGACAGATCGATATTTTACATGTTCTGCATGTGTTGAAGCTGTTCGCCCACAGGAAGTTACTTTTCAGTTTCATCTCGAACACACACACACACACACACACACACACCCGTGAACTTTCTGCTCTCACACTCTTCCTCTTCTCTGTTCTGAGAAAACTCAAAATTATCGCAAGTCTTGCTCTGAAAAAAGATGATAAAGCACTCTAATACATCGTTCTGGTTTCTATGGTAACCGCCCACGCACACATTGCTGAAGTGTAAGTTTCGCGTGAGGAGACGTGTATGGAAGAAGGAGTCTCCAGTGCGAGTACAGTGTAACACTCGACAAGTCTCGAATTCTCGGTCACATGCGATGATTCTTGTTTATTAATCATCTTGTTAACTTTAAACCCGTTTGCAGCTGCTGTAGAGTAAGTGACGGCGCGTCTCACCGATGCGGAGCGGACGCTACAGGGCCACACTGCAGTCTCACATCGTCTAAACGTGTCCCCCAGATAGTCTTCATGTTACTCGTGTTAATCCGGGTCCATCATGAGTGTTAGGCGTGACTCTGTGTGTGTGTGTGTGTGTGCATGTTAATTTTCTATGTAGACTTTTTCTGATGTCAAATTCATTAAAAAAATAAAATAATAATAATAATAATAAATTAAACTTTACAGCAAGGAATAAAAACCCAAACAGTGACGGGCTGTTAGAGGACATTAATCAGCGAGAATGAATCGGCTTCGTCCTCACAGCGGGGCGTTGTGTCTTTTTCGCTTGGTGACATTCCTGACCCTCGGTGCCGCGCGGCGACGTACACTCTCACACTCCGCCTCTGTAGAGTTCTAATCTCACTCTGTGTTAAATAAATTCCACTGAGTTCACACTCACGCTCAAGGATTAAAGCCTGGGGCCTTCACCCTGGTATCACAGCTCCGGAGTGTGTGTGTGTGTGTGTGTGTGTGTGTTCCTCCTCCCAACTCCCAAAAACGGTTATAATGAAGGAACCTGGAAAGTTCTCAAAGGCTGTGGAGGTGTTCAGTGTTGCTGATGATGCTGTCTTTCCTGACAGATGGCATGCATGAGTGTGTGTATGTGTGTTTGTGTGTAAACTGATATTCCTGTTCATAGCTGTAGAGAACAGGTTGAAACTCCTGTTTGATTTTTTTCTTGGTGCAGCGTTTATGCTTGATAGGTCCAAAAAAAAAAAACAACAAGAGAGAGATCTGCTACATTGCGGTTTTCTCGGGTTATGATTCACACCGTGCGACGTCTGCTTCCTTTTTTGTGCACTTTTGCAGAACAGAGGTGATGTCCACAAATGCAAAACTTCTTCCTCTACTTCTTTTTCTTCTGCTCTGCTCAGCGAGAAAAACAACAATGCTTGTTTGTTTCCTGTCTTCGTCTCTGTCTCGAACCTTTACATCCTCCTGGTTACTGTTACTTCATCTAGAAGTGACCACAAACAGCTCAGGAGCATCGCTCACACCTGCAACCTTATTTAAATAGCCACGGGATATGAATATGCATGAGTATGCAAATCAGAAGCACCAGCGAGTTGTACTGAAATCAGGTTGGAGTGAAGAGTCTGGATTTACAGTGCCGTGCAAAAGTCTCGATGTGGATTAACCGAAAGAAATGTGAGCAAATGTTTCTCAGCAGCGACCTCATTTCCCCTCTCATCTGTTCCAACCACTCAGCATCATCAGTATACTAATCACCGGCCTGATCATCTGTCATCACCTGCACCTGTTTCTCACTGGGTCAGGACTTAAATTAGATGTTTTTTATGCTTTATTTATTCCTAGGTCACTGTGTGGCTCAACAAACAAAACAAATCCCTCTGAAACTGTTCAGGTAAAGAGACTGGACTGAAAATAAAAAAACGGCATTAAGAATTAAGGGGGGTCAGGACTTTTGCACAGTACTGCATATCCTGGTGTTACTTTTTACTGCAGTCAAAACTTGAGCTTTTGTTGCCATGGCAACCGACAGTCTTCTGAGGACCAACATCAGTCTTTGCCTTTTAACAAAAAAAAAAAATCTGTTTAATAATTTGGATAAATTCGGACGCACTCGCTTTAAAGTTAATCTGGACACAAAGTTTTTTTTTTAAATTTAGTTTAACTTTTCCAACAAACAGGTCTAGAAATCAGAAAAATAAATAAATAAATAATCAGAGTTAACATCAGAAAGGACGAGTGACGTGTCATAGACTCACACTTTGCTCTCTTTTAATGTTTTACTTGATGTCAGACACTAAATAACTGTTTCTGTTTCACACACACACACACACACGATTAAGTTTATAAGTTTAAAACTAATACACAGAGTGTGAATGTGAGAGAAGCAGTGCTGTTTTTACACTGCTGCGACACAATCCTCTTAAACTGTGTGTGTGTGTGTGTATGTGTGTGTGTGGGTCCGCTCACATGATTCTGATTTGTTTTTCAAACTTAGTCAAATAGATTCATTTGATGCGTCAGGTGAAGTCACGCTGTAAAGCACCAGCATGACGAAACAGTAACTCCGACCCAGATCTCGGGCGGCCGTGTCACATGACCTCATTATGAGCTTTCGTTATGTTTGCGAAATAAAAAAGCAAAATAGTTTAAACAGAAGTGTGGGAGCGTCTGCAATTGATGATCCTGATGGAACGATTTCTCTGTTTCCACGCGAGCTGCATCTTCTGAGCAGATCTGCTTTTATTAAAGACAGATAACGCGTGAGAGACGCCAGATCCCGTGCCACGTTGCAGATGTTTCTTTTACGCTCAAATGTCTGTAGAAAACTTTACATCCTGTCCATCTGATCTTCTCCTGAGAGCGCTCCACCACCTCCTCCTCCATCGTCACCGCCAGGCTGTTATCCGCTCAGGACGTCAGTAAAGTGCGCTTCACATTCCTGGAATATTTGCCGCGAGCTCGTGAAGGAAGCGCTCCGAGTCCGGCGCTTGTCCAGAGCGTCCCGCACTCGCCTGCTTCTCTAATTTACCTCTCGACTTCTCGTTTCGAGCCCAGAGTGAGAGCCGCGCACGCTATTTAAAGAGACGCTGCGGTCAGAGGAACGCCGGGGACGCAGGATGTTTACTCTGAGAGAACTGATGTGATCATTCAAACTTCAAACCTCAGCCCGCTTTTATAGAAGTGAGTCGTTTCTCAGGTCTGAACAAACAGACTGTCGTTATCACTTTCATTGCAGTGTGTCTCAGAGGAAGCACGTGAGGATACACTTCACCCTCCTGCGTGGTGACCGTGTCCTCAGAATCTCTTTCTATTTTTTTTCCTCCTTCTAACCTGGAGCAGTTTCTTTTTGACTCGAGTGAGAGAGAGAGAGAGAGTCGTGTAACCTCGCACAGCTTCAGAGAAAATGTAAAAGTCTGGTTAAAGTTATTTATCATGAACATTAGGGCACCAGGCATCACCTGATACGACATTATAACGATTTCACAGTGCTGATTCGATCTGCATCACAATTTTATAAGAAATAAGTTTTGATATTTATTTTAAAAAATTATGTATTTTTTATGTTCAAATTTCTGTTTCAATGTGAAACACACTTGGTAAATAATCCGCTCCTTCTACACAGGATGCGGCGCTGCTTGCCGATGTGTAAATAGTTTAGAGTGCACCACCTGTAGGATTATAGAGGAACTGCAAATAAATTGGAGTCAGTGTGACAAAACATAAATTGCAACACAAAAGAATCACAATACATCATTGAATTGATTTTTAATTTTAGTTATTAGAAAGAAACTCGGAATCTACCGAAATCAGCAGGTCAGACAGTTTTTTTTGTTAGTTTTTTAAAAAAAAAACCCGAATCAGCCAAGTAAAGTTGCATGCAGTGAATCTGCTGAAACACAACAGTAAATTTAACAACTAACATAAAGAGTAAGAAATCTGCAATGAGCCGAGTGTGAGCCGAGCCGCTGTGTGAAGGAAAACACAGAGAAGAGAAAACGACAGATAAAGATACTAAAACAAAAAGTCCCAGTAGATGCTTTTCTGCTCGTCACAGACATACAGAGCGGTGAGTCTGAGTTACTGTAGGCTTCGTGTCTCTCTTCTGATGTCTCTTGCCAACAAAGTGTTTCTCTCTGGATGTTTGTAGGTAATTTTTTCCCCATTTTGCGTCACATCCACAGAGTTGTGTGTCAGAACCCCGGCAGGAGATGGGCCGTTTGTGAAACCCTCAGAACAACACTCGAGGTGCCGAGATCATGTGTTTCTCCACGTTGTGACATTTAGTGTGAATCTGTTGCTCGTGATCTGTTTCATTTTATGCACGGCACTGCTGCAACCTGATTGGCTGATTACAGAGAAAACACAATTAATCACATGCAACTATTTATTAATTGCACATCTGCAATTATTTAATCACAAAGCAGCTGCAGTTTATTACAGGTCATACAGTACATGCATAGTCAGGAGTTTATGTAGAGTTTGTTCATAATTTAAGTATTTTAAACACTTGTGAGGTGAACATCCTCCTAATGAGATCGTTTGTGCCGCCATTTGCTGTTAGCCTGGATAAATATGTTCAAATACAAAATAGTCCCTTTAATAGTTAAATATCAAGGTTTAAATATGTGTCATAATATCGCAATGTGATTTTTTTAAATCAGATTTTGTGCCGCTGTAGCTGAGCGATAATTACAAGAATGATCAGGTGTCTGGGATCAGAGTTAACGTGGACGATGAGTGTGTGTTTATTCTGTGTTTTAATTGTTAATATGTATACAATTAGTCATAAAATCAGCTTCAAGTTTCACCAGCATATTTACATATAAAGTTTAAACACATACAGTGGGGGGAAAAGTATTTATTCAGCCACCAATTGTGCAAGTTCTCCCTCTTATAAAGATGAGAGAGGCCTGTAATTTTCATCATAGGTATACCTCAACTACGAGAGACAAAATAAGAAAAAAATCCAGAAAATCACATTGTAGGATTTTTAATGAATTAATTGGTAAATTCCTCAGTA
>JAOVVA010000027.1:510340-525188 GCA_028565275.1 Leiocassis micropogon | reverse complement strand
TTACTTAAGTATATATTTTGCAGGGTAGTTGTACTTTTACTTAAGTACTAAACTTAAGTACTTCCTCCACCACTGCTGTATGTGCAACCTGCTGAAAACACAATAATTTCCCTCACAGGATCAATAAAGTATCTATCTATCTATCTATTTATGGCTTTACATGCAAAAGGTTTATAACACAATTTTTAATAAAACAAGATTCATATCCTTCTCTTTTAGCTTTGAACCTCCACCTTTTAGGCAAACCATGGCACGGAGCGCCCGCATTACACAACAAAAGTCCGCGCTTCTGAAATAGCCAATCGCATCGCTTGCTTCTGTCATGTGATCAGTGTAGTGGAGCTACTGTGTGTGTGTGTGTGTGTGTGTGTGTGATCCGTTAGTGTTAGCTATGTGCTGAAGTTAGTTAGTTTTGTAACCTTCTGTTTCACTGATAAGACCTAGTGATGGATCATTTTAGTGACTCGGTTCTTTGAATCTCATTCATCAAAATGAACAAATCTTCTTTTAAGTCAGTAAGTTCATTTTGTTCTTTTAATCAGAAATAAAATAAAATATTGCATTTTCAATTAAAAAGACCCCCAACATGTCTACATGCATAAATTTTGGCTAAAGTTCCAGTAATGAAAGTATTCAAATGCAGCTAAGGACATATTATAATAAACAGAATGAGCAGCTCACCATCATATCTTCTGGTCCGAATTGTTCATTCTTTTGAATTTATTGCACTGCATAGCATCTATGGGAGTCATGTGACAAAAGACCAAACGACTTGGACTAGAAGACTCATGAGATTTCTGTTTCCTGTCCATAACCTACGGATGTACATGAGATACTCGTTCTTGTGAGGCACGTTAAAGACTCGTTCAAAAAGAACCAATAGTTCATGAACGACCCATCACTAATAAGATCCAGAGGTCTCTTTTTGTCCCCTCAGGTGGAGTTATAGCATTTTGCAAAATCATACAAATATACAAAATTCACACTGATATATCCTAAACATTTTCTCACATCATATTTTGGCATTTTGCTTTTGATGCCCATTTTGACTCGAAGAAACTGTGCACAGAACATTCTCTAATAGTAATACTTCTTGCCACTTATTTTTCTCAAAACTGCAAAAAAAAAAGGATTTATCTCATTTTGCTGTCAAACTTTTCATATTGTTTAAACACCAGTTTAATCCATTTACAAACACCAGTTAGCCTAATTTGCGTGTCTTCGGACTGTGGGAGCAAACCAGAGGAAACCCACCAGGCATGGGGAGAACATGCAAACTCCACACACACACACACACACGCACACAGGTGGGACTCGAACCCTCGACCCTGGAGCTGAGAGTGCTAACCACTGGTTTTACCACTGGTTTTACAGGAAATGTGCAACTTTTGGGGGTGAGTCCACACTTCTCGAGCAGTGGTGTATATTATACAACACATTCAAGGTCAGATATATACGGAAATATTTGATTGCAAAAAAAATCAAATAAAAATTACAGTAGGTCAGATATACAGTAGCTGTAGAGATGATTAATATTTTGGGTTAATCGAGGTCAAAGTTTAAAGAATGACCTCTGCTCTTATATCACCCAGTCCATAAATCTCTCTCTCTCTCTCTCTCTCTCTCTCTCTCTCTCTCTCTCAACACACACATTTAGTTGAATCTTTAACTGCTGACTGCTCTTTATAGTATTAGCTTTGTTTAATGTGCTTCCTCTAGTGGTGTGTGTGTGTATTCCTGCCGAGCATCTGAGGAATGGAGACATGGAGGAGCTCCAGAAACGGGGAAACATGAGCTCAGACCCTGAGTCACAGAACACTCTAGATCATTCAGGGGTAACAGAACGAGGTGCGGATCAGGGATGGAGGAAACGTAAGCGCTATGTAATCAGACTTATAAAAAGGTTTTTGGATTAGGAGTGGATCAGGAAAATCGAATGAAAACAAACATGTAAAGTGAAACTAAAAATCTCATTTTAAAAAGCTAGCATGCAGAGGCTTAAGAAACTTAAAGAAATGTCGCTCTGCGCGTGTCTGTCCGAGATGAACAGGACTGCTCCTCTTTATAGGGGTGCCAATAGTTTCTCTCTCCATTAACAAAAAGACAATCCATAGTGCTATTTGTCCAGTGCACTTTAAAAGCTTTTACCCAGAGTTAAATTGCCGTAACATTCTGGATTCTGATTGCATCACTCAGAAGGTGTTGATTAATTCTCTTTAACAGAAGCTCTGTCAGTAACGCAGGTTTATATTAATGCGTTTGGACTGATGCGATATCGTTTCCATAGTAACGGCTCAGTTTGCCTTTATTAAAATCTGTAAGGTTTGGTTTATTCAGGTCCTAATTGAAAGAAGGAGTCTCCAGTGTCAGCGCTTTGTAACAGCCAGAAGTAAAGCCGTAGCAGTTCTTTGCGGTTTCTCGCTGTTGTGTGTAACAAGTTGCGTCTTCTTTCTTTCTTGATTCATCTAAAAAAGAGAGAGAATGAAGGACTGACCGTGTTCATCTCTCAGAACACAACACATCCTGTTTCACAGAACAGATTCAATGTAGTTTAAAAAAACAGAAAAGTCGTTGTGGTGTAAAAGGAATAAAACACATCAAGACTAGCAGTAAGTCAGCTTCAAATCACCTCTCACTTGTTTATTATTTCTCTCTCTCTCACACACACACACACACACACACACTGCGCTTTATTACTTACCTAATGCCGGGAGAACCCTGACACGAGGAGGTTGGTTTCTATCGTCTGTGTAAACACACTCAGTCATGTTAGAGGAAACAACAGGAGGAGCCATGGAGAGGATCACTCACACACACTCACACTCACACACACACACACACACACACACACACACGCTCATCTTTTTAGCCCCCGTGCAGCTCAGTGGTGTTGAGTCTCAACAGCTCCACCTCGGCGTGTTCAGCTCCTCCACGCCTTCAGCGTTCTCCATTCTGGACTTTTGAGAACTTTCAGATCAGAGACAGAAATAAACCTCATGGCTGGCTAGGACGGAGTGTGTGCCTTAAAAAAAGTTCTTTATATTTAGCTGCTGGACTTTACGCAGAGAGGAGGGAAGAGGGGAAGTGACAGAGGGGAGAGAGAGACAGAGAGACAGAGGGGAGAGAGACAGAGAGACAGAGGAGAGAGAGACAGAGGGGAGAGAGACAGATTTTCAGCTGGAGTGTTAAGCTCTTGTGCACACGGAGCCACTGGAACAGGTAGGTGCATGTTTGAAGAAGCTTTTCATAATGCATTAATTCTTCTTTAATTCTTCTGAAGCAGTGCGTGTGTGTGTGTGTGTGTGTGCATGTGTGTGTAAAGTGTTGCAGCACACTTCCTACTGATTGCAAAAGTCCATGTACTTCTATGTTCTCATTAATGTCCGTGGTCAGAGCCACACCCCAGGGCTCAGGGATGAGAGCTGATCTGATAATCAGGAAGTCTCTGTGCGGCGGGGACACGAGCACACGCACCGGACCTCCACGCGCACACCGTGCTCATTAGCGGCCAGGTAACCACACCCTGAGACACACTCACCTGCACCAGTCTGCACACCTCGGTGTGTATGCAGGTGTGTGTGTGTGTGTGTGTGTGTGTGTATATATATATATATATATATATATATGCGGCCATGTGACTGTCAGAACAAACACCTGTTCCAAAAGCTGTGAAGAGCTGGGTGTAGATGAGAAGAACAGCTAATGTGTGGCAGCTTGCATTACAGGTTCTGTTTTAAACGATGTATTCCAGTATGCACTCATGCACTCATTTTAATATCATACATTTATTATTACTGATCTAATTATTAATATTTCTCGACCGTTTCATCAAATGATTTTTGCATGATGTGACAAAAAAGCTGAGAGACAGACATCAAGGGTCGCTCCTCCTGCGGCGTGTGTGCTTTAGTCCCCTCCTGCAGAAATCAAAGCTGCCGTGTGGAAAGAAAATTTCTGCATTACAGTTTTTATAAAAAAAAATTAATAATAAGGTTGTACAAGCCTTCCGCTCAACACTTTGTGAAAATATTAGGTTGCTGTATCGTATAAAACATTCTCAGGTCAACATGGCCTGTGTACACTGTTTCGTTGTTGGTCTTCGCTCCTGGCAAGGGGTCGCCATGGAGGACCTTCTGATCCGCACACAAGCTTGGCACAGTTTTTTACGCCGGATCCTCTTCCTGACGCACTGCATTTGGGATTTATTGTTAATATTTATATAAATAATGAGTCAAAATTTTAAACTTAAACTTAAACCATTCAAAACATCAGTAAATGTAAATATTCTGCAAGTGAAGTTGTAAACATTTTTGGAGGCTCTTCCCAAGGGGGAAAAAAACTGACCAAAGAATAATAATAATAATAATAATAATAATAATAAATATTTCAGGCACCACTGAACACCTGATACTAGTATTTCATTAAAGACCAAGTTTACTTTAACCCTGGACTGGAAGCAGCGTCATGTGCTGTGGCGTACGCTTTGTATATCCACATTATTGTGTTTTTAAAGTTGTTTCGTGAATTTTTTTCATCAACAATGAATTCTTTTTAGGTCTGAATGTAATTTTCTTGTTTTAGGTATTATTAGCGTTTTATCCCCTTTTTAGAATTTGTCTTATTGTTACACATGGACGTCCTGTATACTTTTTCTAAATGCAATCTTGAGAAATAAAAAAACAACAACTAAAGAATCAGGACATGTTTTTAAAGTTTAAAATGTATGTATAAAATTATTTCTATTTTTGTGTAGGAACAACACGAACAAATGTACTATAACTTGTTTTGCATGTGTTTTGATTCATAGTGAACCAGGAAAGAACCATATACACACACACACACACACACACACTCACAGAGGAGAGAGAAACTTCTTGCATTGTGATGGAGGCCTCCAGCCAGGCGGCGGCTGAGGCGGGTGGAGATCACGCAGCCTGCGTGGCGTTGACGGCGGCGGAGAGAGCGGACGTCTCGAGCCCGAGTCTGGTGTCCAAGCAGCGCAGTCTGCGTGTGGTCTATGTCCTGAACGACGGGCTGAAGGCGGTGGCGGCAAACAGCCCCGAGTCCGGAGCTCTGCAGTGCCTACAGAGAGCGTGCGACGCGGAGAGCGCCATCCTCACCACCGTCACGTTCGGCCGGCTGGACTTCGGCGAGACGACGGTGCTCGACACCTTCTACGACGCAGGTGAGTTTGCAATCTGTTTTTTTTAATGGTAAAAACAAGGCTTGTAGTAACAAAAAAGTGAGAAACACACATGTGTGACTTGTTATTGTGTGTGTGTGGGGGGGTGGGGGGTGGGGGGTGTGTGTGTAATAAAAGACAGGAAGTGTCTTGGGGCGTTTATGACCCTTTCTGCGTTCCATATTCATTTACCCGCCACTTTAAGCACACAGCCTCAGAGGAGTTATTTGTTCCCATGGTATGTGAGTGTACCTGCCCCGACCTGCACCTGTGCGCCGCGCCGTAACCGAAAGCACTTTTCCAGAGAAGCTCTCCCACTTTTACGGGACACTTTTTCCCCTTCTATTATAACTCAATGCAAATGTCCTAATAATCACAATCGCTCCGCGCGGAGACTCAGCGATCACATCAGGCTACAGTAAAACGTCTCCACAGGCTCATCTGCATATTCATCAAATCTTAAAGTCATTAGCATGTGAAATCTACTGACATGAAGATGGAAGGTTTTATAAAAGGAACGGATTTTAGTTTAGGATTTATTGCCTACAAAAAGACGTCGTCTCTGGTCATGGTATCATTCTGGGGTCGAAAGTTGTATAGTGTATAAAAAAATAAAAAAATAAAAACAGATAAATGGTGTGGCGGTGGTGAGGAGGTTCGCTCACATGATCAGTGGTGAGTCGTTGGTTTTACACACTGGTGATGAGTTGAACAAACCTGAGTGCTAGAAAGTCGCTAACGTCTGCTCGTCAAGTCGCTTCCTATCTTTTTTTTTTATAATATCACAAATAAGTGACACGCCCAGTGATCCAGTGCACTCGTTCACACTTACTCTTTAACAACAATGTGCATCATGTGTTCCTTCTTGTTTTTTCCAGACGTGAGTAAGTTTCATTTGAATTTTATGATTACGATCAGTCCTGACTGTTATCGTCGTGTTAGATGATAAATCCCTCTGTTTTTATGTTTTGTTTCCTCAGAAGGTGGCTTGAGATAAACCATGAAAGGTGACTCACGGCTTTTCAGTCAGCTTAGGATCTATTAACCCTGATTTTTGGAAAAACTCTCAGAGTATTAAATCAAATTCAAGTTAAGTTTTAATTAACATAAACAACCATACACACTGTGATACACAGTAAAATGCTTACACGACTGTCTGTAATTTAAAAAGGAAAAAAAGAAAGAGAGAAAGATTTCACTGCAGAATACAATTAGAAACAATCAAATATAAATAAAAATGAACAATTTAGAAATGTGGGATTCACCTTACTAATCTACAAATTTACAGATTTACAAAAGTTACAATAAAATATCATTATAATAGAAAAATATGAATTATATGAATTACACAAAATCTACAAAGTATAAAAACTATTGAAATGTTTGTATAATTAATTATTGAATTTACTTAAAGAAGAAATGTTTTTTTTGTACTGGATGAAACTGAATTAGAATATGAATGAAATAAGAAGCGTGTTGTGTGTTAGATTACATTAGTAATGTCATTGTTGTGTTGATCGCAGACCCAGAGCTAATTATGCATTAATTAACTATTACGCCTAATTGATGCTGTAGACGTCTGTGTGATGGTCTGAACGTCTCGGCTGTTTTTTAATGCAGAGAGACTCTGTCCAGGGCGTCATAACTTTTGGAAGCATTAAAAGCTTTTGGTGGGAGCTTAATTCTATCGTTCTTCAGATGGATCACAGGTGTCTCAGAGGGAAAAGACTTTATCCAGGCCTCGTTACACTCGTCTTGTCCTGCTTTACACTTTAGAGTTAAGACATCATACATTTGTTTCCTCCAGACCGTGTCCGGGGTTTCCTTATTGTTAAGGGCTTTACTCGGGGGTTACTGACTCATTTGGGGTTTTTCTACACTTCAATGGTACAGAATTTTTTTTAAATCTCATTTATACAGTTATGGCACAGAAATTCTTTGAGTCTGGGATTTCTCAGAACATTTAACTGTGAGGTCAGTGTTACAGTGTTACAGCGTCATTGTGTTACAAGGTTACAGTGTTATTGTGTGACAGGGTTACAGTGTTACAGGGTTACAGTGTTACAGCGTCATTGTGTTACAGTGTTACAGGGTTACAGTTTTTTTGTGGTACAGTGTTACAGGGTTACAGTGTTATTGTGTTACAGTGTTACAGTGTTATTGTGTTACGGGGTTACAGTGTTATTGTGTTACAGGGTTACAGTGTTACAGTGTTATTGTGTTACAGGGTTACAGTGTTACAGGGTTACAGTATTATTGTGTTACAAGGTTACAGTGTTTTTGTGTTACAGTGTTACAGGGTTACAGTATTATTGTGTTACAGGGTTACAGTGTTATTGTGTTACAGTGTTACAGGGTTACAGTGTTATTGTGTTACAGGGTTACAGTGTTATTGTGTTACAGTGTTACAGGGTTACAGTGTTATTGTGTTACAGGGTTACAGTGTTATTGTGTTACAGTGTTACAGTATTATTGTGTCACAGTGTTATTTTGTTACAGGGTTACAGTGTTATTGTGTTACAGTGTTACAGGGTTACAGTGTTATTGTGTTATAGTGTTATTGTGTTACAGTGTTACAGGGTTACAGTGTTACAGTGTTATAGTGTTATTGTGTTACAGTGTTACAGGGTTACAGTGTTACAGTATTATTGTGTCACAGTGTTATTGTGTTACAGGGTTACAGTGTTATTGTGTTATTGTGTTACAGTGTTACAGGGTTACAGTATTATTGTGTTACAGGGTTACAGTGTTATTATGTTATTGTGTTACAGTGTTACAGGTTTACAATGTTATTGTGTTACAGGGTTACAGTATTATTGTACTTATTATAGGAGAGTTGTGTTGTGAATGTGATGTCAGCCAGCTTTGGGCTGGACTTTATTTATTTATTTATTTAGTTAGTTAGTTAGTTAAATGATCTCAGGTCTCTACTTTCTCAAGTGCTGAAACATTAACACTTTGAGCATGAACCAAAAAATAATAATAAATACATTCAATATTGACAGAGCGGTTGAGTATTATTTGCTCTGCAGTCAGTATAGATATCAAGGAATCCAAATCAGTTATTTATCAATTCTTTTGTTTCAATTCTTTTGTGCGGCAATTCATGTATCAATGATGACTCCAGAATAGATTTTTAAAAAATTTAATTTTTATTTAGATTTGTTTGCATTTGGGTTGACAAAGAAAATTGCACAATCTGGAAAGCAGCAAACTCTCTTTCCACATTCTGTGCAGGGCAAGATTTAAAGCCAGGCATTTTTTTTTTTTTATTGTAACAGCACTTTGGTCAGCGGTGTTATATAAAATGTGCTTTAATAAAGTGACTTTTTTCATTATGTTATAAAATATAAATATATTATGTATATAGATAAAAGAAAGGTTTTGTCTGTGCATTGGTCAGAACTCGCTCTTTCAATGATATCTTTACGTTTCATACACTGGAGGACCAGAAACCAGTCTCTGGGCTTCAACCATTAAAGATCAGCAGATTATTTTTAGATTTAAACTTTTAACTCTTTTTACATTCTCAGTTCCCATTAACAACGAGTGATGCTAGTGTTCAATATATTTATATTTGTGTAATGACACAGTGGCGTAGTGGTTAGTTCTGTCGCCACACACCTTCTGGGTTGAGGGTTCGATTCCCACCTCAGGGATTTGTGTGTGTGTGGAGTTTGCATGTTCTCCCTGTGCTTGGTGGGTTTCCTCCGGGTTCTCCGGTTTCCTCCCACAGCACAAAGACCTGCAGGTCAAACAAATTGACGTTCCCAAAATGCCCGTAGTGTGAATGAGTGTGTGTCCTAAGAACCCTGGGATAGGTGGGGTGAGTGAGAGTGTATCATGACACACACTGAATGCTTTAAAGCTTTGAGCCAGATTGGTTTTATTTTTTTTCTGAAAGGAAGCTGAAAAATAAACAGTCACATTTTCAGCATTACACACACACACACACACACACACACACACACACAAACCGGAGTGAAACTGGTGTAACACAATCTCCATGTTCTAAACTTCCTTTTTATTTCTATTCTTCTTCGTGTGAATAGTGTTATATGGATGTGTGTGCATGAGATGTGTAATACTGCAGGGGATAATAGTGTTGTGTATCTCCTCCATATTACACACACACACACACACACACACACACTGTGTTTACAGACATTGCGGTGGTGGACATGAGTGATGTGTTCCGCCAGCCGTCTCTCTTTTATCATCTGGGAGTTCGTGAGAGCTTCGACATGGCCAACAACGTCATCCTGTACCACGACACCGACCCCGACACCGCACAGTCTCTGAAGGTGAATATCACACACACACACACACACACACACACACACACACACACATATATATAAATTTTGATTATTATAGAAAAAAAATCATAATTTCTGATATTACAAGAAACAAAGCTGCAACAGTTGAGGATTTGAGCAACATGCTGAGGATTTAGTGATGTTATACCACAGTGTGTGTGTGTGTGTGTGTGTGTGTGTGTGTTTGCAGTATGCACATGTACAGTCATGGAATAGCTAAATTAAGTTTCAACACATGTCACACATTAAAGGCTTACAAATAACCAGTGTTGGTGTGATTAGCGCCCCCTAGTGCACAACACTCAACCTATTTAATACTCATCATAATTATGAGCACAGAAGACAGATTATTGCAGAATGCTTGTATTTTATGGTTTACATCAGTTATAGCGCCGTCTCTGGCAGTGTGAGGGAGTTGTCTCGCCATAACTCATCACACACACACACACACACACACATTCCGACATCTCTGTGACCCCCGGAGGCTATTTCCAGCTCACGGATCTGCTCATGTTTAGGAATGGATTAGAGAAAAAATAAAGACATTTAGGACTAATTCACTGCTCTGTTCATGTGCAGATGTTCAGTTAACCTGACATTAGAAGATTGATTTATGATGATCTGTGATAAATAATTCACTGGTTTCTTTCTTTCCTTCTTTTAAAGGATATGGTGGCTCAGAAAAACACAGTAAGTATCAAATCAAAGTGGATTTGCTTAATTTTTCTTCCGTTTCTACAACTTTATGCTCATTATAATACTAAGGTCTATAAATATACATAAATATGCAAATGAGCAACACCCCCCACATCCCCCACATCATGACTTACAGCCATGAGTTATCACATGAGTTAGCTTAACTAGCCTGTTAGCAAGCTGGCTGTGAACTAGTGTGATTTCAGCACCAGGGTTTTGACTGATAGTACATAAACCAAAGTTAGCTAACTAGCTAAAGCGCACAGGGTCTGTGGTTTAATTCTCATCCTCTAATATTGTGCATGTTTATATTAGTCCAAAGCCATGGAGTTTGTGTTGTGACATCACAACATGTGATCATGCATAGCCACGCCCCCAAATATGTTTGGGCTAAAATGGAAAATATGATTTGGTCTAAAAACTTACATTCAGATAACCAGAACAGGGACAGATGTTTTAACACTGTGTTTTGTTTAAATTCTGTCTCAATAGAATTTGCATAAAATTACATCAGGTGTCATTTACCTGAACTATAAAGTGATGTGATGTGCTGTGATGTGACAGGACGCCTCTCATTTAACTTCATGTCTTCTGTCGCGAGGTTAAATCACGACGTCTCGCTGAGCTCTGAGCTTTGTGTCTATTCCTGGAGCTTTGTTGTCACATCCTGTACGCTTCGCTTTATTTACTGCTGCGTGACAACATGTGAAAATAACCTCTCAGCCTGAAAGACACACACACACACACACACACACACACACACACACACACACTGAAGTACACACACACACACTAAGTCTCAGCTTCTTCCTCTTTCACTACAAGAACTTTTTCCTACGTGGAGTTCAGAGCACACGAGTGCAGTGCTTACTGTAGAATTCTGCTCTCTGATTGGTCAGAAGGTGTTGATTAATTCTCCAGAACAGCAGCTCTGACAGTAGTGCAGGTCAGAACCGATTCATTCACGAGGACGTGTACAGGACCGCTCCACATAAACCTGTTTTTAAAAATGAATGTGGTTTGGTAAAGGAAGGAGTAAGTTCAGGACAGAGTGCGGTTTCTTATTAACATGAAAAGCTGCGTTTTCGTTTTTAGTTTAAATTAAAGGGAAACTGGTGGAGGAGTGAGTGATATTGTGTTAGGTGGAGGATGGTGGAGGAGTGAGTGATAATATACAGAGGTGGCAGAATTACAAAACCTCAATACTCAAGTAAAAGTACTTATATAAAAACGTTTTCGAGATTCGTGCGTCACAGATCTGGTCACTTTCACCGTCCGTCCTCCTTGAGGCGCCCTTAAACCCTGGCAGGAGAATTCACTATTGATGGTCTGGCCCCTGTGGACGAGTTCGCAGTGAATGTCGAAAAAGACGATGAGCGCGCTCTCGGTCGAGCTGCGGACCTGCTTCGCCTTTTCCGCTCGTGGAGATGACGGACTCTTACACTGTGAATCTCGTACCCGTAAACAAAAGTTTCGTCACCAGTGTTGATCCTTGACATGAAGATCGGGTCGTTTACGGCACACTGAAGGAGTTCTTGGCAGACTTTGACATGATGCTCCTGAGTCAGCAGCCTGGGGATGAACCCAGCAGCAACACGGCGCATGTTCACATCACACCTGAACTGTTCTGTATGACACATCTACAATGGCAGCAATGTTGCTGAATGGTTTCGACATTTTCGGGGGTTGAGCTCAGTGAAGGTCTTCCTGATCTCTCCTCGTCTTCCAGGAATGTTCTTCCGCTTTTGAAGGACGTGTGCCACTCAAAACACCTCAAACGTCTTATTGCAGCATCGCCATGAACTTGCTGAATCATGTCGAATGCCTCCGTGGCAGATTTGCCCAGTTTCACGTCCGCGCTTTGTTCTAACATGACGTGTAATGCACGTGGTCAGAACAGCACCAGTTGCACGGCTCCTGATGTTCACAGGACGATGTCTTTTGGCACGCTGACTTATGAAGGTCGGTGCTCTCTGTGACTGTGTGTGCAGCTCTGTGCTGCCGTCTGTTGGTGTGTTACAGAACTAGTCTCCAAACTCGTAGAAATACTATGTATGTACTCTAAAATGACTTTAAGTACAAAAACACATGTACTACACAACGAAACTGATTTTTCTAAAATCTAAAATGTAAAAAAAATTTACATGAGTTTTATTAATTATTTGCCTTGGCTGGGCAGAGGATTGACACTTTTCCCCAACATTTTAGAAAAAGCTAGGACTGTCAAGAAACTTTCAGCATTGGTGAGTTTTACAGATAAAGAAAAGACCACGTTACAGGATCCGTTACCCAGGAAACCATCAATCACTTTAGTGCGTTAATCAATCAGTGCCTTCATAACGACCTGCCAGTCAGTTCTGTAACCCAGGATTGGTGGATTTGCTTTAATACTGTCGTTGTCACGTGGGTGGAGCTCAGGACCCAGTCTGAGTGAGGCATGAACGCGTAGATGTTTAGATTAGAAAATCAATGCACTTTTGTCTGATCCTCATCCGAAAAGTAATGAGTCTCTTTTTAAAATTTAGTGAGTAAAAGTACAGGTTTTACATAGAAAAAATTCAGTAAGTAGAATTAAAAAGTATCACATACGGAACCTACTGAAGTCGACAGAGACAAAAAAAAAGAAATACTTAAGTACAGTAACGAAGTTACTGCTATAACACAGATAATAATATAATTACTACAACCGAAGTGACAGAACATAACTGAAGGTCAGTATTGTAGTTATCAGGTGATAATGAACAGAAACAGTGAGGAGACATGACGAGGCACACGGCATTAGAGCTGCAGTCTGAGGAGATTAAAGACCACAGTAAGTTTGATTGGAAGATAAATCCATGCTGTTGGTGCTCGTCTCTCAGTGTCTGCCCCTCGCTGTGCCGAGTCTAAGCTCAGAGCGGTTTGCGCTGGAGGTCTGCTGGATTAGCGCATGTCTTTAAATAGCCCTGTTACACCAGCTCCAGCTGTTCTGTACAGAACTCAACCTTGAGACTAAACTGAAGTTTAAATCTCTCATGCTGGCCTGAAATATTACAATATTGTCCGTAAAGTTTAACTTAACATGATGTAATGTAGTGAAATGTAACATAACGTCATGCAGTGAAAAGTAATGTACTGTAGTGTAACAACATAATGAAACGTAACATAATGTAACGAAATAAACAATAATGTAACGTAACATAATGCAATGAAATGTAACAAATCATGACGAACTGTTATGTAACATAATGTAATGCAGCATAGCGTAGTGTAATGAAAACTAATGTAACGTAGCCATGATGCAATGTAACGTAGCATAATGTAATGAGATGTAACAGTGGAATGTAACTTACTGTAACAACATATAATGAAGTGTAATGTAGCATAACATGATGTGGTGTAACGTAACAGAATATAAAGTGATGTAAAGTAAAAACAATCGTAGCCTATGAAGTCGTGCTACTGTATTTCACCTGTCTTACCATGTACCTGTCAGTACCTGTGTACCTGTCTCACCTGTGTACCTGTCTCACCTTTGTCTCTGACTCATGTGTATGCACACACACAGATTGAACTCTTCATCTGCACTTCTTTTTCACTCTGTTTTTTTTCTTCTCTTCTATCTGCATGTCCTTCGTTTCTTAATCCTTGTATTTCTTATTTCTCTTTTCCTCTGCTTCTCCGTTTCTGTCTCTCTTCGCTCTGACTCTGGTGTGTGTTACATGGAGAAGGCTTCACGGCCCGCCACTCTGGGCTTCCCCTGGGTGCAGTTACCTCCTGAGTACCGAGGCTCGGGCCTGAGGAATAAAGTACGTAGTGAGTGAGGGAGTTACTGACGGGGGGAGAGACAGTGAATCATTCTGCTCCTAAAAATACTGAAATACTGAAAAACTAACAACGGTGAGGGGAGTACTTACCGTATAAAGATCATCACAATAAAAACCTTTCACCTGTTTTCTGTCATTTCTACAGTGTGATAATAATAATTTCCTCTCACGCACTTATTAACACTTACTGCATAGACAAAAGGTGTTTGTTTGCTTTTTCATTTGTCATATTTGCATAATGTTAACTAGCCCCTCCCACTCTCTAATCCTTTACCATGTTTGGATTACCCTCACCTGTAACCTTTCCTGCACAAATCTGTCCCGGTGTTGTTTTTGGAGCTGACCCGTCTGTGCCGTGCTCCTCCAGGCGTCCAGTGGGAATTACTACTTCATCCCGTACGTGATGACGCCCAGCAACGAGTACATCTGCTGTGAGAACGTGGCCCAGCGGCGGGCGTCGGAGTACATGCAGCCCAGCTGGGACAACCTGCTCGGCCCCCTGTGTGTCCCGCTGGTGGACCGGTTCGCCGGCCTGCTCAAAGACATCCACGTCACGTCCTGGTACTGATACTTACGTCCTCTCACTCTCACCTCACACATTACTCTCATTAATCACGGAGATCAGTGTGTAGAGATTTGTGTGGATAAACACAGTATAGAAACACAGCTGGGGCAGACTACAATGTCAGGATTTTGATAAGAAAAAAAACAATCATTTTTTAAATTAATATATACTGAAAGATCGTAAACTTGTAATGCATTTTTACATGTGACTGATGTAGAAATGTAAATAAAACTGAAACGGAATAATGCTCGTATTAACTTTATAACTTACAGGATAATAT
>JAOVVA010000027.1:473936-486667 GCA_028565275.1 Leiocassis micropogon | reverse complement strand
ATATTCATTTTTAAGTTATATATGGAAATACTGAATGATTTTGTACATAATTAGGCAGACATGATGAACATGTATAACAAAATTGGTACAGCATATAATATGGTGCCTAAGACTTTTGCACAGTAGTATGTGTGTGTGTGTGTGTGTATATATTACACGCACATACTGCATTACAGTGAAGTTCTTTACTATTCATCACCACACTCATGAACATGTCATGTTTTACAATTACAAACAATTCTTAAACGTATATTCATTTTTTCTTAAACAAATCTGATCCCGAGTCACTTTTTTATTTGCTATTATTTATTAAAGTATTAATTTGTGTATTTTATTCTCAATTCATGAATTGTATTTTTAAATTAATGTCAAATTCAAAAATCTAATTTAATTTGTCACATACACAACTGTGCACCGTATGATATGCAGTGAGATGCGTGTACGACTCTGTGACCTAAAATGAAAGAGAGTAGAATAGAAGAATTTCACTACAAAAACAAAACAAAAAGAAAAAATCCCTAGAGATTACAATTAAACTAAAGGTAGAATTTCCATTTTTAAATATTATTTAAAAAGGTTGGAATATACAAATTTGCGGAATAAAATAGAATTAAAATGGAAATAAATATATATAAATTACATAGTTATCTAAATGCGTGAACTGAGACTTTGTTTATTTTACCTTTTAAGCTTGTACTTAACTTTTACAATCTTTTTTGTTTTTTTTGTTTTTTTAGGTGTATTAAAATAAAATCTGGAAGTTGATCTCATTTCTAATTTATTGATTTTTGTGTTTTACTGGCACTGAATCAGCTATTTGTTTTTTCTCATTTATTTATTTGGATCGATAAGTTAAAATTTAATTCTTGTCCTTGGACCCCGATTATGATGTGTGTGTGTGTGTGTATATAACGACAGTAGAGAAGAGGCTGACTCTCATACACAGACACACACACAGACACAACCCTTGTTGCTCGACTGCGCTTTGAATCCATCTTGTTTTTCTTTTCCAGATCCATGATGGCGGGATGCATTAATCAAACCAACGTGAAGTTTTCAAACATCGTAAGTGCCGCTGTTCTGAAAGGAGACAATTGTGTTTGTGTGATTTTTATATAAATTGTTGATTTTGTGTGTGTGTGTGTGTGTGAGCCAGTTCCGTAAGGGACCCGGCGCGTACAGAGACCTGGCCCAGGATCAGGATCACGATCAGATTGTGGACGGTCAGGAGATCTCGGTGGAGTTGAAGTCCTCTGGTGAGGCAGAAGAAGAAATGGGCGGATCTTTCGCTCAGAGACTGCAGAGCTCTGACAGCAAGTGGAGCAGTGTGGCGAAGATCGCCGTCGTCCTTCTGTTCTTCTTTATCGCTGGTGAGGTTCTGTGTGGTGCCGTGACCCGGTTCCTCAATTAGAATATCTCTATATACATTTACTCTGTTCCTTATCGACAGTGTGGCGCGCTTTAGTACCTTAGATTACGTTAAAGTAAGTAAACGGTACGTCAGTGGATTGGTGTGTTACTCATTCAGAACGTAGAGACAGACTGTATGACATTATGCATATTCATATTTTTTTAAGCATGTCTTGCGCTCAGGCATTTTTTAAAAATGATGTGTTTCAGGGTACCTTATTGGTTATGTATCGCACCGTAAGCCCGGGGTCTCTGTGCTGACGCCTGTGAGGGTGAGCAGCGCTACTGCCAACACTGAAGACGCTGATGAACAGCCGGAGACTGAACTGGACAACACCAACCCCACTGAGCGCTTTACAGACTGGAAGAGTGTCACAGGGGCGCTGAGAAAGCAGCTCACCACCACAGCCTTGGATAAAACCATCAGGTATTTTATTATTATTATTATTATTATCAATCTCAGTGTTGGTACATTTTAATAAACTTGTCAGAAGGCATATGTGGCAAAAAGATCCAAAGTAACAAAATTAGTGCTTTGCCACAAAGATGCAAAGTAGAAAAACAGATATATGGAGAAGCCACTAACGAGGTTATACAAAGATTCAAAGTAATACAATTGTACAAAGTGAACAAAATGACTCAAAGTAGCCACAATGATATAGAAGTATACAAAAAAATATAAAGTAACAAAAAGATGTACGGGATACAGAAATATATGCCAAAGGTTATTTCAAACTTTATTATTTTATTCATTTTTTACTTGTTTATTTTTCTCTGGTTTGTCCTTTCATTTTTGTTTTCTAAATTGAACCTCATAGACATCATGTCACTTTGCCCTTCACGTAACCGCTGCGTCTCCCGTCCTCTCTCTGCAGAGACTTTTCATCTGAGAACCATCAGGCTGGCAGTGACGGAGACCACAACCTGGGGCAGAAGATGCTGGAGAAGTTCCAGAGTCTGGGCATGGACACGTGGATGGACGTGCACTACGTTAAACTGCAGGTGCCATCCAAGTGAGTGTGGCTTTCTGTAGTTTTATTTTAGTCGTGTGTGTGAGTGAGTGATTATTGCTCATGTGGCATCTTGTTTGTGTGTAGGGAGAACAGCGTGTTAATCGGGTCGGAGACAGTCGCAAACCCGAAAGGGTATTTAGCCTACAGTGCAACAGGAACCAAACAGGTGGGTGCCAAAACTTACTATTCCTTAATTTGGTGGGGGTTTTTTTTCTTCTTCTTTTGTAACTCGTTTCATGCTTTCGCAGGGAGCGGTGGTGTATGCTAACTACGGCCAAAAGGAAGATCTGGAGTTACTTCAGCGTGAGGGATTAAACCTGACCGGGAGCATCGCTCTGCTGAGAGCCGGGAAGATCAGCCTGGCAGAGAAGGTACGTCAGATCTCTTAAACACACCTGTCAAAGCTCAGGTCCTCCACTTCTTCCTGCATGTCCTGACCCGTTCTGTCTCATCGTCATCCAGGTTGCGAACACTGCACGCTTCGGTCTCGCTGCGGTTCTGATTTACAGGGAGGACAACGATCAAGAGCTCTACGGCCAGGTGAGTGTCCAGGTGATCTCTCACCGTCTGCATGCGATCTCCTCATGCCCTTTTTTTCCCCCCGTCGTTTATTTAATCTCTGCTGGTCTGTGAATCTAGGTTCACCTCGGAACTGGAGATCCATACACTCCCGGGTTCCCTTCCTTCAACCACACCCAGTTCCCTCCTTCTAAATCCTCCGGTCTGCCTGAGATTCTGGCGCAGACCATCACCCTGGAAACAGCTCGCAAAATCCATCAGTAAGTTTCATCACTAAGGTCTTAATAAAAAAAGGCATTTAGTAAAACTCCACCTACGTTCACCTGTAGGAGCCTGCATAGCCCCAGAGAGGGTGCCAAAAGTTCTGAATATTAAGCTTTACACGAACTGCTTGTTAGCTTGACGTTTAAAGCTAACTGCTTTCTGAATGACAGGCAAATGGGAGGAAAGTACGCACCCGAAAATTTCAAAGGAACCCTACAAGGTGTGAGATACGCACTGGGAGGACAGACGAACGTCAGCGTGACGGTTAATAACGTCCTCATCGACACCAAGATTTATAACGTGTTTGGAATCATTAAAGGCTTCATGGATCCAGGTGAGGAGTTGGAACGCACTCCTGCATGAACGCGCCCACGAGCGTGTCGGTATTGAGTGTGAACTCGGTGTGTGTTTCTGCAGATCGCTACGTGGTGCTCGGCGCGCAGAGAGACTCATTCGGCCCCGGATTCGCCAAGTCCACCGTGGGCACGTCGCTGTTGGTGGAGCTCGCCAGGGCCGTCACCGCCATGGTGAAAGGTAAAGAGTGTCAGGGCCGAGTCAGGGCGGGAGTGGATTGGAAACGAAATCAGATCAGTGCTTACAGAGATTGCACATTTAAACAAGCAAACAGGAGGGGAGAGGAGGGGCTAACCTGCTGTAAAGTGAGTGGGAGGGGCTAATCTGCTGTAAAGTGGGTGCTTATTGGTGTTATTGCTTCCTGCAGATGGGTTTAAGCCGAGGAGGAGCATGGTGTTTGCCAGCTGGAGCGGTGGAGATTTCGGCAGCATCGGTTCTACAGAGTGGCTTGAGGTGAGTGTGAGCACCGACTTTTTAAAATATTCTAAAAATGCAGTCCAGAGTGTAAGACGGTGTGTAAGCGCTCGGCTCACACATGACAGCAGTAACACACGCCGTCGTTTCTCTTCCTCAGGGTTACCTCTCCTCCCTCAACCTCAGAGCCTTCAGCTACATCAGTCTGGACTCCACTGTGTCCGGTATGCTCCAGCTCAGATACAAACACACACACACACACACACACACACACACACACGCTCTCTGATAGTGTTGAGAACAGAGTTGCTATTTCAGGGACAAACTTAGTAAGTTAAACAGGAAGTTCCTCCTATTTGCGTGCGTGCATAAGCTGATTTTTTTTTTCTTCTCTCTCTGTGTGTGTGTGTGTGTGTGTGTGTGTGTGTGTGTGTGTGTGTGTGCGCGCATGCGCAGGCAACAATAACTTCAAAGCCTCCTCTAGTCCATTGTTACAGAATCTCCTAAAGAAGACAATGACTGAGGTGAGTATTTAATTTTCCTGTTTAAGTATTGGCACTCCTCCCTGCAGGTCTCTAACGTGTGTCTAATCTCGTATCAAGGTGTCGCTTCTTTCGGAGACACAGCGCACCATCACTCAGGATTTTGGTCGATCAGACTGGGACAAAGTAGTGTGAGTACACACTCCTGACCTCCTCTTCATTCAAAGTGTTCAGTCACTTCAAACGTGTGATTAAATCTGTGTCATTTTTAATATTTGTATGATTTTTAACAATGCACAAAAAGTAACTAAAATGAATAAGTACAGTTAGTTGATTTGTAATAAGACTTGAAAAGATAGTTACAAAATCCTCTTAAATGTTTATATATTAGCTCCTATTAGTGTCAGAGTTGTTTGTTTGCAGGAAGATGATCCTGACCCTTTAAATACTCCTTAATAACAAAATAAACCTCAGTAATGTAAGGTTTTTGTTCGGACTGTCCCCCTCTCAGGCTGGAGCCCATGAGGATGGAGGACGGAGCGTATCCTTTCCTGGCCTTCTCCGGAATTCCGTCGGTTTCTTTCCGTTTCGTATCCGACAGCGTGAGTTTGTCTTCCTCATTATTGATAAAAATAATTGAAGTATCACTGATAACATTTATAATATTCATTTGTGTCACTTTTATTTCTGCTATGCCTTTATTATTTAGTGCTTCTTTCCTTGGTGCAGTGTACAACTTACTTCTTACATTTTTCTTGAATAAATAACGCATCATTAGCTGTTGGTGAAAATTAATAAACAATACTCACAACATAATTTGAAAAAAATTAAATTAAAAACATGTTGTTAAACATTGATCTGTGTCTCACAATTGCACCGGAAAACTAATATAACAAAACAGTTTTAAAATATGTTTAAAACTGAATTTATTGTGAAAAAATGCTTCATAGTGAACATTTTTAAACCTCACATTTTATTCATTTATTATGTTTAAGCATATGCATTTGATTAAAAATGCATGTAACATACCAAAGAGGAGAAACTTGAAAAATCATTCCTCATTCTAATAATCTCACACACAAAGAAATCGGAGATTAAGTTCCATTAATTTTTCTTATAATGAATTTAAAATTCCACGTAACATCATTAAATGCAAAACACATAAACCTTGACCGTAAGACGTGGTGTACGGCTCACACGGCCTGGAGTGTTGCAGTGTGATATTGTGAAAGATGGTGTGTAATAAACTACCAGCCAGGAAAAGAAATCTGTTTACTGAGTGACTCGTGTAAACTGGGTTACATGAATAATATTAATAACATCTTTATATGAAGTTAAATATTTATATTATTATTTTTAATGTTATTTTACTAAATTGCTGCAGTAAAACACGTCATGTGATCTGATGCGGATGTGTACAGTTATTTTACAGTGTGTTATTTCCCTGTGTACAGTATCATTAATCAGATTCGGATGTCCATTTCGCCCCAGCAGGCCTCAGACTATAAGTATTCTGGAACGCCTCTGGACATCAGACAAAAGCTGAACGAGGCCACCGATGGGAAGCTCCTGGACGTCTGTTTGTCTGCGGCACAGGTGGCGGGACAGATGGCTCTCCGGCTCGTCCACGATCACATCCTCAATCTGGATGTTAACGAGTACACGCGCACCATCAGGAAGAACGCAGTCCGTCTCCTGAAGGAGATCCACAGCGTACGTTTGATTGATTGATTTGATTGATTGATTTATTTTAATCTTTACTCCTTATAAGATGTGTTTTCATCATGAGGTGTGGAAGCTGTTCTTCATGTGCTGTTTTTTTCTCGCAGGTTGAAGCTCTGAATCCTGACGCGTCCTCAGTGCTGAAACCATCGTGGCTCTCCTCCGCGATAGGCTCGTACTCCCGCGCCGTCTCATCTCTGCAGAACGAAATTCGGAACAGTGATCTGGACGACCCAGAGACGTGCCGCAAAATCAACGACCGCATCATGAGGGTAAACCTGACCGCATACTCGCATGAAACTTTAGCACTTACTTTAGCCTTGAACAAGAAATGCCACCAGACGGGCTCTCTAGTTAACTTGATTGCAAAAAAGGTACATTTAATTTATATTTTGCTACCTGATTATTATTACATTAAATAATAAAAGTGTTTAATGTACAGAAGCAGAACGAAAGACCTAAATTTTAAATAACGCTTTTAGATAATCGAATATAACACTGAATATTTTATGATATCGATATATTGTATTGCGCCCGACTCTAGCCGCCAGAACATCAACAGAAACAAATTATTACATTTCAATAAAGTTCTGTAAAGTATTTGATTGTTTATAGACAGTGTTATAACACTGCTATAATTGCCGTGTGTGTGTGTGTGTATCGTTGCAGGTGGAGCACAATCTTCTGTCTCCATACGTCTCCCCTAAAGACGTCCCATTCCGTCACATCATCTTCGGCGTGGGTGATTACAGCGTCAGCGCTCTGCTCGAGCACCTCACCTCCCTCACACAGAAGGCCGTGGGTTCCGATGCCGATCTGTTCCGTAACCAGTTTGCGCTGATCACCTGGACCATTCAGAGCTGCGCTAACGACTTAGCGGGAGACGTCTGGGCTCTGGACAACATCATCTGATCCTCATCGTCTGGTCCAAAAGCCGCTTAAAATGATCTCAGTAACGAATAAGTATTAAGTGAATGGAATAATAATCCAGGTCTATGTGGTTAGCGTAGGTTTGGCTAGTAAACTAATGGTTAATGTTTGCGTGGAGGGTTAGTCGATAATCGTTTAGTTCTGGGCGATGTGACACGATATCGCAAAAAAGAAAATATATTAATTACTGTAGTTTATAATCAGCGACTTTTTTAGAACAGAAACAAGACAATTATTTCGGCTGATTTTTGGTTATCCTTTGAGTGAGACCTCAATTGTCTCTGTCCGGAAAGTATTCACAACATTGTACGCAGGACGATAACGCCGCAGAGTAGACACACACGCACACTTCTCCCAGCGACACGTTTCACGCAAAAATCCTGCTTCAGAATCTCAGACATCAGCTTCTAGTTCTCGCACCGTCAGACGCTGGTCTTGGTTCTGTTGATTGCAGTGCGTACTCGTACACCACTCTCTCTCTCGCGTGTTCTGGCAGTCTTGCAACGAGCAGAACGTCCTTATTTTCAACAGATTCTCGACCATCCCGAAGCATTTATGCAACACTTGTGTCCGCTCTGCACGTCTCCCCCGAAAGCCTTCTGAATCACACGTGTAGTTTCCGCGGAGGAACTTTCAAGCTAAACGTAAAATTCGATGCAGAATTGTTGCTACGCAAAGGCTTTTTGGATGTGACGACCACACGGTTCACACGCTCGCGTCCAGCGCGACTGATACGATGAAGTCATCATTGTTCATGCACGCGTGTTTCAGTTCGCCCTTCTCAGCTGCCAGGTCACAGCGATGTCGTGCAAATCGTCCTTGTTATATTAACCATGGATGGATACTTTCCTGGACAGACCGTGTAGGTGTTTGTGTGTGTGGGAGGAGATATTGGATCAGAACCCTTTTTTTTTTTTTTTTTTTTCTAAAATGTATTACAGTATGATATTTGGTGTCGTGTCGCCCAGCCTTAATGTCCTGCATTGATTTCCGTTACTAAAACTCTTTACTTGATGAACCTGACTTTTAAGTTTTAGTTGTTAAATAATCCGATAATCTAATAATCAGCAGGAATTCGTCAATAATAATAATAACAATAACCGTACTAATAATAATAATTATATAAAGTTTATACATGATTATAAACTCTTCAGAAAGAATCCCCAGCTTGAAGCACATAGATGTGAACAGGTGCACTTATTTCTCAGGTTCTGACCCGGTGCGGTTCGATTTAATCCTCGACGGCTCAGTCGCGTCCCGCCGGGTCAGAATTAAAACCTCATCAGAAATGTAATTCTGCTTTAATCGCTTGAAGTTCTAAATGAAACCCCTGACAGGGAGAAAAAAAAAACACTGCTTTTGGATCATATGATTTATCATTTTGACCCATTTTGAACGGAGAGTAATGTGTGTTTGTCTGTCTCTATTTATTTATCAGTGACAGTGTTCACTATAAATGTTTTGTACTTTTTTTATTTTATTTTATTATCGGAAGCAGTGCCTTCCATAATTGTGACGGTTATACTGTCAGTTTATAAAGCAGCATCTGCTCTGAGGAATACACGTTTCCAAACAAGCCGTCACCAGAAATAAGCCGGTGTTCGTCTTTCTCCGGACCGCTCAGGAACTCGACCGCGTGTCACAAAGCTGCTGATAAAATCAGAGTTAAACTGTAGACAGAAATTCTGTGATAAAATCTTTTAAAAGAAATTTATGACAAAAATGTGTCACTTTGTGGAAATATTAAGTGTGTGTGTATGTGTGCTGATATAAAATTCGACTTGATGAATTCTCATATTTTATAATAAATCTAAAAAATATATATTGTCATTTTTATCCCTCAGCACCGGTCAGAGCAACAAACATTGGTTAATTTCCAATCACAGCAGCTCTGACTGACTGTTTAATCTTCACTAGACTAAAATTCCCCCTATAAATATACTTTAAACATCAGGTATGATGTGTAAATCCCACAAGCATTAAACAGTTGGCTCTTGACACACCGCTCAAATGAAAATCCCTGACAAGACGCGCAACAATAAAATTCCCTCAGCGTCACAGAGGAACAAACACTAATCGTTGGAATTGCGCTCTTAAAGTAATCCACTTATTTAGTTATAAACAATCAGCACTCGCGGTTTCTGTGACTACGCTTGTATTTTTTGGAACGTGTTTCTCATTCTGAAACATTATCGGGAGCAGTGTCTTCCATAATGTATTGTGTGACGGTAGTTTTTGCCTACCGGTGTGTATTTATCGGGGGCAGTGTCCCTCATATTTCACTGTAGGGTGGAGTTTATTATCGGGAACAGTGTTTCCCATAGTTTTTTACATATTTATGTCATGTTCTGTGTTTGCGTTTTTTTCCCCTTCTGTTATGGACTGCGTGTGTGTTTGCGTTTAAAGAAATATCAGCGTTTCTCCTGAAGCACTTATTTAATTTACTCCTGAAGCAGTTATTGTAAAAAAAATAAATTAAAAAAAATGCAATACAAAATTAGTCAAATTGTCACGTTTAAAAGGTAAAACTTGCTAAATGTTTTAAATTGTTCATTGTTTAGGACATTGTCGAGTGACCACCAGGAGAAATGTGTACACTGATATTTGCATTTACTGGCTGCACTTTCTTCTTTTCAAGACCTTTTAGTTTATAAGTGTCTCTCTGAAGTTTGCTTTCACGCCTGTTAATCGAGTGAAGTCGATCCTTTTGATTCGGTTTGGTTTCATACTGCACACCTTTTAAACCTGAGCTGTGTGTAGGACTTAAAATCTTTTTCTTTTTTTTTTAAATTAAGATGATTGGAACAAAAATCCCCTAAACAGGATCAGAAAATAATTTCAATTATTTAAATTAATGATTTGATAATTGAGTGTTTCATCAGAGCACGTCAACTAACACTTTTCAAACACGTGGCTTGTTAGATTCACTTTCTCACTGCACTAGCACTCGCATGCCTGAAAACACGCGAAAGGCTGCAGATGTGAAAGCACGTGCAATAGAGCACTTCTTCAGTTCAGTGGTGTGTGTGTGTAGAAGAAACCTAGAGAACAGAATGGCTTGTAATTGGTTTATAAATTGTGGTTTTTGCTCTTTTAGGCAGAATGAATACTCTTACTGGAACTTTCTCTCTCGCTTTGTCTTTCAGCCTAAACTTTTCTGAAGGCATGAACCAGCTCTTAAACAATACAATGAGCTGCTCTATTCCCTCATAAAGTCTACACTCTTATTTCACAGGATCTTAAAGAAAAAACGCACTGCTGTAGGCTCGGTTAGTCTTTTGGGTTTAAACACTGTATGGTGATGGATCTATCTGGGGGTTTTTTTTCTTGTTGGAAGTGTGTATGATTTGGAAATGGTTCATGGTCTGATCTCTCTGAATGTATTTTTTTCCGTCCAATAAACATCATCTTATGCTTAGTTTGGAATTCCTGCATCTTTTTTAAAAGTGTTATTAATTCTGTTTTTTGCTAACATCTTCAAGTTACGGCCTTATTTATTGCGACACACTCCTACTACTAACACTAATGGTAAAAGTATACCATATATCTTTAATTATTTTTTTTACATTTAAATTAATGTAAGTTTGATATCCCTTTATATTCCTTAATATTCAGTATCATAAATATTTTGTGGTCATTTCAAACTTCATTTCAAAGTCCGTGTCCCATCTGCAGTACCGTCGTGGTCCACGGGGGGGAAACACTGTTTTAGGTGATGAGAACTTAATTTTTTGTTTCATAGTATAGTGAAGAACTTTCTATCTATCTAAGGCCAAAACAAACCACCTTTTCTTTTACAAAGCAGTAAAACTAAAGACTCCATGAATATTAAGTAAAATATTATAAAATTTTTTTTTTTTTTTTTAAACAACTACAGCTTGTTCAACTCGCCTGCAGGTTTACGCAGGGTACTCCGGTTTTCTCCCACAGTCCAAAGACATGCATAGTCAGCTAAATAGCATGTCCAAATTGCTTGTAGTGTGTGTAGATCCAGGGTGTACCTGACCTCATGCCCCAGGTTTCAGCCCCCCTGTGACTCTGTACAGGATAAGTGCGAGAGAGAGGTTGTGTGCAGTCACGTGACCAGATGCAGCCAGTCTACTACACTGATGGTCCAGCAATGTCTAGCTGCAGGTGTTGAAGCTTTTGCAGTATAAAAATAAAATAAGTAAATGGGATAAGGAGCAGATTTATTTGTAAATAAATTTCCAGTGTGAAGGTGAAACAGACGAACAGCAGGCTGCCTGATGAGCCCCTTTTACTGGACATTAGAGGAAACGTGATCATTTTACAGCTGCAGCACCTAGAAGCTGTGACGTCACCTGCATACACTCTACAGGTCTAGACTCTTTATTCCTCTATTTAGAGTGAGTGCATTAATATGAACCTGACCTTCATGTCAGCTGTCTGAGCCACACTGACTGACTGTTACATTTAAATTGTGCTTACTGACCAGGTACATACACACGGTGGTGTTTGATGGTCTCTGTAGTTTATTCAGAGAAGAACAGGATTTTAATGCACCTAATGTTCTTTATCGTCTACATCAGTTACAACAAAGATTATCGGTTTATCATGTTCCCTTACAAACCAGGTAAACAAAGAGAGAAAGGTGTAGAGATATCCAGAGACAGGATGAGAATGAACGAGCCGAACTGAACGCCAGCTAAGTCGCGCGTATGTTCAGGAGCCGTGTTTGCGTCAGTGGAAAGCCAAGTGAAGCGAGTTTACATCTTTATTTGTTTCTGTTTGTTTTTTTGCATTTGGTGTAAGATTTAGTGAAGACACAGCACCGCGGGTCCCAAGAATGTTAGCAAGGACGGTAGCAAGAAGAAAAGGGAGCTGCTTTCAGTTTGATTTTTAAGGTTAATTGAGGTTTAATGTCTATTTATTTCATATTTTACATTATTTACTTGTCTTTTCTAAATGTTTTGATTGTTTTTATATGCAATTTTGGTAATATTTTTGGGTGGCTGGAACGGATTATCTGCATTTACATTATTTCCTACGGGACAATGCGTTTCACAATACGGCGTTTTACCTTAAGAACTTGCCTCCGGAACGGATTATATTTATATACAGAGGTAGCGTTGTATTACAAAAAATGTGCGAAAAATCATGTAGCTTTTGAACGCATGCCCAAGGTAAAGTTAACCCTAGGGTTAGGGTATTGTGGGTTGACTCTAACCCTAACCCTAACCCAACAGTTCTCACTGACTTTCACTGTAAAATATGTAAACTGAAAGTTCCTCGTATGCTGAGGCAACGTTCAGTTCATAAGGCAAAAAATTCCTAAGGCAGGGCATTCGTATGCTGAGGTTTAGATGTACAGTGCATCCGGGAAGTATTCACAGCGCATCACTTTTTCCACATTTTGTTATGTCACAGCTTTATTCTAAAATAGATTAAATTCATTTTTTCCCTCAGAATTCTACTCAAAAAAGTTTACTTGAGATTTATGCAAAATTATTAAAAATAAAACAATTGAGAAAGCACATGTACATCAGTATTCACAGCCTTTGCCATGAAGATCAAAATTGAGCTCGGGTGCATCCTGTTTCCCCTGATCATCCTGTTTCCCCTGATCATCCTTGAGATGTTTCTGCAGCTTAATTGGAGTCCA
>JAOVVA010000027.1:426020-437612 GCA_028565275.1 Leiocassis micropogon | reverse complement strand
CATCGCTTCATGTCCTTCCCTTCTTACCCTGACACGCCCATCACTCTGGAATAGGGTCAGTCTGGACTCATCAGGTCTTTTGTTCTTCTTATACATGAATGGTCTGAGAGCAAGATTATGATCCAGGTATAATTATTTACAGGTGTTTTGTGGCTAAACTGCGGGTTTTGTCAGTAAAACGCCCGAGTGATCAGTGAAGAGTCTCAAACCGTGGTGAAGTAGCGATTAAATGTCATACTGATGTGTGTACAAGTGGACAAAGTGAACCTTTTTCTGGATCATTTCTCTCCATATGATAATCAATAAGGTCATACACACACACACACACACACACACACATACATAACTAGCTTCTCAGGGACATACTCTAGGAATAGAAGGATCTTTAGCTTTTGTGAAATTGCGGATTTGATCCTGATTGGAATTTTAAATGCATGAGTTTTTCCTGAAGTTTGTGCCTCTATGTTTATAAATATTATATTTATATATTTACAATTACAGTAGTGAACAATAATATTATTGAGATATTGTTTTTTTCTGAAGTCAGTGTTCATAACAGACACATTCTCAATTCAAACACACACACACATACACACACAATAAATATTTGTTTCTCTTGAGAAAGTGTAGTCGACCGCACAGATTTTAATCTTATTCATTCATTGGTGTAATTTTTTCTTTCATTTTACAATCATCATTACTGAAAAGGTTGCATGTCTTTATGCAAAAAATGTGAAACTACTTAACAATATATCCAACACAATCTAACTTTTTAATTTTAAGCATTCCTTCAAAAAGAATATAATGATTATTTGACCTGAGGATCATCTAGCTGATGTGATACTTTTTGAAACAAAAAGAAAAAAATTTTTAGATTCTCTTTCTCTTTTCTGTCCTGTTCTTCCTGATTTGTTTTTCCTGTGTCAGTTCTACAGGAACTTCAGAGATCTGCTCATATGCACATCGCCACATCAGAGATCGAGCTACAAAACCTCCACCAAGTTCTCAAAGTCTCTCAGGATATTAAGACAAGTCAATGGTCCCAATGTGACTCCATGCCAAGACGCTGCCTGCAATCCAGACCGTGACAAGCCAAAGAGCGGGTCTGAACCAGAGGCCGGTTCTCCTGCAGCTCCTGGAACTGTGAAGCACACCGTGGTTTCTCTGGTGGTCCAGCAGATGTGCAGAGCGACAGAAACCCGGTTCTTGACTCCATGATGCTGCTGCAAACAATAAGGAGAACAAAAGTACAATTATAAATAAACCTGTTATAACCTAATATTAATTCATCCCACTTTTTAATTTTTTTTTAAAGGATGGTTGGAACGAACGTTTAATTATCCAAAAGACCATCATGTGCGCCAAGAGCGAAAGTTATTAATAACACATTATAGAATTATGTAAAATAACATATAATCCTGATTAGGTTTTTTTTTCCATTAAAACAGTTCTCATGTTGTTTCTTAAATATTCACTGGTTATTATTATTTTCCCTTTACACAGTCCTGTGCAGAAGTTTTGACACCCAACATGTCTTTATATTAAAAGATGTAGATTAAATAAAATAAATGGGAACAAATGTATTACTGTGACAGGCTGCAAAGTCCCTAAAGATACAGTTTGATAATTGGGTTATTTATGTAACAACTGCACCTGTTTCTCACCGGGTCATGCCTTAAGTTAAATGTGTTTTATGCTTGAATGATTCGAGCTAATCAAATCAAAACCCGAAGAATGAAAACACATGAACTCTGTCCATGAAACACTAGATAAAGGATTTTAAATGTGCTTTTAGAGATTCATTTTCAGTTCATTATAAGCTCTCATTTAATTAGAGTTGATCATCATGGTGATTAAGGTGTAACGGGGTTAAGGTGTAACATTACATTTCTACAGATTAGATATCAATAACTGCTCATTAACTTTAAATTAGTCATGATTATGAAACATTTAAAACCTGTTTTTTTTATTTAGCTTATATTAAAATAATATACAAAAGATAAACGATAGCTGGTCCATCATTTCTTTTAAAGAACAAGTTAGTCAGTGTTGGGAAAGTTTTATGACGTTGTTTTGTTAAAGATTCTCTGAAAATGAAAAGAGTATCTGAAGTAAGCACACAAACGTAGGACTAGTGAAATGATTCCTTTGTGTAAACATAGTGTATAAGATTTTTTCTTCTACTGAATTAAAACATATTGGTGTGGATTTGAAGTAATAATAAAGTCACTTAAATTAATATAAAATCAGCAGTTCTGTGAATTGAGATCGAGTCTCTCGACAGCTCAAAGCAAATTACAAAACAAAACCTAAAACTAACTGGATCACATTTTTTCATAAGCAGTGTGGTATTAAAGTGTTTTGTTTTTTCCCACCCTGTTGCTGGTAGAATCCTGATGAGTAATCCTCATTTCTAGCACAGAGTAGATATACAGACACTGTTAGCTTTAATGTTACATTATAAGCCAATTCGTTCTTTTGTTGCAATGATACTTTCTAAGTGTTACAGTGTTACTACTTTAGTGTGTTACCGTGTTATCATTTGTGTTCTACACTTTTACTGTTTTTGTATTACTCTCAGTAATATTTAGTAATCTTAGAGCTCTAGTGTGATACAATGTCACTGAGTTAGTGTTACTTACAGTGTCACTAACAGTAATATTATTTGACTGTAACAGTGTTACTGAGTTTCACTTTCTTGTTGTGTTTAAAAGTCTTTTTTAATTGTGTTAACAAGGTAAGAGTGTGTAATGTGTTAGTTTGCTCTGTTGCTGTTTGACTTTGTGAATGTGTTACTCATTATATTAGATTTATCAGGTGTTATTATAAATAATGCAGTAAAGTATATTATTTGTTCTTAGTTTATGTAAAGTTTTGCTTTAACGTTTTAAAAGTTTTTTTTTGCTTTTAACTTTTTTTTTTTTTTACCCCTTAGGTGGCATCTGGAGTAGTTTGACAACGTAGAGTCTCCATCTAGTGGCAAAAAGTGATGTACAGAGGCCTAGATATGTGGCCTACTGTAGATTGTGTTGTTAATTATTAAAGAAATTAAATTTAATTAAAAATAATCCCTCTAATGCATAAACAAAAAAAACTGTACAAAACACACAAAATATAAATCTTTATCACACTCTTATTCGTTCTCTATAGCGCTTATCCTGTACAAGGTCGCGTGGGCTTGGAGCCTATCCTAAGAGACCCAGGGCATGAGGCAGGGTACACCCTGAATAGGGTACAAACCTCATTCACACACAACTGGAAATGCCAGTTAGCCTAATCTGCATGGCTTTGGACTGTGGGAGGAAACGAACCAAGAACCTTTTCTGCTCAAACTATAGCTATAAACCTATCAAAAGGAAAAGGGTTTTTCTTATTTATTTATTTTTAAAGATTACAGTACAGTACTGATTGTGTTGAAGGGACAAGTGCTGTCAAGGAAGAGTTTTTTTTTAACCTCAGAAAAACAATATAAATTCTTTTTTAAGTTGCTGGTGGTTCCAAAGTCCCAAACTTGGTTGCCTCTGCCTGGAGGTTAAGACTTACCTTTAGACCCCACACACAGCTAGAAAATAATTCTTAAATGCTTTACACAACACGAAATAATGTTGAATCTTTTACTTAAGACGGCACATGAAGAAACTCTTTTTTTATTTTGCTAATAACTCTTTTTTTATGTGGAGGAAATGCACTAATGTGTAAAACTGTCTTTCTACAGGGATTTAATTTATTTATTTCTGAGTAATAAATTAATTTACTAAATTTAAAAATATTATTTTTATTACATTATAACAAGAATTGTGCTACTAATATTAAACGCACCAAGCACATGGAGAAAATGCAAACTCTCCACACACTCCACACACACTCCACACACACCCTCGACTGGAGATGTGATGTCACAGTGCTAACTACTACAAGATCAATAAAATGATGCTATTAGTAATAATTTGCTATTGTTTTATTTGTTTATTGCCCAGACATATCTCCAGTTAAAGATTTAAAAGACATTCGAAGAAAAATGCTTTTATATAAACACATTAAAAGTTTATTTAATGAGCGTAAAAAAAGCACCATTTTGGAAAATATTAAATATTTTTCTAGGTAGACATCATTAATTTTTAAAGAAAAAGGGAAAGATGAAAAAATACCAAAAAACATTTTATCAATACATCAAGTGATGTTGAAGAAAATGATTCATTATTATAAGTTGCACCAGAAATATTCTCTAAAACATCTAAACCAATTACACTGATCATTAACATGAGACCAAGTTACACTAATAAAAAAGATTCATAAGATTCTAAGAAAAAAAACTGAAATCCTATTCACACACTCGACACTACTGCACTTTTCACACTTAGCTGAAGATCTGCATCTCTGCATTTGTAAGATTTTTACATCTGGCGTGAACATTTCAATCAGTGAACATCATTCACAGCCCCCACACTGTCCCGTTTCCTCAATCATCATTTGTTAAGCTGCTTATTATCTTATTACTTCTTCTTGTAGTCTCCCATGTAGGCACGATGGTGCTCCTGGTTTGGGAAGCGGCTTGCATATGCCTTCAGGATGTCCTGGAAGTTGATGGAACCTGGATTTGGCTGATCGTAGGAGGCGTAGGGATCCTCCTGGCCGCTCATGTAGCGGTCATACTGCTGCTGCTCAGGGTAGACCTCCTCTCTCTGATCCTCATGTGGAAAACTGGGTTCCTGGTGCTCACGATCGTCCTTGCGGGAAGAGTAACTCTCTGGCTCCTCAGCTTCAGGCTCTAAGCGACGCAGACGGCAATTTCTGTCATACTCTGGGTCGCAGTGAGGATCAGGTTCAATCACACCCTTTCTGATGCCATCTGCATTAAGGTGAGGCTCGTAGTTGTCCATTGAATGGGGAACCTGCCTTTGCGGCACTATTTTGGGGGCATTCCGCGTTCCAACTGGGTAGCACTCTTCGTCGTAGCCAATAAAGCAATCATAACCCTCCTTGGTCTTTCCAGGAGGTCCAAATGGTTGGGTGTTCTCCTCCATAGTAGGAGGCTGGGGGTGATGTGGAATTTGACGTGAAGCAGATGGAAGCCTGCGCATGGCAGAAGAAGCTGCAGCGGCATCCCGGAACATGGTATAGGGATCATACTGGGGTTTTTGCAGCTCCTGCATAGTGCCTGCAACAGAAGCTGGATCATCTTTGGGATCTTCTGGTTGAGCCGTCTTGGTAGCCGTCAATGGGTTGCAATTGTCTTCATATAGCGGGTTGCAGAACCTCTCGAGGGCAGCTGGAGAAGACGGTGCCTCTGATTTCTGAGCAGCATAAGCACAATACGGGTCATCGCGGGGGTCACAGCTGGGATAGCGATGGTACAAGCTGGCTGGGGCATTCTGAACTTTCTGCGAGGAGGAGCCTAGATGAGTGTAGGACGGAGCTGGGATGCCAGCAGGTCTGTGACCATAAGCACCACGGTAGTGATACTGCAGACACTCAACATCTTCAGCACCACAAATACGCAACAGCTCGGCTTTCTGCTCAGCAGACAGTAAGGGCTGTGCCATGGGGGCATAATAGTACTGGCTAGAACTTGGGTCCTTCACCACAGGGGCTCGGATGAAGGCCGGAGTTTTAACTGGTGCAGGAGCAGGAGGAGGAGCTGGAGCTGGCGACTTTGCAGAGGCCACATACGGATAAGCGCTGTATCCCAGAGCATAGAGACATTGTGGGTCCCGCAAAGGATCACAGGACCTAACCGGTGCTGGTCTCTGTGGCTCAGCCTTAGCTTTGGGCCTGCTAAGGTATGAGGCCACACAGTTTTGATCATCAGACTCAGCACATGACTTGTAGATCTCACCCAGATGCTGAAGGTAGAGCTTGTAGGAGCGTTGAGATTCGGCACGGTTCTTGTTCTGCAGGTACATCAGATATAAACGATCCAGGTCTGCAACCTGAGAGACAACCAGGAATATGGACACATATTAAGCTATGTAGAACTGCATAAAGTATTTCACTATTTTGCTATATTTTGGCTAGGTAGGTGTTAGACATTTCTCTCAACTAAACAAAGAGACCTGCATGTTACTAGATCGAGAGTAGGAGTAAACATAATACAGATCACCAAATTTGATCCAATCCCATTGGTGCATGAAGCTTCACTTGTTGTTTCTCAAGGCATCTTTGACAATTTAAGGGTTTTTGTTCACTAAAGTTTTATCTAGAACTCATCAAAAGCAAAACTATCTGTTATAAGGTTTGTTCTAAATGAGTGTAAGTGGTAAGATAAAGAACAGGTTGATGATAAAAACAGGGTTCTTCTCTCAGTTGTGTTCTTGTGTTTACACAGAGCGGTGGTACTCACTCCTTGCTGGTTTCCTGAGTCTGTGAAAAACTTGTACCAGTTCCAGAAGTCAGAGTGTTGTTTGTACCAGCTAATGTTCCTTCGATTGCGACTGAGCCTCTTAGAAGAGAGCTGGGCATGGATCTTCTCTGTAGATGCATCAGACAGAAGAAGTTGAAGCTTAAAAACAAGGCTCTTCTGTATAGGGCAGAACGTTCAGAAATCTGTAAAAGTTTGAGAAGTTACCGTGTTCAATGGAGGGCCGGGTCAGTGGAACAGCCAGGAGCAACTCTGTAAAAGAGAAGGAGGAAGAACAGGAGAAGAACCAGATGTTGCAAAGGTAAAGCGGAAACTGCTGAGCAAAGTTGAGGTGTAATAGCTGGCTGTGATTTAATGGTTTCAGGGAGGAGGTGGTGGTAAATGTACAGGTGCCACTGTATGAGATTAATGTTCAAACGGTACACATCAGCACTTTTAGGTGGATCAGCGGGAGGTGGCAGTTTAGTGGGTCTTTCAGAGCACAAGCTATAAAATCTACAACAAAAAAAAAACCAGACGCTGCGATTGCCTCAGGCGGCTCTCATTATCTCTGGAAAAAAATACAGTGTGCGTTTTCTGACTTTTATTTCCAAGAGGAACTTTACCCACCTTGACCTTCATTTCTGCTCCTACCGTCATAATTAATCAACAGAGCTCGAGCTACAAGGAGAATATGCACTGAAACGCAACGACTGGGCAAAAATGAAGTTTATTCATACTTATTATAAAACATTCATTCTACTTTCTTTCCACAAACAAGCTGTGTAACATGTAACATCCACAACACATCCACAATGATCAAATTTCATCTGCTGCTGTTCATTAATTATTTATGAGTTTCCCAGAAACCTGAAACTCCACACCGTGAAAGTTTTAGGGAGTTTTACAGCCGATTAAGCACATCTCTGAGACTCGAAGGTGTAATAATGTTCATTTTAATTGATTAATTAAAACATTTAATACATAATTCTAAGATTATAGGTTTATTTAAAACATTCTGAAACATTTTTACCAATTTTAAGCTTAGAATTGTCTTATTCTCATCAGATTATATAGTAAAGATACGTTGATTTAAAAAATATATAAAATATATATATAATTTCTTTTAATAAAAATATGGGAGAAAATTACAAATATGGGAGAAAATTAACACAATAAGAAAAACAATAATAAGATCAGTTTATTATAATTGTATTAAAAAGTGACCTCAATAAATAGGTTTAAAAAGTATTTTGTGCACATTTAAATAATAAGCTGAACATTTACAGTAAACAGAACTAAGAATCTGATTAAAGTGACAGTTTTAGATTTAGACTGCTTGTGCAAAAAAAAAAAAAATTAATTACATATTCATCAATTTTTTTCTATTTATGAGAGTCAAAAAAATATCCTACACTGGCATGTGTTTATAGAGACTGAATCTTAAAGTCATGTAGAATGTTCGTCTTTGTCCCTCTCACCTTATGTGTTCTAGTTTGATTCCTACCTGCAAGTCATCTGTTCATGATGCAATAATTCTACAATCGTACAGGTTCAGAAAGCTGATCTCACCTGCGAATATCACTGCAGTCAACACAAATCCCGTCCACAGGCGAGAGAAGGATGATGATCTTCTCAGATGAGCCATTTTTCAGCTTTTGACTCCTGAACACAAGAAAAATGGGACTATTACAAATTATCTATTATAAACTATTAGAGTTTAATTTGACAGAACAAAAATATTAATTTATGTTTGTTAATCACTTTAATTTATTTTATTAAATGATTTTCTAATATAAAATGTTAATCATGAAATTACAGGGTATGAAATAAGAGGGTTGCCAGTTCAAAGAATTACAGCTTTAAAAACTCCAAAACCTAAAATAAATTTCAAAATCTTGACTATTAAATATATAATGAAAGATTTAACATTGTATATGAGCAGTTCTTTAATCATGGTCTCATGATGTTTTATAATTACACTGTCATAAGAGTGAGAATGAAGTATTATAATTGAATCATTTTCCAGATAAAAGCAGTAAGTATTTGTATTTGTACTCTTTCACAGCAGTTCCAGGACATGATTTACATCGATGCATCATTTTACTAGTTAGGTCTTAAAACATATACAAAATAAATCGTGTATTTCTTTAGTTTAATCATTTCTTTAGGTTTTTTCCCTGTTTTTTTTTCTTTGGTTGATGTTTGACGTGATCTAAATTTGCATTCAAATTTCTTATTGTTGAAAATAACATACGAATAACAAATAATCGATTCTAATCAAATGTTTTAATAATTAAGATCATTTATTTAAATTAAAAAAAAATTAGAAGCTGAAGTTTGGGGTTGTGACAGAGATTAACTCATTTTTAAGCAGAATGGAGATGATGCAGGAGCGAGATCTTTGTCTTACCTGCCTCTGTACCTGAAGACCTGGCCCTGCGGTTCTGGAGTGGTTCTGCAGCGGTTCTGCAGATGCTCCGGTGCTGTTTGTGCCCAGGGTTTGGGTTCAGACACGTTTTAAACACCAGCCTGATAATTAAAAACAAAACACGGTGTCCCGTGGGGTTAAACAGACGGCAGGAGACGCACTGATTGGTTTCCTCGCCTCTCACCAGCCGACCAATCAGATCTCAGGATCACAAACCAGGCAGAGGAGAGGAGGAGAAGAAGCTTGGTTTGGAATCTGGGTGTTGCATATTGTAAATCCAGCTGTGATGATATTAGACATACAGTAATGAGCGATGCAGCACAAATGAGCTGGTTATATCACCAGAGTAACACTTTATATTTTTACAGCACATTTATACATTTACACTTTCATAAGAATTCGATAAACATTTCATAGAGAATCGCTGGAGTATTTTACTAAAGGCTGTGAGGTGACTTTAAAGTGTGCTTATATTATATTATAAAAATCCTAAATTCTGCTGATATCGTGTCTTTGTAAATAAGTGAAAGATGATGTTATAATCATTTTAAATGCAAGTAAATCACCATCACTTCAGTAGATGTATCGAGACGTGTGCTGTAAACTCAGATGACGACATTCAACATCTCAGCCTCGTCTTTTTCTTTACCCTTTCTTTTCCATAAAGACGACGTGATGAACTTTCTAACAAAACTTTTACATTTCTGATTTATAACCAAGTCAAAGAACATTAAGTACAATACTTGCTCATCAGTTATGAATGGTTTATGAACAGAAGGTACACTCCATAGTGTTTTATTATACATGATTAGATTATATACACTCTTATCATTTACGATAAAAAAAAACATTTGGTGCAACTTTTTTCTTACTGGTTGTTGAATTCTGCTTTCTGATTGTTCAGATGGTGTTGATTAATTCTCTCTAACAGCAGCTCTGACAGTAGTGCAGGTTTATATTAATGTGCTCACTCTGATGCGTTATCGTTTCCATAGAAACGGCTCATTCACAGGGACACATACAGCGGACGCTCTACTGATTATAAACAGAATAAATGAATGGTTGATGCGAGATTTTTAAAGGTAATGAGAAATGTGTTTGTAAAACATAAGTGTAAGGAGTCTCCAGTGTCAGCACTGTGAAACAGTCATAAGACAGAAGAGTTCACACGCTTCTTTGTTTTTAGTAACATGACACGGTTGGGTTTTTTTTTTGTCAGTTGCTGTGATATAGAAGGAATAAAGCATTCAGGGATGTGCTGGTGGTGATCACACTGTCATTTTCACCGTGTTTTACTAAACAGCAATGCAAATCACTTACGTGACAAATTTTTTTTTTTAAATCTAGGTAAATTCTGCACTTGAACGAATGAAATTCAAACTGGCTAAGAGTTTGTGAGCAACTAAAGCAGAGCAACAAAACTTTATTGATGATAAGTTCTAAATAAATTGGTTGTGTGTGTGTACGCGTGTGTGAGAGAATGGCAGATCTTTTTTTTTAAGATGTTGCACGTCTCGACAGAAACTTATTTTTCAGCAAATTTCAGAGGAACATCTGGATTGAAGGTGTAATTACACACAGCTACAGGTGTTCCGGAATTTACTAAAGCCTGCAATCGGAGCTAGAAACAGATTTCAACACGAACACACAAGATCAGGATCATTTCAGCTGGTGGAATGGAATGGAATGTGCCACAGCTTCAACATCTGCAAACATCTGGAATTTTAAAAGCCACAGTTCTTACTGCTTTTTTTTTCTCCCACAAAACGTTTATTTTACAACAAAATAAACCGAACATGATAAACTGGACTTTGTAAAAAGAAAAAGAAGAAAAGTGAGAGACAGGATAGCAGACAAATCTTCATCACTGGATATCATCATCATCGAAAAGGTCTTCAAAATCTGAGAGGGGGAAAAAAAACAATTAAATTTAGAGGACAAACACACTGCCGGTCACTTTCCAGAGTGTGTACTGTATCAGTGTGCAGGATTGTTCTTGATTAAAGACGCGTGTGTGTTAACGTGAGCAGTCTTTTTTTCCCTTCCTCCCCCCGGCCTTGTTCCACTTTGCCTTGCGGATGAAGCTGCTTTGGCGTGACACGTGTTCAGATTTTTTCAGCCGCTGCAGTTGGAAACGCGGCTTTAAAACCCGGAGCCGTGCTGCGCTGGAGCCAACGAGGCCCCATAAAAGCGCCATTACACCTCGGGGTTCTGCCTCAGATTTACCCTTTAATAGGCTCTAACACTCTGACTCTTTCCTGACACGAGGCTGAGGCGCGTTCACAACCTGCGTGTAGCTGTAATTAGATTAAAATTAAATACAGAAAAACAGAAGATCCCAAGGAGGTAAAAGGTAACTGGACACAATTACAGATTTTGTTTCATTGATAACAATAATAATGGCACCCTTTATTAGATTAGATTCACCTTTATTGTCACTGCACATGTAGGTACAAGGCAACAAAATACAGTTATCATCTAACCAGAAATGCATTTTCACAGTGCAGAATAATTTGCATATACAATATACACACGCGCGCACGCACAGATGGCAGCACAGAGCTGCACACACAGTCACAGGGAGCACCGACCTTCATAAGTCAGTGTGCCAAAAGACATCGTCCTGTGTACATCAGAATCTGTGCAACTGGTGCTGCTCTGACCACGTGCATCACCACGACTGCTATTTCATCATAGACAGCAAGTTAGAACAAAGAGCAAACGTGAAATTCTGCGTGAAACTGCAGAAGTTGTCCTTCTTTGGTGGTCAGACAAATACACTCCCTGTTCGGTAATCGGAGAGAGAATCACAGATGAGAAATGG
>JAOVVA010000027.1:382796-395388 GCA_028565275.1 Leiocassis micropogon | reverse complement strand
GCCACTGTCGCCCTCGGCTTGCTCACCAGGGACAAACTGACCATTTTGATTCATACACATTCAAATTCCATACAAACGTAAATAATTCTTTTGATTGTGTAAACCTGCTTTGGGACAATGACAATTGTTAAAAGCGATATACAAATAAAATTGAATTGAATTGAATTGAATTGTTCAGCTTCAGTCCGTCCCCAATAATTTCAGCCTTAATCTCCTTAGTTGTTGTCTTTACTTGATGCAGGACTATATTGTTGGACCGTTTGACCGTTCTAAAGTCCAGGCAGTGTCCAGGCAGTGTATTCTGTACTTATTTAACATTTTAAGTAGTATTGTAGAATCAGTGAAAGAGCTGGCCTGTGAGTGTATCTGAGGATTTTACACACTGCACATAAGAGATTAGTAATTTGGTGGAGGTAAAAAAATCACCCGATAATCCTCTCATGTAGTCCACTTGAAATGCCTAATATTTTCTCATCTGCATTTTTGTTCATTTTGTTTTCTTGTTTTTTGGGGGTTTTTTTTTTTTTGTTAACTCTACAGGACACACAGAGTCTAATCATATTTGCGATCGCTCTTACCAACAACAGGAGCCTCCTCGCCATCAACATCAGTCGTCCTCTCCTCTTTAGTCTGCAGGTAGCACATTCACACTGCACTTCACGCTGGGTGTGCACTTGAGACACGTGACTTGGGCACCAGTGTGGTGATTTCAGATCTCTATAATTTAAATATTAAGACTCAAAACTAAATCGTCAGCTTTACAGATTTTAATACATTTAAACATATAGTCAAGGCTACAGATTAAATTGAATTAAAGTGTAAAATATTTAGATATTGGTGTATGTTTAAGTAACAGATGTGATCAGTAAAACTGAGTTAAAACACTTTTGTAGAGATGGTTTGTGTTAAGACCAGGTATTGTTTATCATGTTGTGTATAACGTGTAACATTTTACAGCCACCACCAGGGGGCACAGTATAACTGTTTTATGTAGCGATTACATCTAAAGATGATTAAAGAAGATCAGAGAAATCTCAGATATGAGCACGTGTGTGTATGTGTGTGTGTGTGTGTGTGTGTGTGTGAACACAGGTGCTGATGTTTTGGTGTGTTTTGTGGTGATTGTGACAGGAGGAGACGACAGTCCACATGGCTCGCATGCTGGAGGTCAATCACAGTCTGGAGGAGCTGCACATGGCCAAGCACGGCATGACAGACTGGGGACTTCAGAGGCTGTGTGAGGCGTTAATGTCCAACCACAGCCTGCGTTACCTGGACCTGCGCTGGTACACGCACAAACACACACATACACACACAAGGTATTTGTGCTTTACAAGGCAAGCTACAAGAAAATTGGAAAAAAAATTTCACTCATTGACTCCACCTCCCAATCCATTAACCCCAAGCCCCGCCTACCATCCCACGCCCCTGATGCCCTGCCTCCAACTCCAACAATCTACACAATTTACATTATTAAAAATATCACTTAAATTACATCTTCTCATTTAACTCGTTACAAATAAAGTTAAATATGTGAAGGTCCAGCTTTAAGGGCGGTGTGTCTATAACATGACCTGAACAGTCCAGACAACCCCTCCCTTTATTCTGGAGCTTCATTTTCATTGTATTTTTTTTTTTTTACATTTTGACTTCTGTAGTAACAGAATAACGAGGGATGGTACAAAACACCTGGCCCAACTCCTGAGAAAAAATGACACACTGCAGATTCTGGACTTGTCCTTCAACAGGATCGAGGATGATGGCGCTGTGTATCTGAGTGACGCCATCACGCTGGAACACACCAAACTCAGAGCGTCTGTGTCACTTCCTGTCTCCAGCTCTTACATAGGTGTGTTTGTAATGATCGAAATTTTATTCACTTTGTTGTTCTTGATCAGACTCTCCATCCAGAGCAACAACGTATCCACCATCGGCCTGGTGTCCCTCAGCAAAGCCATCGCCGCAAATCCTCACCTGACGCATGTTTACATCTGGGGGAACAGACTGGAGGAGCCGGTGTGTGTGGTGAGCTCATTACTGCTTGGTCCGTTAATCACACACTGATCACACACACTCTGTCAGTCTCTGCTGCTTTAAACATGATAACCCTGGGTATTCACTGGTTCTATTTTGTGTGTCTCAGGCTTTCTCACAGCTCATCTCCTCCAGCCGTTTGTCGGAGCAGCACACGGACGTGACTCCGTACACAGTGGACGGGCGTGTTCACCTGGCCGAAGTGTCCAACGGGTTACGCCGGCATTACTACTGGACCCCGAGCTACAGCGAGGATGGAGGCGCTGCCAGTAACGCCGCGCTGACTCTCAGCACATCACACCAGCTCACACTTCAACCTTAATGAGCTCAACAACCCGTAAACAGACACACCCCATGTGATTAAGTCATGTGACCCATCTGTTGTGAGCTCGCCTCATTCAGTTTAGAAATAAATACTGTGTGGTACTGTTATAGTAAAAGCATTACTGTTACCCCATGACATTAATATTTCCTGTAACAGCATCAATCAAGTGTTTTATTCCTCTTATATCACAGTGACTGACACTGGAGACTCCAAACATGTTACATAAAATCACACCCATCTGAAACATTAATCACAACTCTGATCAACACACAAGAGGATAAAAGTAGTGCACAAGTATAACTGGTAATTTCTTGTAATTGTAAACCTCATGGATTTGTTTAGCAATTTATGGTAATTTGAGGTTAGAAATACACAAAGTTGGAAATGTTTCACTTTTGCTGCCCGTCTGCAGAACCGGCTCACTCTTTGGTAAACACTGATGTAGAGCATTGACGGGTCTAGTCCCTGTGAACCTTCTAGAACAAATGCATTCATTTACAGTAGTGCAGATTTTGAGATTAGTGATTAAGCTGAAAAACCAGACAGGACATCAGGCGAGTGAGAGCATGTCGTGTTAACCTGCAATGTTTTGCACGTTCACTTCATCACTTTCCATCAAGACGTTCCTTTTCTTCAGACTCTTTTCCAGTTTCTGTCTCTCCTCTGAGTTCAGAGTCCAGCGCTGCATAGACATGCGGCGGAGCGACGACAGCTGAGGAAGAGCGTCCATCATAGCTGACATCCACGCAGACGCAGACAGACAGGCGTCAGGACGCAGGCTGATGTCCAGCTCCTGTAGCTGCTTCAGTCCTCCTGCTTCTCTGAAGAGCAAGACCCAGCCGGCGTCTCCCACGCGCCCGTTATACGAAACATCTAAAAGCTTCAGATTCGTCAGCACGCCACGCTTACATGCTGATTCTGTAACAAACAACACACATGCAAACACTGAACATGCATAGGACAAACTGCATGTTTTATACAAGTGCGTGGTTAAAGATGTCCACTAGAGGGCAGAGGAGACTGCCCTCTAGTGATCATTCTGGAACACAGAGACAGGAAAGTTCAAGTTATTTCTTTGTACAGTCTGTTCTAACTGTACCCTCAAATAATCAAGAGAAAAAAAAGAGGCTGCCAAGTGAGTGTTCTCTCATTCAGCAACATTTAAAATGTAATTATAAATGGATAAATGTATGATGTTTCATAAAAAAAAAATTCATTAAATAAAAAAATATATTGTTGAATTGCTGTAGTAAAAGGAGAATAAAACACTTAGGAACTTGTTGCTTTAGGAAAATCATCAACCTTGTGTATCAAAATTGTGTAACAGTGACTCATTTAATAATTTTACTATAAAGATACACACACACTTTATTCATTATTCAGGGTACATGACCAGACGATAAGGAGCTCTTCTATTTTTAATGAGCTTTTAGAGTAAATTATTAAAGCTACACCACAGACACCTTTACAGGTTCCCCTGCAGTGATGAGGGAATGTCCAGTTCAGTCACTTTATTACAGCTGTAATAAAGAAATCAGTAAAAATATTTATAGTGTTTCGAATTTAAGCAAGTATGTAGATTTCAGACACAGCTATAGTGGGACACTGTACTGCACCACCAGCTGTTTACAGTAGGTATTACACTGCATACACACATTTACACAATTACATGCTGGATCCACAAGACAGACATTTTGAGTAGACTTTATTAAAGCTACATATGAACCCTACTGTTGAATGCAGCGTAAAACACGTACGCAAGTGCAGCAGGTCGTCGGTGTTCAGGTCACAGCTGCTCAGCTTCAGTTCCTCCAGTTTACACTCAGCAGGAAGTCTCTCCACAAACTGCTGCAGATTTCCTCCAACACTTTTATTCCATGACACACTGAGGGTTTGCAGCTGGGAGAGGGACGGTATGATGGCAGCTAACACACACATACACACACACAATTGGAATTATACACATGAAAGTTATTTCTTTAATTTTTTTTGTAGGCCACCACCCTAACGCTGTGGACAGGACGCCTCGACCTCTGCTGATGGACGTACAAATAGTACAAATAGTACAAAAAGTGCACAGGAAAAAAAGTAAAAGTTTAAAGTATTAAAGGAGGAGAAAAGTACTCAAGCAAAATGTATGTGTACAAATCACAGCTAATTAAGTTCAACACTAATGTCTTTTTGAATTGATTTTATGTTAAACCTTTAAACTGATGTGATGCAATAAACTAAAAAGGCAAGACACTAAATATCATCTTTGTGTCCAAACTTGAGAATGTTACGTTTTTGCAGTACTTCTGGCATGCAGATTCGACTTTTCAGCCGGTTTAATTTAAGATAAAACTATTGTTCCCGGATTAAAAGTTCTTGTGCCAGGTGTAAACTATACAAACCTGTAACATTTTAAATATAATTTCACAACAATATTGTGTAGCTCAATAAAAACCTGAGGTCTGTGATTCTCCTACCTAAAGCCTGACACGCCTCAGGACTCAGACTGCAGCTGGTCAGGTGAAGCGTCTTTATCTTGGATCGGGGAAGGACAGGAAAAAGAGTCTGGAGCATGGTGCCAATACTTTTGTTACAGGACAGATCAAGCTCAGAGAGTTCACTCAGGGCAGGAACAACCTGGACTGAAAAATAATATTTATATTATTGCACACACGAGCTTTTAATGGCCATGATGCTTTTTTTTATCTTTATAGGTTTCCCCTTGATGAGCAGCTGAAGGTGATGTCAGTTGGTAAAAATCACCCTAACATGAAGAAACCTTGAGAGAAACCGGACTCTAAAGGGAATCGATCATCATCTGGGTGAAACCAAACAGCAAGACAAATCAACCCCTGATGCGGTCAAAGTCTGGGCAGGACTGAGGGTTGTCTTGTCTCATGGGGGTGTGCTGTGTTTGCATGTTCATCTCGTGTGGCTTTCCTCAGAGTTCTCCTGTTTCTTTCCTCCCACAGTGTTTTGTGTGTGTGTGTGTATGTGTGTGTGTGTGTGTTGGGATTCTCAACACTATGATGTTCACCTACAGCACCGTAGACATGAAGCCCCGGGTAACTGCAGCCAGTGTTTGGGCTGGTGAGTGAATGAGTGAGTTTACAGCTGTATTTTACCCCCTAGTGGACAACCAGAGACTCACAGGGTTTTTGTTTAGTTTTTTTTTATAATTTGAAACTGAATTTTATAATTCAGTTCTGGTCCACAAAAGTTACATTTATATTATATGTATATTAATGCATTCCTGAGGAGATGATTATTTACATACATAAAAGGAGTCTCCAGTGTCAGTGCTATAAACAGACATATTGCTGTTGTGTGGTAATAAATGCTGTGTCGTAAGAGGAATAAATCACACTGAACATGATCTTATGGGAAAATAATCAGTTTCAGAGTGTAACAGTAACTCCACATTTTTCTGTAACACACACACGCAGTGTTTATTTCTACATGTTGTACATTGACAATAAACACTCTGCCCATTTCCTCACCCAGCGTCTGAGCGTCGTCCTCCGTGAGACAGGACATATGCAGGTCCAAACATTTCAGGTGTGTAAGAAAGGACAAACTGGATGCCATGGCACTAAAACCACCTCCACACTCTTTATTACACGACACATCCAGATTCTCCAAACCCACCAGGAACTTCATTTTCTCTCCTGTTGGTGATGGACAGAGCTGATCAGGTACAATATACCATAAACCTTTCCATTTGTATTGTTCAGGGTGAGAATGCTGTAGTCAAGTTAAGTTGAGAATAAAACTTTTATGCCCCCTATTATAATCTGAAATTGAACTAAAATAAAAAGAGAACACAGTAATAAACCAATCAGAGTTGAACCCTGGAGTCCAGACGCTCAGGGCTCTACAAGCAGGAGAAGCTACTGTCAGTCTGACACGTCTTTATTTTCTGGTTTGTTTAATTTGATGCTGTTTTAAACTGAAAAAAAATATATATATATTAACTTCACTCTGATTCAGATGCAATCTTTCAAAGTGTCTGATTAGTGTGAAACTCTTATCAGACGAGACATTAACCGTCTGGACAACGGAAATGCTACGATCGTCATCAAACTTCAGATATTTTCCAGTAAAATGCCTTGCAGTCATTAAACATGTTCATGAGGTAAATGCCTTGACTGATTATCCGGAGTTTTTTTTATAGTTTAACTTAAAGATGAACTCATTCTTCTCGTTTAGGAGCTGCAGCTGTTCCCCCTCAGGTCTCTGCAGGGTGCTGAGTAGCACTTGGACTCCTGAGATCATCCTACACAGCTGCAAATATTTCCTAATGAAATTATTTCATGAGAAACACAGTCGTACCCAGGATAGCCAGACTTTCCTGATTCAATCCACACCTGCTCATCTTCAGGGTCTTTAGCTGTGGAGTGGAGCACAGAGATGAGCCGATGTTCTCCAACGCTCTCACCAGGAGTTTGTTATTGGACAAATCCAAAACCTCCAGACACGGCAGCAGTAAAAGAGCCTCTGCTGTAAAATAAAAGATAATTAATAATCAATTGTGTAAAGATTTTGTAGCTACAGTACCATCATTCCACCATGACGGTTCTTCTTAGCAGGACCATGATGGTTCTCACCCAGTGCCACGCTGTCTGTCTCTGAGAGCTGGCAGTCGATCAGATGAAGCTCCCTCAGAGAGCAGATGGAGCAGAGATGTTTGGTTAGAAAATGAAGATTTCCTCCCCCAATCCCAGCGTTCCAGGACAAATCCAACATCTCCAACAAGGGAACACAATCCAGAGTCTCTCCTGAAATGACATTTGTAATAAAATGTCTATTATATACCACATATTACTGAATTTGTACAGTATCTTGTATCCTGTGTGTGAGAATCCTGTGTATGTGAAAACGGCTGTGCTTGGGTATCTGACATGCCAATCAATCTTTCTGTAAAAGTAGGGAGATCTGAGGAATCAATGAGGCTTTTACCCAGGAGGAGGCGCTAGTAAGGAGCCTGATTTATTAGTATTTTAATAAAGCTTGTGTAAAAGTAAAAAAAATATCTGTAAATTTTCCTGTACCCAAATCAAACTTAACTTCTCGTACATGCATGTTGATAAACTCCAATCAAATGTGAACAGACCACATTCCAGTTTTGAGCTCCCTAGTGGATTTACCGTCTCAGGAGTTTTAAAATGGCATGACCGTATGTTCCTAAATTAGGTCTATTGTTTATACAGATCGCCAAAAAAGAAATAAATTTTAGAGTAATATTTTTTTAGCTTTCACTACTTGTGATAGACTGGAAAGTGGTTCCTTACCAATCATGTTCATGGCACAATTTATAGTTTGTGTAGCCCTACCCACAAAAAGACTAAATGTTAACGGAAAAGTGAAAGGGCGCTCAGCCACTGCAGCATATCTGGAATACAGGCACCCGTGCTCTTCCTCTATTTATAGGGTACCATTACTTTTGTCCTAGTTGAACAGCTAGTCTTATTCGTTTTAAGTTATGGGTTAGTTTTGGAATAATTTTCTTTCATTTTCTTTAATATGAAGTGACTGAGTTTCTCAAAATTCTGATAAAAGTAGTATGTAAGATTTCCTCTCACCCAGAGCTCCAAGATCTTCTGCCGTAAGTCTGCAGCCGCTCAGTTTCAGAACCTTCAGCTTGCCAATGTGCTGCATGTGGACGCTCAGAGCTTTCAGAGAACCTCCAAGCAGATCGTTCCAGGAGAGATCCATCATCTCAAGATGGGTCAGGAATGGCAGCAAGGTTCCTGATGGAAGATTGAACCACCGAGTCATGACACAAGGAAGAGACACAAAACAACAACAGCGTGGCTCAAAGCAGAGTCTGATCTCTCACCGAGCTCCACCACATCTGTGGCTGTGAGGTCACAGTGGCTCAGACTCAGACTCTGGCTGTCTGGGGTTTTGCCGAGCTTCTGGATGAACTGCTTGGCGCGACCCCATCCCTCCACAGATGAGATCGCCATGTCATCGCTGCTGTCTGAGAAATACATGTTTATGTTTTTAAAACTTTTCACATGGTTTATTCTTTTACCTCAATACCAGAAACTCAGAAACAGCACTAAAGTTAAACTCTAATCTAAAAAAAAACCTTTAAAATGCACCGTTATAGTGTCTTTAATGATCAGTGATTATGAGTATGATGGAGTGATGGACTGATGGTGTTATGGTGGGATGGGGAAGACAAAAGTTTAAACTAAGAATTTAAAACTTAAGAGTTTCATTACTAAATAAATCCCACTGTAGAAGATCAGATGTTCATGTGGGGTCTTCTGTACCTACTCCAGGTTTCACACTGTCCTTCTCCTCACTGCTCTCCATCTCTTTCGCCTCAGGAATGCCTCCTCTCTCCTTGTCGTTGCTCTCTGACGGTCGGAACAGACGGCCCATGGACGGCTTCTTTCTCTCCGTAAATGAGGTTTTCCTCCGGAACTGGTTCATGATCAGGTCGAAAGGAGATCTTTTCTGAGATGCCTCGTGACCTTTCTGCTGCTCTGCTGAGAGAAACACAGAGAGACTGAACACAAACATGTGGGAGAACAAAAGAACATACACACCAGTCAGTGTGTGTTAACTAGCAGTGTGTTTTGTGTACCAGACACTGTAGTGTTAGTGTGATGGTGTGCTGCCGTTTATACGAGGTCACATCGTTCATTCACTGGAAACGTCTGCAGTTCTTCAGGCTGCTTCTTTATAAAGTTTATTTATTTTTTTTTTTGTTCTTTCATAGTTTAGGGTTCGTAGTGTACCAAAGAGTTTTAATGAGCACTGATCATAATCAGCTTCAACTGTTTTATACACGGTTTACTGCTGAGAACGAGCGAGCAGCATCTGGGACGAACTCTGGGAAAATATGTTTCGGAACAATTTCCATTACATTTATACATTACATTTATACATAGATTTATACATAGATTTATACATTACATTTATACATAGATTTATACATAGATTTTCCCTTTTTTCAGAGTGCACTCTTTTCTTTTCTTTACAGTTAACACTTTATTGATATTGGGTTGTTTTTTAAAGATTTTTGGGGGGTACAGTAAGCTGAACAGAAAATAAACAGGTATTTTTAATAAATAAATAAATAAACAGAGTGTGTGTGTGTGTGTGTGTGTGTGTGTGTGTGTGAGGAATAAAGCTCACCCGAGTCCATGGTGCACCCGCGCGCGGAACCTGTGAGGAAATTAAAGATAAATAATCACTCAGTTAAAAACAAAACACGTCTTTAAACAATATAACCCGGTTACTTACACTTGCGAAAGATTTACAGTATTTTTCTTTGTTTGTTCTCGCAAGAGCCAGTCAAACCCAAACCCAAACCCAATCACTCATTAATCCGATCTAACGCTCTGATATAAACCGGATTTCCGGTTAGAGAGCGTCATTAACTCCTGCGCGTGACCTGAGCGCTATATTACAGATAAAAGCTCCATCTTTATCTCATATTCTCTCATATTCTCTCACAAACCCGCAGTGGGGTTATTAGGGGTCACCTGGAGCGGGGTCAGGGGTTAAAGGGTCCGAGTTCCCGGATGTGACGAACCAACGTTCTGGTTGTTGTTGACCAAACCCTAGTCACGTGATCGCAACACCAGCATCACGCGCTCAGGTAAATCTATAACAGCACTCAGCTTCACCTGAGAGAGAGAGAGAGTGTGTGTGTGTGTGTGTGTGTGTGTGTGTGTGTGTGTGTCTAAACCTTACAGTGAAGAAATCCCTACATTAACACTTATTCTGGAACAAATTATTAGTGTATCATGTGTATTTTATATATATTACAGAACTTTTACTATGAACTTTAAACTTTATACGTTTTAGTCTTAAATCTAATTGTATAATTAAATATTTGGAATTTATATATATATATATAAGAATAAATACAGTAAATAAAAAATGCTTATGAAACAAAAAAATCTTTTTTAAATTTATTTGTAATGTTTTTATTTGTTTTTGCTTCGTTATATATTAATAAATAATGTAAAATATACGCTAATATATAATGTTGTGTCTAAAACATACAGAATGTCATATATGAGTTTTATTTATGTAATAATAACAGAGTGGTCGCTTGGAAATAATAAATCAGTTAATTTTTGCGTTTTTTATTGTTAATCTCAACGATAAATTATAATAGAATAAATCCTAGTGACATAAAAAAGTGTGAGAGTGACACAAAGAAAAACATCAGCACACATTAAGGATGGGGAAGAAGAAAAAGAATAAAATAAAGAAATAAAGAAGTACTCTGTGTTTATAAGGAGAAAGAAATGTCTTTGACTTTAATATTCCACATGCATCAGGCGCCGAGCCGATGTGAGAAAGCCGATAACACTTCGCTCATAAAGCAGCATAGAAACAGCACAGAGGTAATTTCAGAGCTCCATCAGTCCACATAGTAGGAAAAGACAGATACACAGCTTATACACTCTTCATCTGAGGTAGCAACAACATCATCAGCTCAGTCCGTAAGTGTTTCTGTCCGAGGAATTCAACATTCCATGTGATTGTCGCGAAGAGCCGCGGCGTGGAGCACGAGCATGTCCACTCGTCCGCTCGCGCTCACGGCACGCTTCTCGAGTTATTTCGTTTTTATATTAAACCCTGTTCATCTAAACTGAGAACACACAGGTGTGATCGTTTCCTATCGTGTGACAATAATTATATATACATATACTTTTTTATATCTGAAATGTTTTTAACTTCAGAAATCTGATAAAAATTTCAAAAGAAAAGAGAATTTTAGAGAAAGAGAACATTTTACAAAACATTTATGTACATAATTCTTTTTTAAACCGTATATGATGGTGTAAACTCGTTAATATAATCACTATATATTTCAGCGCACATGCATACATACAGCATCTTACATTCCGACTGTGCATACACGGCTTAAAGGTGCAGCGAGTAAAATCCAAAAATATGATATAAAGAGAAGGAGATAACGCTCAGGGGTATGGAATGTCACTCTGGATTTAAAGTCCAAGGAATTCTGATATTTTAAACAAAAAAATGGCACGAAATATCCCGGTAACATGATGAAAATAAACATTAACGTACCTATACCTATAAGCGTGTAAATTTATTTTTTTTCATAAAGGTTTGCTCACAATAACATCTAACAATAAAACATTGTAATAAATACTTTATTTTAATAAACAATAGCACATATTACAACTTTAAAAAAATCTAAAATCTAGTTTGAGTTTTTGTTTTGTTTGTTTTTTCTAGCAGTAGTCAGCGCACGAGATCAACGCTGAGTATTTAACTGTGAAAATTTTATACACACACACACACACACACACTCAGAGTTCATATGCATGCATGAAAATTTGCATACTCATAAACAATGAAATAAAAAGTTAATGCTTTTTATCACAAAAAGAAAAAAATGCAGGATAGTATTTTTGTTTGTTTGTTTTTTGTCCACACAGAATAATGAAGTGCGCTGATGAAAACCTAACGTTCTCGACGAATTGTCCATGAAGAAAGTAAAGGTGTGGTGAAATGATGATGCTGTGTGGGTGGGGTTACGGGGCGGGAGACAGCAGCACATCGCTGGACGAGGTGGAGACCGGGCTGTCGAGCGCCGACGGAGGAACCGCCTCCTTCATCTGCTGTCGGAGCTCCGAGATGATCCTCTCGAGCTTCTCCCGGGCCTCACGCTCACGCCGAAGCTCATCCTGCAGCTCCTCGCGGTCCTCCTCGGCCCGGTCCAGCCTCTGACGGAGCTCCAGCAACTACAGCAAACACACAGGAGGGAGACAACGTCACAACACACACCACTGTCTTCATCACATCCTGTTAATGAGAGGAATGTGCCAGTAGGGGGCAGTAATAAGGGGCATTGATGTGTGTGAGATGGGGGAGAAGTACATAGTTTGGGGCAATAGTGTGTGTGTGTGTGTGGGGAGACCATAGTTAAGGAGGCAGAAGTGTGAAGGGGCAATAATGGGGCAGTAGGAAATGTTGTGTGGGGTTCAGTAGTGAGGGGCTGTAATGGGGGGGAAGTACTGTGTGGGGGCAGTAATGTTCCTCTGGGACAAGGTTTAAATGTTGAAGGATGTGGAAAAATGATGTTCACTGTCTCAGTTACCGTCTCACAGTGAAGGTGCACCGTCTCAGTCACCGTCTCACAGTGAAGGTCCACCGTCTCAGTCACCGTCTCAGTCACCGTCTCACAGTGAAGGTCCACCGTCTCAGTCACCGTCTCACAGTGAAGGTGCACCGTCTCAG
>JAOVVA010000027.1:347944-359554 GCA_028565275.1 Leiocassis micropogon | reverse complement strand
CTCTCTCTCTCTCACACACACACACACACACACACACACACACACACACACACACACACACACACACACACACACAGAAGCATGTGGGATTTTCCACAGTGAGATACGAGTAAAGCACAGCTTCTACTTATAAATTTTTTATTCCAGTCTGGATGAAAAGTTTTTTTTCTCAGCACATGACGCCAAGAGAAAGAAACAATCCCTGTAATCCGTCCTCTTTGTTCTTTTTTCTTTTATGTTGTTTTTCAGTAGTGCTGAATTTTTCTTTTATATCTGATTCCTCTCGGCCTGCGCTCAATCATCTGCTCTGGTTCGAAAGCATGCGTAAAACCGGTCCATCTGACACGCAGACGGCAGGCAGGCAGGAAGCCAGAGGTGCAGCGAGGCCAGGTGTCTTCTCCGTGTTTTTTCCTATCGAGCTCTTCACTCTTTCCTGGTCAGGGTCCCTCAGGAAATCCGCAGACGTAAAGCGAGGGCACCTTCAATAGCCAGAAATCAGACGTTTCTTACATCCTTCTCTCGCGTGGCTCTTAAACAATATTTCTGTCATGTTTAATTAGTCCTTTCTTTTACTTTGCAGCTCTTGCCAGGTTTTTAACATGTAACAAAAAGCATTGTTAAAACAAAAAGATGTGTGTGTGTGTGTGTGTGTGCGCGTGTGCGCGTGCGTGCATGTGTGTGTGTGTGTGTGTGTGTGCGCGTGTGTGTGTGCACGCGCGTGTGTGTGTGTGTGTGTGTGTGGGTTTTGAATGCTGTGAACTGATCACTGGTCTGACCTCATGTAATGAAGTTTCAGCTTATTATTCCATGATTACACTTAGAGCAGTTATTATACTGTAAATGATTCTGTATCCAAAAGGGAGCGCAATATACATAAATATAAATTTATATAAACACACAAATAATTTCATTATATTTTTATTTTAAAGATCACTCTGGACCAGGAGGAAGCCTTTGAGTGTCAATTCAGTGGATCTGATGCTAAAATATATTCATAAATCATAAACATGTTTATAGAAATTTTAAATGAATGTAAGATGTTTACGTCCATGTGAACGCTGCAGGAAGATCTGAACAGGAAACCCAGTGATGATGTTTCTATACACACAACCTTTCAAATGAAAACCCAAACTACACACACAACAGTTGTGTCTTCCACTTTGAACCATCTCCTTAGAACTGAGGGTTCTTCAAAAGTTCTTCAGATAATTCAGGCTAAATTTCTTTCTTGAAAGCCTTTTTGAAAGGAAATCACTTCGTTCTATTTAGTACCTTTAACGATTTCTGTACAAAGAAATAATTCAGTGTTCTACATTCTGTAAAATAAAATGAATAAAAACTAAAGTGTGTCTGATGGTTTGTTCCACCTGGACCCTGAGTTCTGTCTCTGAGGAAGGGATGAAAGGTTCTGAAGAAGTCTCAGCTTCATAAGAGGAAAAATTCCTTTTGGTTCACTTTCTATAAAGAAAACGATTTGTTGTAGAATTCCTCATTAAAGGTTTCATCAGAGGGACGATCGAAGATCTGATTAAAGGTTATAAAATAGAAAGACTAAAGTGTGTGTGTGTTTGTTATAATTGGGCCCCTATTTTATTGTTGTGGAACATAGAATTAGAACACACACACACACACACACACACACACACACACATGCAGTGTGAAATGATTTTGGTGAAGTTCAGGAGTTTTTGGATCGTTAACGATTTTAAATAGAGAAACACTTGGTTGTAAAACCATCAGGGTTCCTCCAGGTAGACGAGCCGAAGAACACTTACAGTTTTACAGTTTTTTTTCATTCAGGTGTGTGTACAAATCAAACATATTTCCTGTAAAATGATTTGAATCCCATAATTCTGTGTCTGTGATTTTCTTTCTCAGACGTGTCGCTGCTTTCAGGGTTCTAGAGTCTGAAATACTGCGATATACGGCGCTGAATACTTCTTCACATTTACACTATGGTTATTAATTTGTTTTAAGAAATACATGACATAGCTTGAGAATTATTGGCACCCTTTAAAAGAACAGGCAAAAGAGTTATTGTATTAATAAACATCACAATTTAAACATTTCACTCACACAGCTGGGGAATTAATAAAAATTTTCTTAACAAACTAAATTAAAAAAGGAATAATTAAAGTGTGGGTTCCAATAGTTTTAAAGCAAACTTTTTTTGCAGGAATAATTACACACTACTAAAGAACAGTTGTAGTTTAGTTAAACTAAATCTTTACACCATATCCAATAAGTTAATCAGTTTATATATAAATATTTTATCATTTTCATGAAGGGTGCCAATAATTCTGAGGTTAATAAACGTAAAGATATCAACAAGTTGACAAAAACAAAACAGCACTGAAACTGAGTCAAGTCACTAAAACAGAATCAACTCCACACTTCACACAGATCTGAGGCTAGTCCTCATTACGCAGTTCCTCGAAGCCTTTACTGCGCGTTCCGCTGGACTTCTGGCCTCTGGAGGATGTCCTGTGTTCATCACCCTGCTGCTGGTAGTTCTGGTACTGGTCGTGGTCCTGGTACTGGTCCTGGTATTGCTCCTGGTACTGGTCCTGATTCTGGACCTGGTTCTGGTTCTGGTAGCCCCTCTCCTCACCAGCCCAGCCCTGATACCGCCCTCCTTCTTCGTCCTCCTGAGCGTGAAGGTCATCATCCACCGCGAAGCTCTCGTCCACTCCGGCGTCATACCTCTGATACGAGCTGGCGTGGGCTTCCTCCTCCCGCGCGCTCAGCTCCAGAGAACTGTTCCACATCCCGTAACCGAAATAAATCATCAGACCTACACAAGAGTGAGAAATTAAAAATGTAAAACGTGCCTAATGGACGAAAAAAATATTCACGTATCAACATCTTTAAGGGCATAACTTCAGAACAATGAATACTGTTAAAAATGATGATGAAGTTTATGTTAAAATCATTAACTAAAATGAATTACATTACGAACTTTATTTAGCTTAGTAAAATGTACATAATACAAGGGTGAGTCAAAAATGATCCACACTCCGGTTATTTTAAATCTTCTGTAGCCAGCGAAAATGGACGAGCCGTTTGCAGTGTTTTATTTTTTCTGGTCTGAGGGTGTACTTGGTGCCGAAACAACTCACGGAAGAGAATAAACAGGAGCGTTTGGGGATCTGCAAACAACATGTGGAGTGATACACTGAGGAAGGTGAAAGTTTCTTAAAGAGAATCGTTACTGGTGACGAGACACCGATTCATCACTGTGAGCCTGAGAGTAAACGGCAGAGTCTGGAACGGAAACATCCTCAACCGTGCATGAGGAAAAGTTTAAAAGTCGACCATCAGCTGGAAAATACATCAACGCTTCCAGTTTTCTGGGATTCTCGGGGGCCAAAAGTATTGGAACATTATCAGGAAAAAGGTTCAACAGTGCTCGTTACAGTGAGACGTTCAATGAAGAGCTGAAGACCAAACTTTGGATTAAACTCGCGTGACGATGCATGTCCGCACACTTCTGCACACACTGTCGAGACTCTGAAAACACTTGGTTTAGCGGTATTAAAGAGGCGTCGTCCCTAGAGTCCTGATCTCGCTCCATCAGACTTCCACCTGTTTGCTCGTCTGAAGGCAGAACAACGACGACGGAGACTCACTTCTGATGAAGAAGTGACAACAGCGGTGCATTCATGGCTCGCAGCTCAGACTAAAGCATTTTTAATGACAGACAGACAAAGTATTGAAAAGCAAGGAGATTCTGTCGAAAAATTATATGTTTGGTTTTATTCTACAGCCAGAGTGCGGATCATTTTTGAAAGCTACGGAAGGCCAAACTCATTTTTGAGTCTAATGCAAAAGTAGTGAAAGAGTTTGAGTTTGACTCAGTTTACAGAGTGAACACAATAATAATATTATTAATATTCCAGAGTTATGTTCTTGTTCGTATCTTTATCACCCGTCGCCTAAAAATAACAATTGCGTGGTGTTTGATTTGCTGAAGTGTGTGAAATAGTTTTATTCTCAGTCACACTCTCTTTTTATCTCCTATTTACATTCAGATAAGAACGTAATCTTTCTTTCCTGCACTTTTTACTCCAGACTCAAGACTGCTCACAGATACAGCGCCGTGTTGGAGGTGATTATTTCTCAGACTGCGGACGATCCAGGACTTAAAGAAGATGTTGTACCTATAGAGCACCAGACAACAAAGCGGACCCAGGTGATGGCGGACAGCTTGAGCATCAGGTAGATGTTCACCAGGATGGCGGCTGTGGGCACGAAGGGGACACAGGGGGCCATGTACGGCAAGCGCTTCGGACTCTCGGGCTGCCGCAGAATGACGACGATTAGACCGCCCATGAGGATGATGATGCCGATGAGGGCCGGAACCAGAACCCAGAGAGCTCCTCCAGTGGCTCGGTCGAGGCCGTATATGATGATGGCCCAGAGCAGGAACGAGAGGACGAAGAGCACGAGGACACAGAAGGTGACGGTGCGTCCCGTAGCAGGGGTGGGCTGAGAGCCCGGCTCGGGAAGTCCGAGTCGCGTCCGCAGCGTGTAGTAACGTCCCCCGAGCACTCGCTTCAGCAGCGACCCCATGGAACTGTCCGACTCCTCAAACTCTGCATCTTTCTCACTCGCGTTGTACCCCGAGGGCTCTGACTGGTAGCCACCAGAGTCTGATTTGCTAATGAGCATCTCGTCGTCGCTCTGTGAGGGAAGGTTTTTGGCTCCGTACGTGTTGCCGTACTCGTCCCCGTCGCTGGTGGGAGAGTAAAGGTCGGGCTCTTTGGTCAGGTCAGTGAAGCCGTCTCCTTCAGGCTGATAGCGGAGCAGCAGCACACACACAGACACGAGGGTGTACGCCAGCAGTGTGCCGATGGACATCATCTCGATCAGATCCCTCAGACTGACCAGCAGAGCCAGGAACGCAGCCAGAAACCCAGACACGGCACACGCCACCACCGGGGTCTCTGTGTGCGGACTTACATGGGACAGGAACCTGGTGCACACACACACACACACACACACACAAAATGCGGAGGTGTAGAATAACATAACACCTGTGAATGTGTTGTTACAGAGAAACTCTTCCTCACACCGCACCAGCCGTCTTGTTTTCTTCAGAGGAGTGACGCGCTCACCTGAAGAGCAGGCCGTCCCCTGCCATGGCGTAGATGACCCGGGGCATGGGGAAAAGTGACCCCAGCAAACTGACCGTGAGTCCTGCGATGGCTCCGACGGCCACCGTGTACTTCCCTGCCATGAAGCCGTGAACAGCGAACATCTCCATCAGAGGAGCGTCTCCATCGATCTGATTATACGGCACCATCAGTGTGAGGATCACACTCACCTACAGCACACACGCACACACACACACACACACACAAACACATGATCAGTCACTGCTTCATTTTCAACCATGATATCTAAATAATACTGTGTCTGTAGTGAACCTACATAAGACTTTCATATAAGGTACGTAAGCAATGAAGTCATTCTGGGGAATTTATAAAATATCTTTATTATATTATATAATATAGACAAAACAATTCTAAATGATTATAATGAATAATGGAATCAATAAGTAATATAATCTTTATCAGGATCTAAAAAAATTTTGTCAGTTTTTATTCACAGAACATGTAGTTGTTACTTAATTGCCTGATGTCATATGTTATTTTATAGTTTAGAAGGCGTGTTCAGACTTTTGACCGGTAATGTAGTTGGGAGAAAGTGTGATGTCATCAATTGAGGACAGTGGGGTCTCATGAGGGAAAAAAACGCAGTGTAAGAACCTAACATCTTGTATCTGGTTCAGTCCATCGAGCACGGGGAGAACCTGCACACTGACTTCTGGAGATGTGAGAAGTTAACGCTCACAGCGAGTCAGCAGAATTCCACAGGGTCATGCTGCTCGATTTTCACTACAGGAATTCGATATACTTGTTTATTCAATAAGACAATAACCTATCCATTGTATGAATAAAATATCACAATAAATTAATTATCAGCTCTAACTTCAGCACTTCTGGATAAGAGATAAAAATAAGACGTTAAAACTTGGATCAGTTTACAACCACACGATTGATAACGTTCACTAAACAAAGTCATAAACTCCCTAAATACTTTCACATTATCTCACGGTTGGTGACGTCCACCTTACATACAGTGAACCTTTCAGTGGTGCTTTATAAAACATTTATACACAGCTGATGAAAGCCCAGTGTATGAGGATCGTCAGTGTCTGTTTTACTCACCATCACAAGGAGCAAGAATTCACTTCACTCTCAGCTCATATTCAAGCATTTAGTCTCTGAGGGCAAGAAGTACTAAAGTGTTCCTGAATGTGAATCGGGACAATCGGGCGGAATTAAAACCCAGACAGAGTGACAACTCACTGCTTGTTTAAACACACACACACACACACACACACACATACACACACACTGTAAGGCTCGAGTAACCGAGCAGGTAGAAATAATTTATGAGCAGCTTGGTGTTTTTTTCTGGCCGCACCGTGGGGACGTCGAGTACAGATGAATATTTCAGAGCACAGAGGACTATCCTGCTCTCATAGCTGCTCTAAGCTATTTACAGGTTTAATATTTCTTTAAAAAGAACTCATCATATGCAGAGTTTCCTGTGCATGTCATATTTCTACTGCAGTTTTGCATTTTTTTTTTACAGGAAATAGGTCACATACAGTACAGGAGCGCTTTAGAGCTACAGGAACTCTAAAAACCCTCAGAAACCTACATAAAGCTCTATAAAGTCTGACTCCAGCACTCGTTATCTGTCACAGAGACTCTGATGTAAAGTTGAGTCGTGTGTTTGTGAGTGTGAGATACCTACAGAGACGTATGCAGTTAGACACGTGACGAGGGAAGCCGTGATGGCGTAGGGAATCGAGGTGTTCGGACTTTTAGCTTCTTCTCCCGTAGTAGCGATGATATCAAACCCGATAAAGGCGTAGAAACAAGTCGCGGCTCCCTGCATCACCTGCAACACCGCACAATACTTTGTTGTATTTCAAAACAGTTTGGTTTATTGTTGGTAATTAAACATGATGAAACTAAAACATCAGGGAAAATTTAAGAATGAAAAAGTTGTAAATTGTAAATATTTTAGTTTTTAAATGATTTTTAGAAAGACAATTTAAAAAATATAATATATTGTACAAAGTAGAAATGTTTAAATGAATGAAAGTAATATTTGAATTAGCGCGCACCCCCGACCAGCCGTAGGGCAGGAACCTGCCGTCCTCCCAGTTCTCTCCAGACAGGAAGAAGAGTCCAGCGATCACCACAAACACCCAGACCAGCAGGTTCACCACGTTCAGGACGTTATTGAAGCCCACAGAGTTTTTCACTCCAACACCTACGATCACGGTCACAAGCACGGCGATGAGCAGAGCGAGCAGGTCGGGGTACGATTCCTCGCCTTTACCTAAGAGAGGAGACACACACTCCCATATCACCGACCTGACAGAAAGAGATCTGAACCATCATCTCATCTTTTTACTAATAATCGGAACAAAAATTAGAAAATTATTAAACTGCTGAGTAGCATTTTTCTGCCTGGTCCACAGCTCTGACACTGGAGACTCCTTCTCCTCATCATAACGGTGATTGGCTTTAACCCTTTCTTTGTCATGGTTGAGATCCCTCAGTTATACTCCCTGCCGGACATCACTAAGTTTCAGCAGAACCTGTGAGAAGGCGTCGTACCGAGGCCGTTCAGGGTGCCGAGGTGCGTGATCATGTAACGGCTGATGCTGTGGTTGGCCAGAGAATCGAACATGCTGCTGAGAGCGCTGGCTCCGGCCGCCGTCCCGATCAGGTACTCCAGGATGAGGTTCCACCCGATGAAGAAGGCCACAAACTCCCCCACCGTCACATAGCTGTAGGTGTACGCCGAGCCCGTGGTCTTCGGCACACGCACGCCGAACTCAGCATAACACACACCTCCATGGTAAACAAAACACAACGTCTCCATCAGTTTAGACCACAAACAATAAAGTGACACACTGAAGAAAATATCTCGGAATAGTTGTCATTATAGGTTCTCCTTCTGGCCGAACACCTACACCTCACCCTGCACCAGAGTGATTCCCAATTCGAAAGGTTTCCATTAAACTCCTCTCCCTGAAAACTTCAGCTTACAGCTTTACCTCTGACTTTTACAAAGAGCTGACACTGGAGACTCCTTCCACTAATGTTACAGTAACATCTTCCTACAATAAGCTTAAGATGACTACATACTGCATCTAGATAAAGTCTGAATAATCTCACATTAGCTTTATTGTAAGTTAGATGATAGAGATCTTGGAGTTATGTATATGTCTAAGATGATGGAGATGTGTTTCAGACTCTTTAAAAAACACCATGCATCTAATATAAGATGAAGCACCATCTTAATCCAGCTTATAACCCTTGAAGGTCTTCCTAAATGTCCTGTCTGATGAATGAGCCTCTCACCTGACAGAATCGATGCCACAGCAGCGATGATGAACGATAAGATCACTCCTGGTCCTGCCATTTCCTTGGCAACCAGTCCGGCAACCACGTACATGCCTGTGCCCACACAGCTGCCCACACCGAGAGACACCAGGTCCACGGTGGTAAGAACCTGCGCCAGTCTGGTGGTTCCATGTAGATCCACAGAACCCTCCTGCATGGAGTGCAGCGGTTTGGTTCTCAGCACACGAGAGTGAAGGCCGTACCATGACGCCTCCCACTCGATCCGCCGTGGATCCAGCTTGGCGAAAACTGAGCTCATCATCCTCATACAGATACACGGGACAAGCGTTTCCTCTTCGCTTTAATCTTCAGCTACTCTGCTCTTTCACGCTCACGTCTCTCTCATAGAGGTTCCACCAGCATCATGATCAACTTAAAGATAGAAAGTACTGATGACCGGACGCTCAGAGATGCTGCAGAAAGAACAGAAAGAGGAATTTACACGAAGACTGAATGCATCTGAAGGTGGTCTGTATAAACATCAATTATTCATTTACTCTTATTTATTTTTAATTAATAAATAATACATTAACAGAGTATCTACTGTGCAAATAATTATGACATATAATAAAACAAAAAGAAAATATATATTTAATAAAATATCTATTCTATTCTCTTAGATTAGATTAGATTAGATTAGATGTCACAAACCAGGACCAAAGATAAATGGAATAAATGGGATTTAAAAGTGTAAATTAAACACCATTATCAGTGCAGTGGTTCAGGTGACAGGTTGCTATGGTGCCACATCTCATCTGACTTTTAGATTAGACGACAGTTAGACGGCACTTACGTGCAGCGAGCTTCTGAACCACAGATAACAAGAACAGAGAGCTTTGTAATGTCCGAGTTAGCTTACGTAAAATATAATATTGTTAGGAGAATCCCATAACTGGTTGTTACTTTCCATTTTCTGATCTGTGAATTCTGTCTGAATTCAGTTTCGGCGCTCAACATCACGTCACTGAGGGAGGATGGAGCATGCCAGTACAGATCTTATTAAAATCATTTCTCACTCTCTCTGTACACACACAGTGATAAACTGCCTCTTTCTTTATTCAGTTTTTAAGGTTTAAAATTGAAATCAAGAATGAGAAATTTCGAATTCTAATTTTGTTGATTTATGAAAAAAATAGGCTGAAATGTCCTCTTTACATTTAAAAGTATGCAGAGCATCTGTCATGACACTTTGAGTTGAACATTGCATCCTCCTGCTCCTAACCTGGAGCTCAGTGTGAAGAAGATCCTGAGTTCCTTTTTGGAGGTGGGAGAGCCGTACAGAAGGACAGCCATCACATTCAGTCACATGACAGCTGAGATGAAAGTTTGGGAAAAAGCACCTGAATGACTCTAGGACCATGAGCTTCTAAGTCCACTGGTCTAATGACACAAAGATTGAACTATTTGGGATCAGCAACTCTGCATATCTCCTTATTAAACCCATCCCTGCAGTCAAACACGATGGGAATGTTTTTTCCCTGTAGTTAGTCATATGTGTATTTCTCTGTAGCTGGAAAATTATCAGTACAGAGGGACAAATGGATGCAGAAAAGAGTGAGAGAAAACCACCTCCATCACCATCTCTTGTTGATCTTACAGTTCAACAAGATAACAAGCAGAAGCACACAGGAGTGAACACCGGAGTGAACACCGGAGTGAACACTGGGGTGGCTTCACAACAACTTTTTGAAAGTCCAGGGGCAGCCCAGTGCGAGTCTGGACCTGAACACCATAGAGCAGCTCTGGAGAGACCTGAAAGTTCTGAACATCTAACCTGGTGGAGTGAGACCAATTCTGGCATGAATCGAAGAAACTTCGAAACAAAGAAAGCTGTGCCAAGCTTGTAGCGTCATTCACGAGCAGACTTGAGACTGTCACACCTGCCAAAGGAGCTTTAACCAAGTACTAATTGATGGGTGTGAAAACTTATCAACATGACATATTTCAGTCATTATTTTTAATAAATTAACCCGACACCTGTTTTTACTTTGTCATGATGGAGTAGTTTATGTAGAAGGATGAGAAAAATCCATTTTAATATGAGTGTGAACCATAAAAATGTGTAAAATATTCCGTTAAAAGGTCGTCACAATCATTTCTGAGGTGTCTTAGTATAGTTTTTTATATTATTTTTTAATAAATAAGATCTTTAATATATTTGGGAAATTTTCTACATTTGAGGTAATTAGCCACACCCCTGTGAGGATCAGCGCTGCTCAGCCACACCCTCTTCCTGCAAATTTGTTATTCTGTTTAAAGACAGTGGGCGGAGTCAGTTGAGAGAAAAGAGGTGAGAGGTGGAAGTGTTTATGTTACAGTTGTAATTTTGTGTGCTGCAGCAGTGGGCACTAAATATTATATAATATAATATTCAACTCAATCTTGTGGGTTTTAATTGAACTTTTGAATGATTCACTTCCTCCTTCAGCTGGAGGTCTGTGTCATCTCGGCTCATCTTGCTTTAATGCTTTATTACAGCCAAAACTCCAGAAATAGTGCTCTGAATATGGCTGAACACCACGCCCATAAAATAGTGACACACCCCAGAACACCACGCCCATAAAATAGTGACACACCCCAGAACACCACGCCCATAAAATAGTGTCACACCCCAGAACACCACGCCCATAAAATAGTGTCACACCCCAGAACACCACGCCCATAAAGTAGTGTCACACCCCAGAACACCACGCCCATAAAATAGTGACACGCTTTCATTATTAGTAATTTTTGAGTTAAAGGGAATTTGGAGAGGTTGAGTACACTGTGGAAAGTATTTTATAAAATGGAGAAAGATGACAAGGAAGAAAGTATTTGATTGGTTTATTAAGGAAAACAGGACTAGAAAAGAGGATTTAAACTGAAAGGAAGATGAGCGAGATCAAGACCAGAAGGTGGCGGTACTACAACTTAGTGGATGCCAACCACAGTAAACACCAAGAAGAAGAAAAGGAAACAGATACGGCTGAGCGTCACATCACTGCTACTGAAGGAAAAAAAAGTTTGGGAATATAAACACCTGGATTGAAAATGTCGTTAAACAACAAGGAAGAAAAAATATTGACGCGGCATAGACATGAGATCATCAGAGACATGAGGGGACGCTCTCTCCCCC
>JAOVVA010000027.1:317312-339082 GCA_028565275.1 Leiocassis micropogon | reverse complement strand
TTGATCAGTTACTCAGGTCGAGACTCAGTAACGTTATGGGGCAATAAAATGAAGTCAGCTGACCACCTGAATGTACTCCATATTTAAAGCTAAAGACGCTCAAACAAAATATATGTGTGACTTTATTTTATCCATTCGGAGTAATGTGATATTATTTGTAAGTAATTAATTATAATGTTAATTGCTTCAATATTTCTAGAAATTTGGATCTTGTTCAAACGTAAAAGTAAATTTTTTTGTAATGAAAAAAAAAAAAGAGTTTATCTCCGTCTCGTCCTGAGTGACAAGGTCAGAGATAATGAAGTGTGTATGTTTAAATGCAATGAGAAACAGGATAAGTGTTAATGAGAGATGAAGCTTAGCTTCAGATGATTGATCATTCTTAAAATATGTGATTTAACACATCTTTATTTAATTGTATTTATTTATTTAAATTTATTATATTAATGTCTGTTTTAAAGACATTTTAACAACAATATGGAGAAATATTATAAAGTTTAACATCATCAATTAAGTATAAAATTATAAACGTAAATGTGATATACAACATAATTTAGGAGAAACTCCACTCAGTAATAACAACCAGATCCTGGAAGATCTTTAAATGGTTCTTTGGATTACAGGCTTCCTGAAACATGCATTTCAACTCAGGGCAACCAAACAGAACTATTCATTTACTGGGAATAAATCACTTTCATGCAGAAATCTAGAACATGTTAAAAGGTTCCTATTCTAAGACAGTGTTCTTCATCATGAAAACATCCAGAACAGAGGAACATCAGCGATGAAGCACGCTTCTCCCAGCTGAAGTTCCAACAAACAAAGTTAAATTACTTTCTGTCAAATTTTTCAGATTGGTTAAAGCAGCTGTGTGTCTTCTATGTCGGTTCTTGTGTGTTCCAAGTCGTCCTCTGAATCCTGGACTAGGAGTTTGTGAAGATCTTGGAGGTCCAGATTCGGATGATCCAGTATCTCTATTATGGAAAAGCATTGTTTTGAAAGGTTTTCCACATTTGCCTGTGGGACATGCATGATGGAGTGAAGCCAAGTTTCTTCTGGACCATGAAATTTCTGAACATTCTGCCATGGGGTGGCTCCACATTTCACCCCGCGCTCGCTTCAAAACAATCTCCTCGCACCAAGGATTCTCTAACCAAGACGGAGGTAAGGTTAAGGACATAATGGTGGGGGAATCTGAATGAGAGAAGGTACATCCAAAAGCTCTCCGATTTTCATGAACAAAATCTGGTTTAGGCAAGGAGCTAGTTGTAGAAATAAAAGTTCCTGGAGATCTCTTGTTCTTCCTCTTTTGCTCGGGACTCTGTGGAGCATAGAGTGGGCTCTGCAAGGCCACAGCGTGGAGTGGACTGGGATAGCAATAAACCTCTGAGCTGTGGCGACTTTTTAGATCGGATCTGTAGGACGATTCCAGGATGATTTTTGGCTGCAAAATGTCGGAGATATCAGACCAGTAGGAATCAGGGTACAAATTCACTACAGATAAGAACCCAGCTTCAGGAATCACACATTGTGAAAACCCTGGAGTCATGGTATCACTGTTTCTTGAATGTTCCTGATTGTTTTTTAATGAATGAGACCTCCATGTGGAGTTTTCATGAAGTTTTTGTCCATAACCTGCTAAACTCTGAGTGCTCTGATGACTTAAGGAAGCCCGGGAGGTGGAAAGGGATCCCATGGAGTCATCGGGACTTTCGTAGAACCCAGAGCTCACCCTTGACTGCCTGTCTTCACATTCATGGCTGTGGAGATCATGTAGATGATGAGGTTCAGATGAAGGATGAGCATACGTTTTTCTCAGGTCCAGAAATGTTCTGTGATTTCCGACATCTATGAAGTTCTCATGTGAGGAGCTACGTTTGAGTTTCAGTGTTAAAGAGCTCTCCTCTACCCAGTACTCATGCAGTCCTGACTGGACGGTTAGTAGATCATCTACATCATCAGGACTGTTGTGTTTCTCCAGTACCGATTCCACCATCTCTTTGTGCTTCACTCTTAAGACTTCAAGCTCCAGAAGTCCAGCGAGAGCTGCACGGAAGCGTCCACGCATTCGTTTTCTTGTTGCTCCTGTCCATATCTCTGCAGCCGAGACCTCCATGACCTGCTCCTGTGTGATTCCTGGTTTAAACTGAACAAGCCAACTTCTCTGGAAGTATTTATAGCAAAGTCCTTAATCTCTCTCTCTCTCTCTTTCTCTGTTCCTCTCACACCTGAGATGTTGATGAGATTTTTAGTTGATCAGCATAATCAAAGACTGAATCAAGCCACAGTTCTGTGAAAAGGCTCCTCTTGGAGAACTTAACACCTCCCTGAAGAGTTTCACACCATGAGCATGATCAAATGCAATCATCAGCAATCATGAATGTCAGATTAAATTAGTGACAGATTATAAATTCTTAATTTGCAATTTAAAGTCAACAGAAACTCAGACAACAAAAAAGAAAAATGTTTAAAGTCTAAAACTATTTAAATGATTTCACATTTAGTTTTCAGATGAAAGAATTAAATATTTTACAGTGTAACATGGCTCGTGATGCTCCTGACACATTTTCCAGAAAGAGGAGAAATAAAGGGGCAAATTTAAATGTGAATAAAGAATATGAAATCTAAAAATCATGGCAAAAATATATCTTAACATTTACACAAAAAAATGTAAGTATTTTAATGTTAAGAATCTTTTTTATTAAAAGCTCATAAAACCGATTGAGTGACTTATTTCATACCTTATTCATAAGATTTTAAAAATATATAAATTTTATGTTTTTGCAGTGTTTTTTTTTTTTGAAGATGAAGAACACACAATTATACAGGAGCATCTCAATAAATTACAGTATCATCAAAAAGTTGATTAATTTCAGGAATTCAGTTCAAAATGTGAAACTCATATATTATATAGATTCATTACACACAGACTGATATATTTCAAGTGCTTATTTCTTTTAATTTGAATGATTATAATTGATGTAAACCCAAAATTCAATATCTCAGAAAATTAGATTACTAACACCAATTAAAAAAAAGATTTTTAAAACAGAAATGTTGGACTTCTGAACAGTATGAACATGTTCAGCAGTTACTGCGGCAATGCGGCGTGGCATGGAGGCGATCAGTCTGTGGCACTGCTGAGGTGTTATGGAAGCCCAGGTTGCTCTGATAGCGGCCTTCAACTCTGTCTGTCTCGCATCTTCCTCTTCACAATACTCCAGGAAGATTTTGTGAGTTTGCTGGCCAATCAAGCACAGGGATACCACAGTGTACTTAAACCAGGTATTAGTACACTTTTGGCAGTGTGGGTCTGCTGGAAAATGAAATCAGCATCTCCATAAAGCTGGTCAGCAGAGGGAAGCATAAAGTGCTCTAAAACCTCCTGGTAGATTTGCGCTGACCTTGGACCTGATAAAACACAGTGGACCAACACCAGTAGATGACATGGCTCCCCAAATCACTGTGCAAACCTTACGCTGGACCTCAAGGAGCTTGGATTCAGTGCTTCTCCTCTCTTCCTCCAGACTCCAAATGAAATGCATAATTTAAGGACTGTGGCCCACTGAGCAATAGTCCAGTCCTTTTTGTCCTCAGCCCAGGTAAGACACCATTGGTGTTGTCTCTGGTTCTAGAGCGGTTTGACACAAGGAATGTGACAGTTGTAGCCCACGTCCTGGATACGCCTGTGTGTGGCGGTTCTTGAAGAACTGACTCCAGCTGCAGTCTCCTTGTGAATCTCCCCTTCATTTTGGGCTTCGTTTCACAATCCTTACAAGGCTGTGGTTCCCCCTGTAGCTTGTGCTCCTTTTCCACCGCATTGTCCTTTTCCTTCCATTCAACTTTCATTAACACGCTTGCATACAGCACTCTGTGAACAGCCAGCTTCTTTAACAATGACCTTTCGTGTCCTACCCGTGTCAGAGATCATCTTCTGGACAACTGTCAAGTTAGTGTGTGACCCCATGAGTCTCCAATATTGAACTTTTTCACAATATTCTAATTCTCCGAGGTCCTGAAAATTTTATTTAATTTTTTTTATAAGCCATAATTATCAATTTTTTTATCAAAATTAAAAGAAATAAATAATTGAAATATATCAGTCTGTATGTAATGAATCTGAGATTCACTTTTAGAAAATAATTACTGAAATTAACTGTTTCGATAATATTCTAATTTATTGAGATTTAACATAAATTTATATGCACCTGTTTACACTTTCATTGTTTTGCACAATGCCAAAGCTCTTGAATAAACTCCTAATGTTTATTAAGATTAGACTAAGTATTTTTGTCATAGGCATGCCATTTTAATTGCATTATCTAATATCTATAACCCACAGACACATGTAACAGACCATGTGTTTACTGGGTGCATTAAAAAAGAACTCCAGTTACATTTAAATTGATTAAAAAAACCAGCAAAAACACACTCGGGTTTAGAGTAAATCATTCATTTATTAACAAATAAACATCAAACTCAAAAACAGGCTGAGATTCTCTCCGTCCTTCTCCTCTCGCCCCAGATGACCCCTTCACTCCTCTGTCTCAGACTCGTCGTCCTGACTGATCTGGAAGTACCTCAGCTCATACGTCTCTTTATCAGATGCCACAACGCGCAGCCAGTCGCGCAGGTTGTTCTTCTTCAGGTATTTCTTCGTCAGATATTTCAGATACCTGAAGCAAAAAAAATAAAATAAAATACCCTTACATCAAAACAAACTCCTTAATTAATCAGAACTGAATCTGAAGCTTCAGGAACGTGCAGTGTTATTTTTAGTAGGGGTCGAGTGCAAAAGTTTGTGCACCCATAACAGAACACCAGTAACACAAGTACTGGGTTTGGCTCCTTTTTTAACATCAAGGGGGCACAAAGTTTTGCATTCAGCAGCAGCATTACCCCTGATCTGACTCTTCAAAGTCCTCACCTCTTTGAGAAGTGTTTTTCTGACGAAACGCTAATCTTGTTCCTCTGCCGAGCGATCTGCACCACACTGCCCAGATTCCCGGTTTTGCCGTTAACCTTCACCTTTTCTCTGAGGAACGTCTCCTGTTAGTGACATCACAACATTTGACACACTAGGGAAGAGAACCCTAGCTCGTAAACTAGGGAAGAGAACCCTAGCTCGTAAACTAGGGAAGAGAACCCTAGCTCGTAAACTAGGGAAGAGAACCCTAGTCAACACCTGGTGTTAGTGATGCCTGAAATCACCTCAATATTTACCTTAAACATATTTATAAAGCTTTAATATTAAACACTGAGAAGATGGTGTTCTTACAAAGTTGGCCGAGTCGAGGATGCCGTCCTCCACAGGGTGCGTGCAGTCCAGCGTGAACCTCCAGCCGGGCGGCTTCCTGCTCTTCTTCCCTGCAACCTGTCTCTTCTGGAACAGCATTACAGTACATAGAATATTATTATTATTTATTTAAATAAAATATTTAAGTTTTATTTATTTTTTTTTAGAAAAAAGACAACAGATGTGTATTATTAAAATATATCTTTTTTTTATATATTTAAAGTTGCTTTTTGTGTTAAACTATACTTTTTGAGCTGAACTGGAGAGCAGACCCGAGTTTTAATAGAAATGCATATTATACATAAATTTCTATACATTTTTGATCATGTGACAGTTTACATTCTGATTATTATTATTATTATTATTATTAGTCAGAGTTGGTGTTCACACGCTTGTATCTGATCCAGGTTTTATATTTCACTCTCCTGTTACACATCACTTCACCAATAAAGTGACACTTTCACACACTAGCCGAGTCTTACTGTAGCTGTGAGTCCCAGATTGATCATAAAATATGAACAGACTTAAAAATATATAACATTTATTTTACATTTATAGACATCCATCAACAATGAGACTAACAGCAAACAGACAGCACAGATCTGTTTTAGTGTGTGATTTAAATGTAAAAACAATAATGTATGTTAGTTAGTATCTAATTCTCCTCCATGTGAGCGAGTAAGAATACATTTCTATTAAAGTCTCGAGGAAAATAAATCTGATCCGGTCTGATCCGGTCTCTCTGCACTGCACGTGGCCGAAGCGCAAAATCAACTACGGTCGCTTGCTGATGACGTAACCACGCGTTTAATAAACACTTATTGTCAAACATCTAACGCAGAGAATTTTGGTAAAATCCGAAATAAACTAAAAACAAAATTAAGGTTTTTAGTGAAACTCTGTCGCAGAGCTGACACGTACCGGAGCCATGCTGGAGAGCGCGAGGTAAAAAGGAAGTGACGTCAACGCGCATGCGCTAACAGAGAGTGCGCGCGATAGAGAGAGAGAGAGAGAGAGAGAGAGAGAAGACTCCGCCCCCTTTATTAGGCAGTGAGAAAAATTTATCATTTATCTTTTATTTCTATCTCATTTATTAAATCCTTAATGTTAAGATCTTTTTTCTGCAGCAGATTTTATCTTATTAGCTTTATTACAAATTAATAAGTTAATAAATAAACAAGAGGCCCCTCATACTATGACGTCATAGCGCTGATGTCATAGATTAAACCACTTTCTAATTAACTGTTTCCGGTCTGGGTCATTTTCTTGTCATCTCAGCGCTGGTGGCTGTCCCCTTCCAGTAAAGATCAGAGCACAATCTTTAGGTGAAAAAACATCTGAATTTTAGTCTGATTGGTGACTCACGCTTCCACAAACTGGTTTTATTCCATGTTAAATATAAACCAGATTACTCTGAGAAAATGTTCAACTATAAAGTCCACAAAGCCTGAAACCCAGCCATTACAGCACCATGACTCATCCTCAAGGCAGGGTGAGAGCAGGGCGGAGAACACACACACACACACACACGATACCCGGTTACACTGCAAAAAGTTAAATTAATTCATAATAAACTATTTACAATTTCTCCAAACACATAGTACATCTTTAATTTTTCACCCCTTTTTTGTATTTTTGTAAGTAAATTATGATCTCATTTACTTATAAGATATAAAAAGATTTGATTATGAGTTTCTCTGTGGTGTTACTTGAGACCATAAAAAGGAATTCAGCAATTAAAAAATATATATTATACTACTAATAATAATACCACCATCTTAAACCCTTTACCTGATCAGATTATCTATCTGCCTGGCCAGAAAAGGAGAAATTATATTAATGTTTCTCTAGAAAGTGGGAAACAAGCATTAAATCCCAAATTCATCTTTTTACACCTATTCATCATACATTAATTACTAAACTTAATCTATAAAATCTTGATTTATAGAAAGCTTTTGTTTTTCTCTCCTCCCCAAATTATCTCCTAATTTATAAAAGCAAACAAAATCAACAACTAAAATTGTATCTTATTACTTACTACAGCCAATCAGGGGCGTCTGTGAGCTCGCGCACGCGGAAGGAGCGGCTCCGAGTGTGTTACTCCGCCCCTAATGGTGTGTGAGCGAGCAGTTCGAAAAGATGCGGTCGGCTCTCGTCACGTGGTTCAGAGGAAACACGGGATAGCTTTCACCCTCCCGACTGAGTGGTAGTAGTAGCCTTAATGTGAGAGCCCCCTAGAAAAATAATTGGACAGGACTAAATTTATAAAAATAAAAAATAAAAAAAAACCCTTTGCTATGGGTACTTAAAGATAAAAAAAAAAGCTTAAATATATTAAATGAGGTGATAATTTAGCTTTTTATTGTATATATACATACATACATGTATATTCTTATCTTAATTTCTCTGTGAAATTAAACATGGACTCACACCAACCCAGTAAAACAATATTCTCTTTCCATGAGCCTCTTGTTGGAAATTCAGGCTTTGTACCAGGTTTTATTTTAACTTTTTCATTCTCAGCAATTAAATATACTTTTTAAAAGTTGACATTTTAGAGAGAATGGCACTGAAACAAAGACCATTAAAATTATAAACTGTTTCCTCCCCGAGAGATTATAAATAAATAAGTAATTACATTAACAGGCTTTTATTAAAGTCTTTAAACCACAGATCAACTACTAAAGGGTTAATATTACTCAAACACCAATCAGACCACTGGATCAGTTCATCCACATGTCGTCAACTAAAATCGTAACAATTATTTACTGTAATGTAGCGGAATCTTGGCCACATCACCCCACCCACAAACCACACAAGGAAAACCGTAAACACTCCTCAAACAGGCTTCAACACTTTATTTAAGGTTGTCTGACAGCCAGAACCAGGCTGCTATTGCGTTACAGAGGTACTCACACACATGGCCATCACATCCTTCTGTCCACATCACTATGGAGACCGGAGGTTAGAGAATCCACTGAGGGTTATTTCTGTCTGGCTTAGTGATTTTACTGTTTTTTTAAAAAAAAAAAAAAAAAAAAAGGAAAAAGGAGAAAACAAGAACTGTTTCCAGTAGTACCCAAAGTACTCGGAGTACTACAAAGTGCTAACTAACAGGACACATCTCACTTTGTTTGGGTAAAGGCATCAACTGAGAAAGCTGACCTTAGTGCAGATACAGAGCAAACAAAATAAAAGTTATGGCACCCTTAAGGCAGCAAGTGGGAAATAAAACCCGGTATGTCGCGAGGGCCGTTTCATCTCCTCCTTTAAAACGCATTGCGCATAAATTCCACTGAAAGGCATCGATTCTGCAAAGTAATCCTGTCTCATGCGTATTCAGCCGTGTGTAATATATGTGGCAAATGGATCCCGTTTTAACGTTCAGGAATGTAAGTGGCCAGACTAACATCATGAAGGCAAAACAGTGGAATGAAAAAAATATATATAAACCTAAAACAACCCTAAAAAATCTGATCTGAGAGAAGAATGCCAAAACAACCTAAAGACATTATGGCTGAAGAAGAGCCCAGTAGAGGAACTAGAACAAGGACCAGGGATGATTTAAAAAAAAAAAAAAAAAAAAAAAGGAGTTGTGAGGTTGTGTGAAGGCCAGAGCTTTGGTAAAGGAGGAAAAAAATAAAAAAATAAAACAGGAAATTAAATGTGATGCATGTTGCAGCCTGAGCAGCCCAGTCTCTCTCTCGCTCTCTCTTCCTATTTGGCAAAGGCCTTGATGCCGACAGCAGACTCTTCACCCATCGCTGAGAGCACGGTAATCTACAAAGCACAGAGAGAAACATTAGAAAAGGGCAGAAATACAAAGACAGACAAGAGCACAGATTTCAGATTATAATCTGTTATAAAAATACTATACGTTATAAAAAACACTGAGACCAGCTCTTATCCATCACGGTATGTTCAGCGTTTTTGTACTCAGCATAAACACACGTGCTGCCAAGTCAGAGTTGTCAATCTAAAGATTCAAATTATATTTTTTAAATATATTTTTTGCTGAAGACCCACACTACAGGATCGGCATCTATATTAATATATAAAGCCCAAATCCTTTACAAATGTGGAAAATTAAATTTGTATAACGACTCCAATGTCTTTAACCGTACCATAGAGAGGAAAACAACGTGCAAACTGGCAAAAGAAAGAATTTCATTTTAATAAGGAGCACAATTCCAGATTCAACAGCCTTTTAAATACTTAAAGTTTATTGAAGAATTAAGCTTCTAAACCTGTTAAGTCCTTAGCTGTACGACGACAAAAAGCGATGAACAAGATGACAGTTAAAAACCATCTGATTCAGAGATCTAGTCTTGACCTTTGCAGGACATTTTGCGAGTGCGGTACTCACCATCATGTCTTCACCAGCGGCGTGTTTGGTTTCGATCTCCTTGCCCAGGTCGCCCTCAGGAACACGAAGGTCCTCACGTACATCACCGTTGTCCATCATGAGAGACAGGAAGCCCTCGTTAATGTCAACCAGCTGAGAAGGAGAAGAGAAGGCAAGCGAGAGAGAGGAGGGGGAGAAAAAAAACAAACAAAAAAAACAATAAATTGATTATGGTTATGTTCATTACTGATTTTCGTGAAGAAAATAAACCGTTTGATTAGTAGGTGGAGAAACGGATCACACATTCTTCCAAATAATTACACCGCTTTACACTAATTATAGATTTTTGTGATTTTTCTTTATGATGCACACCATAAATTATACATTTGATTTAATGTTGCTTCATTAATTATTTGCAGCAGTTCGAAAAATGTGGGCTTTCCATCACACACACACACACACACACACGAGCTTGTGTATGTAATCACCTGGAAGTCATTTCTCTTTATGTTGGGCACGTCCATGTTGTGGGTGGAGGGACAAATATCTTCATACTTCTTATTAGTAAATATGTCGATACCAACCAGGTGAACCTGCACAGACAAGAAAACTGTTTAACACTCATCAGGAAAAAAAAACATAAGGGAAGTCAAATTAAACCCACGATTCAATAACGAACCAAACCTTGAGAGCGGGCAATTAACTATCAACGCTATTAAACTGTATAAATCTTAATGTTTTACTTTACAGATTGAAAACATAAAATTTCTGCCATTTATTCCGTAGGAAAACATCACGATTTATTTATTTACAATTAACAAAACAGTACAGGTTCGCTGGAAGGTCGTTTTTTTTTTTTTTTAAACCTCTACACTGAGTGATGTACGTTGTGTTTTGTACATGGGCCACAGTGAAAATGTCTCTCATCCCTTAGTCCTGTGCAATATATTATAGAAGCATTTAAACTTTTAGAAAATACTATAACAAAAAAAAAAAATCAGAACCTGCAGACGAGACTGGTCTAAAGTGGGCTCTCTCTCAAACCTCAACATGAAAGATATTTTAGCCACACCAAAATTATGCCAAAGTAAACCTGCCCTGGAAAAATGTGTAGAAAAGTACATTTTACATATACAGATAACTGCACCAGCATGGGAGCACCCCACCCCTGACAGAGCCACACCCAGAGGGGGGGCTGGGGTGAGTGCATCAGACAGTTTATTAAAAACCTACATTTTCAAGATCGCTCCCTTTCACAAATAATTTGTCCAACACCCCAAGTGGAAAGCATAACCCGCTTTACTGCTGATTTGCCCAAAGCATCTGAACTGCGTTTTTTAGTCACTGTCAGACCCAACATGCCATTCTCAACCCATTATATCGTTTGTTTAAATTACTGAACTTTTTCTCCTTTTTAGGTAGTTGACTGAAATTCTACACAAGCCTAAAGATAACTCGCCTACATATTTTATTACACACTGAACTTTAAAATGGTTGAATTTCCTGGGACATGAAGCAAGGATGCCACTTAAGCACATTTTCGAGACCGAGCATGTGTTTCTTGGTGAGAGAACTCCTGGTCATGTAGTCAAACATTGTAAAATACGAAACTCTGTAAACCATGAAACTGTGCATAAATCCTAGCTCCAAAGAGTTTCACTAAATGTCTGTTCATAATTTCACTAAAAAAATAAAAACATTTGCTCTTCAATATTTTTTTTAAATCTAAATGAGTCTAAACTATAAGGGCATTAGAGATATTTCTATATGACGCTGGATACTGCACGAACGCATTTCTGTCTTTCCACACGAGATGTGCAGAGAGAGGAGAGCACTGCGTTACATGGTGTGATTACAAAAATTTGACGCAACGTATTTTCACCAGTGATCTTGCTCCAATCTGAGAAATTTACTCGATGCATCAATTAAAAAATATATATATGAATTAACTTGCGTCCTCAGAATCAACCCCCTAGCCCTCACCTTAGCGTGGCCATGCTTTCCGGTCTTGGAAGTGGACATCTCGACGATTTTGCAGGGGCGACCCTTCAGGACCACAAAGCCGTTCTTGCGCAGGGCGCTGCATTGCTGCGGGTACGTCTCAGAGGCCCCGGCGTCTCCACTGGTGAAATCAAGATCTGGATCTGCCATGGTGGGATCTAATCAAGGGGCACTGATGAGGAAAGACACCAGAAACAGGATTACACCAGGGCGGAACAGGATTACACAGTAACACACAGGGTTGAGGTTAGCTGCATAAGGTAATGCAGTAACAGGTAAAGCGAGTAAGAACTGCCAAGCCAAAAAAATAAAAATATGGCACATGTCCAATTAATATAGGAGGAGACCTGTACACAACCGATTAGCACATGCAAACTAAATTGCACGTATAACCGAGTTAAAAAGTATTTTTAAAAAGGTATAATTGTAGAAAACGGGGTGTGTCCCCGACACTGCTCCAGCCCAACTTTGAACCTGCTTACGTCATAACAGCATGCGGTTCCACACTGCTACTTTAATTGTCAGCTTCTCTTAATGATCACAAGTCGAAACGACCACTTAATTGGTTTCCACACTGCTCTCCGCGCTTAAAAGCCAACACGCAACTCTACGGAAAACTTCTCATGCGAGGGGTGCCATGTTCAGGCTGGAGAACTTGCCGCATCATGGTGCTGCTTTTCACGCCCAAAGGCCGGTGGTTATATATATATATATATATAAAAAAACAAAACCTAGGTCCACAGCACCAGACCGGACACATCAACGTTTTCCGCGTTATAGCCCCTTAATTACAGCTGCTGGAGTGGAGACGATAAACCGGTGGATTGTGCAAACTTTAATTTTACCTCAGAACACGCGAGATGTAAGGCCATAGGACTGCGCTAACTCGCTAGCTAACTCATTACTAGCATGAAAAAAAAGATGTTAGTAAAACTGTAGACTAAAACACTCGGAGATTTTAATGTAATGTACTTTAGACGTTTTAATGAAAATCTGTTTAAAAACAAAGAGCTGTTAACGGGCGCGTGCGCTCACTTACACTCAGAGAGACACTGAAGTAATTTACGATTCTTCGCTAAACTATCAGAGCTAGCTGGCTAATAAATCGAACCACACACACGCCTGTGTGAAATGTTTTATCCACACTAAACGACACCATGAGCGCTACAGCCCGCGCGCGCACACACACAGTGGATGAAAACGACCGCTTTACACCGCGCGTGCGGGAGCCTGGGACTAGGACCTGTGCGCGCGGAAGGCCTCGTGCGTGCGGTCTGTTAGCAACTTGGCTAACTTAGTTACTCCTCAAACAAGTCAGAGACAAACAGCGCGACTTCTTTTTTTACACACTTTCACAATTACAAAAGCGACGCGTGGTTTTCGTTACCGAGTCCCACTCGTGAACACACCGAGTGACACACTTATATTCAAGAAAATGCACATTTTTTTCCTATAAGAGAAAGGCACGAGCCATGCAATACTTACTTCCAAGAAAAAAAGGAATGTCACCGCGCATGCGCGCCCAATTTTACTGCAACACCCGTACAGTGGGCGGGGCTTCTCTCTTCTTCTGTGTAACACTAACACGCACAAAAAACCGCGGCGTGTCCACACAGGTAAAGAAATAGCGCCACCTCTAGCAGAAACACACACACAGAGAGCTGCATTATTTATTTATACAGCACACGTTTTAAACTTGTTCTGTAGAGAGAAGAGAGGATCTTAAATGAACATAAAACCAAATATTAACTTCTACCTTCTTTAGTTAGCTAAAATGAAACATTACTTTTTTTTTAGTTATCATTAGCTGGCAAAGATTAACCTTTAGCTCGGCTAGTTAACTTTATATGGTGGCTTTGTGGTTAGCACTGTGGCCTCGCACCTCCAGTGCTTGGTGGGTTTCCTCCAGGTACTCCGGTTTCCTCCAACAGTCCAAAGACATGCAGATTAGGCTAACTGGTGTTTCCAAATTGCACGTAGTGTGTGAATGTGTATGTGTGTGTGTGTGCCTTGAGATGAATTGGCACCCGTTCCAGGGTGAACCCAACCTCATATCATAAGTCTCCTGGGATAGGCCCTCACGACTGTGTATACAGGGGTATAGACGATGAGTGAGTTAATTTTATTTAGCTAAGATGAACCACTAATTTGGTTAATGTTAAGTATCTAAGATCACTCATTACCTAACCCACATATCCTAACAATACAGCTGAACTCAGCTAACCGTGAACAGTGTGTAACCTCAACACAGTGAACTCCATGTTAACTAAAACATGTTTCCTGTTATATAAGCTGCACTTCTGACCTCAGAGCTCACAGGTATAGAAGGTGTGTGTACTATCTGGTATCATCAAAATGAGGATGGGTTCTCTTTAGAGTCTGGTTCCTCTCAACGTTTCTTCCTCAATTGTTTCAGGGAGTTTTTCCTCCATTGCTTCTGGCTTGGTCAAAAGTATTTTTGTGTTTTAATAAAGTGTCCCCACTAGACCTGAGAAAGTCCTTGTTCAGAAAAAGGTTCACATTTTCAATTAGCTAAAAACTGATTATAATATTTGAAACAAATCACTTATTGTGTGCAAAGTAATATAAGTACATATTAATTAATTAATGGTGAATTAATTAATTTTTAAAACTTTCTAATGTTTACTCCTGATGTTTATAGGTAAATGACACCATATCAGTGTGCTAACTATATTTATTTCATTATAGTGAAGTTTTATTTTGCATTAGTTAAAACTGTTCTGTCATTTATCACATGTAGGATATGATTCATAAACAATTACACTGAAGATAGATGGTGTTTAATGAAGAGCTTATTAAGGACATTTGAGGCTAAATAAATATATACTGTAGTTGAACTGAAATTAATTTCAGGCAAGTATGGCATGACAGCAGTTGTCAGTGGAAGAGTGAAAGAGAAGAAAGAGAAGAGAGATTTATAGACACCCTGAACGGAGCAATATATTCTTAAGAAAAGAAAGGGAAAGATGGAATAAGAGGGTAAAAGAAGGTAAAATACAAAACATAAGTTATCTGAATAAAAAAGAAAAGAGGAATAAAAGAATGGCTGGGAAACAGCTTCAGGGAGAACAGAAAAAAAGCGTTGGATGGCCTGCAGCTTGATACACCTCCAGTGTTTTATACTGTTGTATATATTGTTCTATTGTATTAACCATGTTGAATTTGTTTTTTTGCTAAGTATTTTGTTAAACAATTGTCATATACAAACATATTAAAAAATCCTAACTGAATTAAGTATATTATTATTATTATTATTATTATAGATCAAAGGAGAAGAAAAATGAAACAAACTCCCCACCCACCCCAAACATAACCAAAAACCTACACACACACACACACACACACACAGACACCCGCATCCTCCAGCTCAAATTAATTTGTGTGATTTAGATTGATCATACATACTGTACTGTACATTCCAGTGCATGACCTAGTTCAAATAATTATTCAGGCAATACCTGTAAATTTGTGAAAATAGGCAATAAGCTGTTGCCATTTTTGAAAGAACATATCAGTAGTGTATTTAATCTTATCTACCATAAGAAAATATAATAAATCTTAATCCACTGAGAGATAGTGGGACACTTAATGGACTTTTGTTTAATTAAAAATATATATTTTGTATTCATTGTGTCCTGTTTCTCTAGATAAGATATTTTTCCATTTCCACACTTTTTAGTTTAGATTTTTTTTTAAATTAAATTCACAATTCATTCACTCATCGTCCACACTGCTTTCTCCTGTGTACAGGGTCGCGGGGGCCCTGGAGCCCATCCCAGGAGACTTGGGGCATGAGGTGGGGTACGCTCTGGATGGGATGCCAATCCATCTCAAAGCACACACATACATTTACACACTCACACTCTCATTCACACACTATGAGCAATTTGGAAAAAGCAATTAGTCTAATCTGCATGTCTGGAGTATGGGAGGGAACCAGAGTACCCGGAGGAAACCCTCCAAGCACTGGGAGAACATGCAAACTCCATGCACACAGACCCAAGGTGGGAGTTGAACATGGACCCTGAAAGTGCAAGGCAACAGTGCCTAAATTCAGTGTTTTAAAAATATGAAATCTGGTCTAACCCTAACACTAACCCGAGTTTCCTAACTGTACATTAAAAATGTTTTGAAGATGTGAAAATTGATTCACAAGTGTTAAATGCTACATAAAAGTTAATTTAATATATATTAATACAATATAATTTTAGAGCTTTGTATCTGTAAAACCTTTAATATCTTTTAAAGATCTCCTCTCCTATAACTAATTAGAGGTTTACCCGCAGCTCCGCCTGCATGCAGATCTTGACACCTGCGTGCTACCATTACCTGCGAATAGAGTGTGCAGTCAACTCTCTGCTGCTCTCTGTGACAGGATCACAGTATGATGAAAAAGTTGTTTTGTTGGTGACGCTACCTACCATCACAGGTGGCAAGATACTTCTGTGACAGGCCCACTGTATGACATAAAAGCTGATAATCGCAAGTGACACCGGCCACGCACCGCCTGCTGCCCAAAACAAACAAATAAAATGTCAGTACCGCTGTGGCGACCCCTTGCCGGGAGCAGCCGAAAGACCAACAACAACAACCGTCAGGCAGGAATTTTTGGGTATTTATGTATTATTATTATTTTTTTTACAAGTAGTGTATCTTTTAACATTAAGATCCAATTAACATTAAGGAAGATTTTATTAATAGGATTACAACTTTACTGATTTTAAGTGAAAAGCAAGGATGAATTTTTTATAATAATTTAGAGGGAGGCAGATTGTATTCTAATTAGTGGTGCTTGCGAAGCGAAGTAACTAGTCCTGTACCGTTTGTCATAGACCCATGAATGAGGTGTCAAATCGTGCGCATTATTCGGGAATGGGGTGCTATGACTTTTCTAAGCAGTGGGCTGTAAATTGCCCCTGCACGGGGCAGTTAATCGCCCCCAAAAATCCCATAGACCTACACCTACATTGAGACCAGCATCAGCTATGACATCAGCTAAGTCACATAGACTTGACATTGTCTATGTGCTGAAAAGGTTGTTATTTGTACAAAAAATTTTTACACCTGGGAGGTTGTTCCAAAACAGGGTTTAATAACCCACATGCCAATGATCAACAATATATATCAAGTTTTTAGAAATAATAAAGTTTTGTTTCAATTCTCAAGAATGCTTGCTAGCTAAGAATAACTCATACTTTCTGTACTGTTACTTAGCTAACATCTATCTATTGCTACATTATTTAATCTTATTAAGATTACACACTTAATTTCTTAATGTTATCTAGATTAGATTAACCACTAATTTTTTTTTACAGTTAGCTGGAGCTAAGTTTAACTGCCACCTCACCTGACTTTAGACATAACATTAAACATTCTAGTTAAACATAACATTTTTCAGTTTTATTTTAAATTATTTAGTTAAGATACCTTATTTCATGTTAGCAAGGTAAGATCAATTGTTAACTTAGTTAATGTTACATACTATAGCTACAATTAACCACAATCTTACTTCATATTAGCTATTGAAGATGAATGACTATCTTACTTACTTACTTACTAATAACAATGATGCTACAAATAGGTAAAATTAGCTAGCTAAGGTTAAACATTACATTAGCTAACATTAGCTAAGCTTAACCTTAACCGCAACTTTACTTAGCTAGCTAACATAACCTATTTGTAGCATCATTGTTATTAGTTAGCTGACAAATGCTAGACAAAATTCCATATAAGGTAGCTGACTGGTGCAATGACATGAATTCAATGTTAACTTGACTTTGTTAGTACAGGTTACTGCGGTTACAGAGTCACACTTTTATATGAGTATAGTTTAGATTAAAGTTACAGTAAATCTATATATTTTTTTGGTTTAATATTTTAAACGTTATTGTTAAGTGCATGAATTATAATATATCAGTATTTGTCCATATTTTTACTGTTTATTTTATTTTTTTCTGACAGAGCAGAGAGTACTGCATGTCAATTAATTTTTAAAGTCTCTTAATAATGTAAAAAATTGTCAAATGCTTAAAATACTAAAATGATTTTCTTAAAAATGTTGGGTGAATACATTTAAATTTATGTTTAAATGTCTGTGAATAAGTAAGTAAATGAATGAAAGAATGAACAAAGTGACATGTAAGTGACATGTGTCATTCGATACACCGATTTATTAAAAAACAGCAAAGTTCTAATGTTTTATGTTACATGGGAACAAACTGTGAATATATAAGTGTATAATCTTAATCACTCAGAACCACACGTCCTGCATCCCAAATTCTGGACATCAACCATTTCAGCATTTTGAATATTTATTTCTACCTAATTCAGACAGAAATTAAATACCAGAAAAGAAAAATCTAAAGAAAAATCCTAAAAACACTTTATTGCTAATAATCCTAGCTTTGTCCTAACATGACTGGGTGTTAGGTTTATTTCTCATTTACATCAACATTGTTTCCTTTCAGGCTTTCCTTCAAATTTAAATATGACAAGTGCTTTTCCCCTAAAAATCCAAACCAGGAAAAGGAAAAATGTCACCATACAAAAAAGTATCAGTACATCATTTTGCTATAATTCAGCAGTGAATTTATAAAGGAAGAAAAAGCGTCAAACAGTACCGGGATAAAATGAGAAATAGGATAAAGTGATATTACATAAAGCACTGATATTAAACATCTCTGACATTCTAATATAGATTTCAGCACTTTCAGACCAACGAGCTAATCCAAAATACAGCTATAGAAAAAAATCCTTTTGCAAAAAATCAGTAATAATACTGTCGCTTCCAAATACAATGACAAACCAGAAGTGTTCTGTACAAACCGAGAAATAAATCCGATCAGAATAACAAATGACAAGCGTGTCTGATGTGGAGTTTCACTTACTCACACACACACACGCACACACACACAGGGTTTCTATGTTAAATAATTGTTCTATAACGACCCAGGGTTCAAAATTTTTACCTAAAACAAACAAATAATTTTTCTCTGCATTAAAATCATAAAAGTCAGTAGACTGAAAGTGTAACAACCACACACGCATTAGACGAGATCAGACCTCAGACCTAGTTCTGGGTTTTTTAACAGTTCAGTTTTTTAATCATTTTAATTTTTTTGGAAGCATTGAAGAATTTATCATGAAGTATTTAAACATTAATAGTCTAAAAATAAAAAGTAAATTATTGTAAAATTTACAGTGTAGAAATGACACTAGCCTGTAATTCTGTAAATAAAACTGTAATAACAATTACATTTACAAATATTATATTTGTTATTTGTGTATAAAAATCCAATTCCATGCTATATGTAAATTTAATATTTATTTCATTAAAGATTTTTTTTGAGTAGGTTTTGCCTCAAAGATGTGATGCCAATAAACGTATAATAATTTTAATGGATGAAGGTTTACACAACTATTATATATTTATATTTCAAATAATTACACAAATATTTAAAATTTTTAAACACTTCACAAAGGTTCCCGAAAGCCACCCGTAACGACAGAAGCAGAAGAGAAGCTAATTTGCACCAAACACTTTGTAATAAGAATTCAAAAATTACAAAATGTCATTGTAATTATTTTGTACTGCTACTGTACATTCAAATTTGTGTCTTATTTCTTGTAAACATAAAAAGCTTACAAGGTAAAAAATATTCAGATAAGTCAAATACATCTTTAAAGGAATGTTTTAGCATATATTCTTTGTAAACTATTAATTGCCATATCAGCATTAAGCATGTTTGCTGAAATCGCATTCAATAAATTAATAAACGTTAATTATTACCATTAAACATGGAAAATTGCATGGAGTCGGATTTGTAAACATAAATAATTAATAAAATATAAAATTTTACTGTAATTTCATTTACAGAATTATATGCCAGTGTTAATTTATTATACAGCTAATTAACTTTTATTCTTTACTTATGTGCCAGATTTAAAAGACAATTAGATAAAAAGCAGCTTTAATAAAGAAGAAATCACTAAAACCCATTTTTTTTTAATTAAATGTAAATGAACGGGACACCAAAGAAGAAATTTCAGGTTTTTTTTTACTAATTAACTCAATGATAAGTGACAAAAGTTATTAATTCAATAAAAAATGAAGACAAACGTAAAAGGGAAAAGTGAAACATGTATGAGGAGTAAAAAACGAGGCGATGCGATTTATCCTCAAATCACAGCTTTATGTTTGTGTGAAGGTAAAACTGAAGGTGAAATCCCACATGTGAAGGTATAGACATGCAGAAACACACACACACACACACACACACACACATTTATGACTTATTTATGGACTATAACATATTTTATAGGTGTAATCTTTTGCTCCAGAGAGCGCCTGTAAACTGACCTGAAAATAAAAGTCGCCTCTAATCAGTTTATTTCACGCATACTGACATTTTTTCTTTTCCATTTTCTTCTCTTTGTTTCACCTCTTGACAGATTTCACATCCGGTTCACAGCACCAACAACTCAATAATTCATTAATAAAACATCGTCTCATAAGTAAACGTAAGTAAACGTAAACGTAGGTAACGTCTGCCTTAATGTCCTTGTTTTAACTTTGCCATAAACAAATAATGCTTACTTGTTATTTTTTTGGCACTGGTGTTCACCCTCTGCTTTATTAAACAGCGTCGTCTGATGCCAAAATCAACTGTATGTTTTTTTTTGTTTTTCTTTCACAGTAACTGTTTGATTGCAAATGGAATTTTGAGATTCTGCAGAAATGTAACAGAATCCACGTCATATAAAATCTTGAATATTTAACCTTTCTTTATTTTTTTAATCTTTATCTTAAATATTTGAAAGCAAAAATACCTATAAAAAATAAAATAAAATACTTAATTAAAAAAAACATGTTCTGACACATCTGTGTTACGAGTCTTAAACTTTCACGTGTGTATTAGATTTTTTCGGACAATTCAAACTTAAACTAGTTATTCTTTTAAACTAGCAAGAATTTACACCGCATGAAATGATTCAAAAATTCAAATAGTTTTGAATTGAGATTCCTAAGCCTTGTCTGAATTACAGTTAATATTTTATCAATAATTATGCGATATCACGACTGAATATAAACTTGCGATCTAACGGCTGGAGAAATGAGGTAGGTTTAGAGGAAGCTCAATGCACCAAACTCATCTCTTTGTTGTCACGCAATCTGAGAACGTCTGTGTCACGTGACTCGTTTTATTAAAGGATCATTAAAAAGCCTTGCACACGCGTCACACCACTTGTTCATGTTTAAGCTGAAACCCGTTCGTCCACAAATCAAAACCTTGTGGTCTTTATTGCGCCAAAGCAACAACATCCAAAGAGCGAAACCCCGTCCCTCAGACTCGGCGTGGAATCACGAGAAACAGAGCTTTAATTTCATGAGTAATTTCCCCAAAATCCTGCTGTAATGTGTAAATCATCCAAATGATCAGATTTGTCTTAATTATCATGTGATGCTTTTCATATTGATGGATAATGAAGACACACACACACACACACAAATACATCGTGAACAAATAAACGATCCATAAACCTTTGTACAGTTACAGTGTGATGAAATGCTATAACATAAAAGTAATAAAATCATGAAAGGTGCACACACTCACACACACACACTCACACACACTCACACACACTCACACACTTCTCCACTGAATCGTTTTGTCCAACCAACATCAATAAGGTATTGTGTTGAAAGTTTCTAAACAATTACAATATCAATTATGTTCTTGATTTTTGTCCGTCTCTGACATCAGTGCCGTCCGTCTCTGCTCTCGTCCAAAAGCAGGCGAGTCGCGATAAAACGAGACGAGAACCCCGCAGGTAAGAGCCGCAAGGAATTCTGGGTACAGGGGGAGGTTGTTCTTCTCTCGGCAGTCGGAGCTTCGTGTGGTCTTGAGATGAACTTCGGCTCTCTGGAGCGGCTTCCGGCCTTTATTTTATTTCATTTGATTTATTTTCTAAAAGTATTTGCTCCCCAAAGCGGCCCTGTGGATCCACATACTGTGGGCTCGTGTCGTTCTCTCTCGTTTCATCACTTTAGAAAAACAGAAAACATCCACAGAGACAAGGTGAAGGGGTGGGGCGGGGGTGTGTGGT
>JAOVVA010000027.1:152917-164635 GCA_028565275.1 Leiocassis micropogon | reverse complement strand
CTTTTTATATTTTGTCAAGTCGAGTCTAAAGTCATCAAATTCATGACTCGAGTCTGACTCGAGTCCAAGTCACATGATTCGAGTCCACACCTCTGTTACAATGAGCCCTAACATAGGACCAAGTACTTAAATATTATAATGAGCCCTAGTCACATGACCTAGTGGTTATATATCATGATGAACTCTAGTCACATGACCAAGTACTTAAATATTATAATGAGCCCTAACATAGGACCAAGTACTTAAATATTACAATGAGCCCTAGTCACATGACCAAGTACTTAAATATTACAATGAGCCCTAGTCACATGACCAAGTACTTAAATATTATAATGAGCCCTAGTCACATGACCAAGTACTTAAATATTACAATGAGCCCTAACATAGGACCAAAGACTTAAATATCATAATGAGTCCTAGTCACATGACCAAGTACTTACATTCATTCATTAATTTGTTTCTTGCTTCAGCCTTATTCAACCTTATTTACATGAAAACCTGTGTCTGTAAAACAGAAGTCTTACTATTAATCTCTGGCATTGTAAAACACAGAGAGGAAGTTGAGGGGCCACACGTGTGTGTGTGTGTGTGTATGTGTGTGTGTATGTGTGTGTTTGTGTGTGCGTGCGTGTGTGCGTGTGTGTGTGTGTGTGTGTGAGAGAGAGCAAAGAATAGAAAGCCAATCAATAAAGCCAGAACTCAGCGAGGATGTGCAAGTAGTCTAATAGATACAACATCTAACTATCTTGCACACACAACACAAAAACGACTTTGCCCTCTGGCAGTGGACTACAGAACTATTTATATATATATTTTTAATTTGCACTTCATTACATATGTATTGGTGGATGAACCGCCCTGAGCGTTAAACTCTAGATTCACACTTGTGAGAAAATTAATGGAAAACCAGCCAAATTTACAAGCAACCTTAAAATAAATAAGTAAATAAATAAGAATTGAATAGATGAATAGATCTTATAACCGACACCAATCTAGTTCAGGAGTCGCTCAATAACACGGCAAGACCAAACATCTGCCTAAAAAGCTCAGAGCAAAGTAAAGCACTAATTTACACCTGCTTTCAGGAGGCCAACAAAATTCACATGCAAAACTTGTTAATTGGCCGAGGTTTAATACATCAAACAGAATGTGAGGTCGGACACATTCCTACTCTCACGCTCCTTTTTTTTTTCACTTACCAATTTGCGTACCGGCCCATGCACTGTGTTCAAATGAAATGAAAATGGAGCAAATATCCAACCTTATAATCCCAACCTTATAAACCCAAAATCCCTATAAAAAGTTTGATTAGGTGAAGGAGAGCTTGAACAGATTTAATACCTGTCCTTCATGTTGTGTTAAATGTTTACACCTACATATGCAAGTGGTTTGATTTGCATATTCAGATTAGTTATGGTAAACATGCACATTCAATTCAAATTCAAATTCAAATTTTATTTGTCACATACACAGTCATACACAGTACGATATACAGTGAAATGCTTATACGACCGCCAGTGATCTTAAAAATTTAAAAACAATTAACAAGAAATAAATAGTGAAATAAAATAAGAGGAAGTTTAGCTGAAACATAAGAAAATAGAACAAAATATAGAAAATTTTCAAAAAATATATAAAAAATATAAAAAATTATCTGTACAAAAGAAAAAATAGCAAATTTTAATGAAAATAAAAATGGAAATAACTGGAAATGTCCAGGAAGTGTGCAAATGTGCATGTAAGTGGAATGTCCGGTCTACAGCGTACCGGGGTGTGTGCAACTGTGCACGAGTAAACAGATGATTAATGTCTATAAGTGTTAATTTCTGTGCGGTGTGCAGAAATGCAGAGATGATTAGTCCTATTTAGTGATCTGATTTAGAGACCGTATTGCCTGCGAAAAGAAGCTCCTCCTCAGTCTCTCTGTGTTGGCCTTCAGGGAGCGGAAGCGCTTTCCTGACCGCAACAGAGAGAACAGTCCATTGCTGTGGTGGCTTTGGTCCTTCATGATCTTCCTGGACTTGGTCCAGCACTGCTCGCTGTACATCGAGTGCAGGTCAGGGAGCTCGGTGCGGATGATGCGCTCAGCTGATCGCTCGTCTGTCCTGCATGGTGCTGTTCCCGAACCAGGTTGTGATGTTCAATAATCAATATTAAGAATTGTTCATTATCTGTAAGCATCATTTTGTACCTTATTTTGTGGCTAGGATCATGTTAGTTTTAGAAAAGTCCTAAATAATATTTGTTAGGTATAAATATAAAAAAAGCGGATGCCAAAAATGCAACCATCATGATTACAGAGGAACATGTATATATATTTAGTTTTTGAAAGATTCCTTAAGAAGACTTACTCGTTTGTATACACTTCCACTCACCTTTATTAAAGCAAGGCCAGAGCTTATAACGGTAATTAGAGCTATTCTGTAAAGTTTCGAGTGCTGTTAAACATGCATCCACATCCATTCCCTGCGGCTGGTCCATTGATTATCGTGACTCGTGTGTAAACATCCACCTGATGTCGCAGCGTGATTAAGGCATTATGTACAAAGGATGTGATGTAAGATGGAGATTTTAGATGAACAAAGCAGACATAGGCTTTATTCATGACACTGTATTTGTTTCCATGGCAATAAAACGCTCAGTGCTAACCTTCGTTATTAAATATAAGATCAGGACACTCCATGGGCTCTACTTCGGGGCTAAGCGTCCGCTTCTTCAGATGACCTTCTGTCGTGCACATGAGACAGCAGTCTTGCGTTAAATGGTGTCTCGATACAAATGGAGCGTTTTGATCAACGACGAGACAACTTCTACTTTAGAATTTCTGATGGACTCACATTTTCTGAAAAAAAAAAGCCTGCAGACCAAGATGCATCCTCATCATTATCCTATTCAACTTTTTCCTCGTTCCATGACAGGAGCATGAATAATCCGGGAAGTGGGGGAGTGTTGCACTTATACGCTTTAAACCTTTCAGCTTTGTTGGGGTTTGTTATCCGGTAATTGCAGCCACTATTGCTGTGAGGTCAAGTTCAGTGTGTGAGCTCCTAAGAGATGTGCTGTTGCGTAACCAATTGAAGTTGTGTTAATAGCTTATGTAACTCATTGCAAATGTTGAAAAGGCAGATAAATACATTGCAGTGAGTGGTACTATATATCTGACTCAGATAGTTTTAAATTTATCTACTACATGCCAATCAGCCATAACTTTAAAACCAACTAGTTTTTGGGTTCCCCTTGTGCACCCCGAGCAGCCCTGGCCTTTCAGAGCATGGCTCCGCAGGGTCTCTGGGAGTGTGTCTGACACCAGGACGTTGGCAGTGAATCCTTTGGGTGCCCTGGGATGTGGGTGTCGCCTCCATGGATAAGACTTGTTTGTCCGGTGCAACCCATGGGGCTCGATCGTGGCCAGCATTGACTGTTTTTCAGCGATATGTGCTGCATTGGCTTTTCTGTGGGATTAGACTGGACAAGATACCCTTTGGTCCCCACGGGCATGGGTGAGCTTTGGGTACCATGAACCGGTCACAGGTTTACTGGTATATAGTTGGTGATCAGTGTTGTTCAGTTCACTTGAAGGCCTGGTATAGAAATGCCTTACAAACAAGGTGGTAACCATGGTAATGCCAATGTCAACTACAAATGGTTTGTTTTTCTGGGTAAACCCGGGTTAGCTGATTAACACAGATCCCCTGATCGACATATTTGATATGGCACAGGTTTTTCTCCAGATGCCCTACCCAATTTATCCAGGCTTGGAAACAGCACTAGAAGTGCACGGACTTGTGCAAACCCCTCAGTGGCTGGAGTGGGTTCCACAACCAGGAATCAAACCCAGGCCACAAATTGCTTCATGCTAGCAATTTGTCCACAGAGGAAACCAGTGTTAAACATAGATACTACAGTAAAATTGCTGCTATATCACATGTGCACATCCCCAAGTGCCTTCCAATCCCCCCCCCCTTTTTTTTTAAAAGTATGCACTTCAGTTAAAGTTTAGTGATTCAGAGGTAAAATCCCAGATTTCTAAGCAGTATTGAATAGGTGTGTAAACCACATGGCGGCAGCACTCACATCACATGGTTACAGCTGCATCAGTGACTAATATTCATATTACATACTGTATCTTCACCTTCAACCTGTACACATGGGAGGTGCGATTCCTCTCTGGTGGAATAGTCTTCCAGATGCTTCCAGGGCAACCCAAAGTGGTTGTTATTGAGGATCAATAGTAGCTTGCCCCCTAGTCTAATAGCAATTCACTGCTCTGGTAAGAAAGGCCAATGTGCTGCTCCGCCCAATCATGACCTTTCAGTTGCCTCTGTCATGAGCATTGAAGTTTCCTTGGGAGCACCATGGAATCAGGGGTACACCCTTGAGTAATTATCCCACTTTCTCCAAAGAAACAGTCTAAGTACTGGAAAACAGATATTTTAAACTTTTAAACAATGAAAGTTTATTACCTGAGACTTGAAAGCTCATAGTGGCAACCATGGAAGGGCTGTGTACTGTAGGAGAGAGATCAATAAAATTAAGCAGAGACAAGCAGAGAGATCAGCAGCGTGTACCCAAGCCCATTTTAAACTGTCCATCAAATGCTCCTTCACTGTTCTTTCAGGTTGCAACCACACAAGGTGGCGCCTTATCTCAGTTTGTTGGCTGAGACCAAATGGCACAGCTAGGGTGGCTAGGTGGCTTGGAAGCCCGACTATTGTCTTTGGGACCCACCACTTCCCACCTTGGGTCTGGGTCAGTGCAGTTTGCATGTTCTCCTTGTGCTTGGTGGGTTCCCTCCAGGTTGTCCGGTTTCTTCCCACAGTCTAACAATATGAAGATTGGGCTAATTGTCATTTCCAAATTCTCAGTAGTGTGTCAGTGCTTGTGGTGTGCTTGTGGTCTGCAGTGGATTGGCACACTGTCCAGAGTGTACCCGCCTAGTGCCCTAGTCCCTGGCCTCCTGACCCTGTACGTGATAAGCAGTATAAAAAAATGCAGTGGTTGTCTGGTTTGAATCTTTATGTGGCATCTTTTACCAACAGATACATGTTTTTCTATAAGGTTAATGAGTTATATTGTTTTACAAGGTTAGTGAGAATTTTTTTTTTTCTGAACAATGCCTCTAATTTCAATCACCTCCACACACACACACATACACACACACACACACACACACACACACACACACAGCTACGGACTGACGTGACATGCAATCAAGCTGTTTTGAGCGCAACATCTCATCATAATTCTCAGGATTCAGTGCTCCGGGTTCAAACCTGAATACAGCGTGATGATAGGCTTGCCACACCTGATTATCGGTGTCATCATTTTGGAGATGGTTTCATGAATAAACTTTTAATTTGGGGCTGTGTGCTGCGATTCACATGCAAACTCGTATGAAGCATTTCTGTAGTGTCTTTTTCAACTACCATGGCTTAGAGAATAATCCTGAGGATAATAATAAAGCTTTATCATTGCAGCATATTACTTAAGTGTTACAGCATATGAAAAACGTGGTAATTATAAATGGTGCCATGTGACCTACGAGTGTTTGGAGTGATTAAATAATTAGTTGTTGACTCTGTTGGGTCACAAGATTGGTGAGAAATTGGTCTAGCATAGTCTAGCGATGATGCTGAGAAAATATGATTTTATGGAAGATAAAATGGAAGATTAATCAGCGTGAACAACCTGTCCTTTTGAGTCCAGTCCAATGGTTAGGGCTGTAAAAAGGTCTGCACAAACTAAGTAACTCAGGAAAATGAACAACGGCAACATCGTGAAAGGCTTTATAAATTTTTACAAGTTTTTAGCGAATATGGGGCGAGATTGCATGCAGTGTAGCGAATAGAGAATGAGGGTAATAAGCGCAGATCACTTAGGGAGGCTCAATAAAAAGAGAATTACAGTAGATAATAAAGGAGAAAATGAAAGCATAAAGCACTGTTTCAGCATTACTCATGTGGAATAGATTCCAAACATGCAAGAAGTTTATCTTAACTTATTTTTCTTATATATAAATAAATATATAATTTATATATAAATAGGGTTATTTTTCTTATATATATATATATATATATATATATATATATATATATTGTGTGTGTATGCTGTGCTTTTTCTTTTTTACAGGTTTAATTAAAATATTAATTTCTTAACTTTTCCCAACCTCGAGAAACATGCCTCTTGAAACACACTTTCATACACACACCTCGAGAACTGCGCCTTGAACACATCTTCACAAACATGCCTAAAGAACCATTCCTCAAGAAACACACACCTTCACAAACACACCTTGAGAAACACACCTTAGAAAATACACTCAAGAAACACCCCTTCACAAACAGCCCTTGAGAGACATGCGTTGAGAAAAATCCCTATTCACAAACACCATGTCAAGAAACACACACTCACAAACAGACCTCAAGAACCTTGAGAAAAACACCTTCACAAACACCTTAAGAAACACATGTCTACAAACATGTCCACAAGCACGCCTTGACAAACCAGCCTGTGGAAATGTGCTTAAAGAAACAGATGTTCACCAACTTGTCAAGTGACACATCAAGAAACACATGTTTACAAACACGCCTTGAGGAACACACCCCACCAAGAGAACCAAGTCTATGGGGACATCAGAAAACACATCTTCCCAAGCCAGCTTTGAGAAAAAACTTGTGTCAAGAAACATACTGTATTTCAAGGAACTCACCTTGTAAAACATGCAGACAGTTGCAGTCCATTGCAGGTCATTTGGTGGACAATGTATGATCATTTGCCAAGAAATATAATTATTCTGGAGTCTCTGTACTATTATTTGGTTTTGACTATCTGGCAACTTTGATCAGTAATCAGGTGAACTTGAAGGTATGATTTGAGTTTATGGCGGCCATGTTTGTAACCTGCATGGCGTTATGGCATGTTCCTGACATACAGTATGAGAACAGAACAGCAGACAGTGCTTCCCAAAGCAGCACCACAGAGTGTCGTCTGCATATAAAAAATTTATTTCAGTCACGTAACATGTAAAGTAGGGAAGAATTTAAACTGGATCCCTGAGGTTAATTTTAGTTTACATGTTCAACCTTCATAAAGAAATCATTTTAATACATTTTCCAATGTCCACACCCTCACCAGATGTCTTCAAAGAGCAATGACGAGTGCAGCAGTTTCAACGATTCAAGCAAAGACTGACAGGAACTCCTTTACACCCTCAGTCTGTCCTCTCTTCTCTCTTTCGCTATCCTTTGTGTTTTCATTCTCAATGTTCCAGGGTTCTGGCTTAGCACAAAGGCTCTGCGTTTTGGCTCGGCTCTTCTGTCAGCTTTGCTTAGGTTGTGGTGCTGAGGTGAGATGAGCCTGTTGACTCTGAAGCCGCTCTCTCGAGCCAAAGACGCGTCCTGCTTTAGAGTCGAACAGTTACCTGGAGCAGGGGTGACAGATTAATTACTGGCCTGGCAGATATCCCGAGCAGCTGGGGAGGACGTGGGGTACATTTTATGAGAGATTCCACACAATACACTCTCCAGTCCCAGTAAAGCAAAGTTGAATAAAACAGCATAGTTTATTACCAAACCAAAATCCTCCAAAGAAATCAAGACGTAGATGTAATTCTCATGTTACATAAAATAAAATAGCAAGAAGATGGATTTTTATTTAATTATGTCTAGTAAATTTTTACAGTCAAAAACATTAACAATAAAGCCGCTAAATCACATCACTGATTTCAACTCACAAGCACGCTACTTTTTTATGATAATTTTAGAATGAAGGTACCAGTAGAAGGTGTTATTGAGAACAGTGGACCAGTGGTGCAGTTTTAGTTTTGCGCCTTTTTGTTTCCTGCATCGTTCCTTAACTTTATCTCACTAAACTTTTACGTTTTTAAAGGTTTTTATTTTGACTTACCCTTGTAGAGCCACTTAGCCTTGACGCAGTGTACAGTGGGTTATAAAAATGCAAATGAGGGCATGCAATGAAACATATTCCTGCTATTCACGTTCATGTATTAATAAACCTCAACTAGTTCTGAGCATTTCTTAGTTGAGCACTCTGTGAACTTGGAATCGGATTGTATACCTGAATGGCTTGAATGAGGTGTGAGCAATGAGCAGAAGCAACAAGAAAATGATGACCGCATTGATCTTGTGAAGATCAAGCAGAACGAGATGTGTTTGTTGAATGAAAACAACGATGTGAGATATGAGATGTTTGAACAGCGGGACATGCAAATAGAATGCTCTCAAAAGCCAATTAAACCTGTTTCAGCAGTGCAGTGCAATCCTGTATCATCTGCATAAAAATGAATATTTCACGCAAACCTTAATTTTGATACAATATAGGTTATAAAAATATGAAAGAGGAAAGATATGGTTCAGCAATGATGCAGTGCTGCATATAAAGTGAACCAGGACCGGGCCTGTAACATATCCCTGTGGTTCACCTTTGTGTATTGGGAAACTTTGAATTTAAAGCCAACCTGCCCAAGGAGAAACCTAAATCTAACATGGCTGCTGATGGGGGTGATGATTTAGACTGTTGAGCTGCAAAGAAATTGACTTTATACTTTATTGCCTTAAAAGTGTTTTAAAATGGCGGCTGATGGCATTGTACAGTGACAGCAAACAAGAAACGACTGTGAAACACACAAGGAACATTTATTTGTTAATTTTTCAGCTAAACTGATTGTGATTGACTGGTCTATTGGTTGCTAGTCGTATATAAAGATCAATGCGATGATTATAAAAACTCTGCTTCCCAGGATTATGTATGATATAAACCAGCAAATATCATCACTATTCCTAATTCAACTAACCCATTACCCAATAACCCCATAGCCCTGTGTATTTCTGTATCACGTCATGGTGGTCTATTTTTCTAACATAAGGCATCTGTGATGTCATGAGTGCTCTGGCTGGTTAAGCCATAAATCTTATACTTATTTTGAGAAAATATGAGTTATAAAACTTTTTTCCTCCCAGACATGGTAGTTTCTGGACTTAAACATAGAACTGCAGGAACCCCAGGATTTAGTTAGATTTAGTTAGAAGAGTCTGCCTATATGCTTTATTTGAATTAAAAAAATATATCTAAACAACTGAATTGGAGTAGAATGAATTCAGATTCAGCCCAATTCTTTTATTATTATTATCTGGAATGTGAATCTGTAAGTACAACCTGTGTGTATAAGTGCGGATCATGATGCAATAAAACAGTTGTGTAAGAAATCACAGCTCTTAATCTGCGGTGTGTTATGAAGTTATGAAACTTGTCTTGGAATTCTTTAGAAATTCAGTGAAGATGGAGAACATACACATAATTAAAAAAGAGAGAACTTTTTTTAGAACTTTTTTTTAAATAAAACCTCTGTGTCTTGTGCGGTTATTACCTGTAAATGGCTTTTAATGTTGGAGATTTCTGAAGGTGTTATCTGGTTATTGTATGTGAATCTCAATGATCATGCATAATGTGATGAAGTCAATAAAAAAGATTCATCTTGAAAATAAGCTATATAAATAAAGTGGGTTTTTTTATTCCTAATCTGCTTTTTTAACAAATTTATTAAGATTGCTGAACATCGCTGGATATAAACCTAATTTTGGGTTTCTAGACTCCAGCTAGCAACCTGTCACGCCGCCTGGCTCCTGTCACCCTTCCTCATCGTTGATGTTTTTGGCACCGATTGCATCCCTGCATCCCTAATGAGCCTATATACAGCCTCGCGTCCAGAGCAGTGACAGGACAGAATCTGGATCCAGCCTCATTAATCCCCAATCATTTTCTTTTCCGTGAGTGAAAAAAAAGCAGCAGCAGCACAAGGCGTTCTGATGGTCCCTCTGTGTAGAGGTCTGTACCATTTGCACTTTATTTATTGACGAAATCTTAAAATCCGCCAGGTGCGAATGAAGTATGATGGGTTTGATGAGAAGAAACGAAATAAACACGATGAAATGAATGTGAGATTAGATAAGAATAGCTCTCGATCTTCATTACCTGTTAGCATTGATTTCTTACAGGTCAAGGGTTCAATCCTAACCTACAGTAAGCTTGCATGTTCCTCTGGGTTCTCTAGGTTCCTCAGACCTCTCAGAAACATGCCAGCGGATATATTAGCTCAGCTATATCAGCGCATCCAGGATTCCTAAAATCCTACTTCTCATCCAGTATTCCCAGGAAAAAAACACTTCCTGAAGATGAACGCATGAGCATGAGGGAAGGTCGCACTCTATATATCTCCAGCACGTGATCGGGTTTATTCTTCAGCATTAACACCTGCTATTCTCTGACATGTAATGTTAGACCTCATTCTGTGAAATTGTACATGGGTTACGATCATACGCAGCCATTTCATTTCACTCTACGGGAGTAATGAAGTCAGTCGCTTTTATAGGGAAACTGTTGATTCGATCCGCACCGGTTAGGCGAAGAAATCCGCCTGAAGCCACAGGCTGCTTTATTACAGAACATCACTGTCAGTGTGTGTTAGTCTAATTGACTGGGGTGAAATTCCTGTTCCCTCCTACATTCTGTTAAAATCGAGAATCCCTAAGGGTGCCTCGGCTTCTGTGCGCAGGAAAAGGGTCCAAGCACCATGAAGTGACAAACAAAAATTAGTTAGTCAAACAATATTCAGTATTATCACGGTATATAAAATGTAAGATGTTCCAAATTATGTTTATTCAAAATAAGCAGAAGAGAGCAAACCAAAAAAAAAAAATTCCAAGTATCAGTTATCTGTTGAACACTTAGATGTTTTGTGGCAGCTTAACACAGCTACACACACATCTGAACAACATTGTTATTAATGGTGACAGATTACAAAGAACAGCGCCCCCTCCTAGTGATGATGTTCTTGATCTCCACACGCTCAATGTGTGGCCTTGTTGGAAAAGAGATCCCTTTACACATCTCATTTTCCACTTTCAGAGATTTTTGCTCCTGGTTGCTAGCGATTTAAAACCAAGGCTCCAACACACTCACGTCATAAGCTATGGCGTAGCAACAAAGCGCTGACATCAGAGCTAAGGTGAAACACTACTAACATGCACAACGTATCACAGTTATTAAGAGAAATTACAACCTGGTGCTTAAAATCCCCTGCTGTCATGTGACTCAGTGCTGCTACGGTGCTTACGATTCACGAATGATCACAGATTAGTGAACAGAGACATGCGGTTGAGCCAGGGCAGTTTATAGCTTTTTTTAATTAATATTTCTCAGCTTTTTTGGGTCATTAATCTGATGACTATCACTATGACACGTTATAACTATCTATAAATCATTGCGACTTGTGAATGTGTCGTGATTTATAGTAAAAATCCTGAAAGTGGGAACTTTTGGATGCTAACAGTTGCTTATGACGTGAACGTCTTCATTTACACTTACGATATTTCTTTAATCCGATTGAAGTCATTTCAGTTAGAGATTCCAGCTTAAATGTTTCCATGGACATAAAAACAGGACAGTAGACTAAAATTTCCAGTTTAAAAATGTATCCCCCTTTTTCCCGAATTTTCCGATTTTCTCCCCTAATTTAGTAGTATCCAATTCCACCCCGACACTGGAGGCTCCCACATTAGGCTTCTATTGCCAATCAGTCGGGAGGGCCACAGACCGACCCACGTGTCTCCTACGATCCACGCGGCGTCACCGACCATCTTTTCGAACTGCTCGCTCACGCACCGTTGGGGGCGGCATAACACACTCGGAGGAACAGCGCTA
>JAOVVA010000027.1:125907-137799 GCA_028565275.1 Leiocassis micropogon | reverse complement strand
CCCCGGCGTGCTCCCACTGACATTCGATTCCAATCGACTGATTTCCTTCTCTCCTCGGTAATAAAGCTGGGCCTCTCGCTCGGACTCCAGGCCTCCCTTTTGCAGCCAAATTCTTGATTCCCCATGTGCAATGAGGCATTGCGTCAAACCTCCATAACTCACCGTGCACTCCACATGTTCCGTGTTCTGTGTTCCTCTTATACATTGTATAGGATAATGAAGACGTTACTAACATTATTAACCAAGTTCGCTTCATCTGCTTCGGGCCTCGTGTCTATATGAAGTGACTGTAGAGTGCAGCAGGACGTGTGTTCCTGACCATGAACACACACACACACACACACACACACACAATGTGGACCAGATTTAGAGTGAGTCACTCCCACCATGTTCTCGTCAGATGTACAACATCACACTAAAATTGCTGAAGGAAATAAAATTGGAGTAAAGGGCAGGATTTATCTAAAGAAAGTCATCTCTAAACTTGGCTCAAACTGCCTCCTGGGTTAAAGAGACTCCCCCTCACACACACACACACACACACACACACACACGGTGAGTTTGGAGTTTGTTTCCTGGCGTCAGTTAAACCGCACCAAGCCAAACTCCGAGCTCTGTGCCGCTCCTCACTTCTGGAAAATCCAGAGTTTCCAGCTCAGCCATTGGTCGATCACTTGTTTTTCTTTTTCCTCATTCCTTTTTTTTTTCTCTTTGTATTCCTCCTCCTCCTCCTCCTCCTCCCTCACAGTGTCTGGGTGCCAGATATTAGCTGGCGTGTTTGCAGCATTGTTTAAGTCGCCTGGTTTTCAGCTCGAGGTCGTGTCAACATGCGGCCTGCGGAGAGAGAGAGAGAGAGAGAGAGAGAGAGAGAGAGAGAGAGAGCACAGCTACACACAGCTGGCCGAGAGAGATAGAGCACAAGAACCACGAGCAGGGAGGGAGAGAGAATGGAGGGAGGGAGGAAAGACAAAGACAAAGAGTGCACATAAAAAGGAACTTTAGAAAAGTGCAGGCGAGAGATTTTTCCTCAATTGTTCTGCCTTCGAGCTCTTTGTTTCAACATTCAGTTCACTGAGCTGCAGTTTGTTTATTTATAATAACATTATTTATTTATAACATTCATTAACCAATAGTTTATAATAAAGTTGTGTTCTGGATTCTGATTGGTCAGAAGGTGTTGATTAATTCTCTCCGACAGCAGGGCAGGGTTATGATAATACACTGGTCTCTACAGCAACGGCTCATAAATTTAAAAAAAACGTGAAATTGATGATTTGGTGAAGTTTTTGTAAGGAGATGTTTGTGTGGTGTTTATGTAAGGAGTCTGCAGTGTCAGCACTTCATAAGGTCTTACTGAGAGCAGAGGAAAGTTCAAACAGTGTAGTGTAGAGTCAGTGAGAAGAAAACAGATCTGAGCTGGAAGAAGGTAAAACGTTATCAGTGTTTATGGAGAGAGAGAGAGAGAGAGAGTGAGAGAGAGTGAGAGAGAGAGAGAGTGAGAGATAGAGAGTGAGAGATAGAGAGAGAGAGAGTGAGTGAGAGAGAGTGAGAGTGAGAGAGAGTGAGAGATAGAGAGTGAGAGAGCGTGAGAGAGATAGAGTGAGAGAGAGTGAGAAAGAGAGTGAGAGTGAGAGAGATATATATAGAGAGAGAGAGAGTGAGAGAGAGATAGAGAGAGAGAGAGTGAGAGAGAGTGAGAGAGAGAGATTACTGAACACAGACACACTAGAAGAAGAGCAACAACTGAAAAGTCTGTAAATGATTCACGTGGTAAAATGAAATTCATCACAAATGTCCACACTTGTACATCATCTTCCAGTATTATACTCCAACACCTCGGCAGATTCTGAATCTGGAGAACTGCAACAGCAGAACATCTCACATTAATCATTTCATTAGTTAGAAGGGAGGGAGTGAAAACCTTTGCACCCTGCTATGTAAACTCTCAGTAAACACTAAATGGAAAAATAAAAACTTCATAAGCTACCCCGTATAAATACACTATGAACCCTACATGAACTCCATAACCTCTTTACAAGCTTCATGAACTCTATATGAACTGTACAGTGGATCTAAAAACATGTGAATATCATCACAGCTTACAACTCAGGAAAATCTTCCAATTTAAATTTTAAGTTTGAGTAAACTTCTGTTTATATTGTATACATGCCGTGTATCTCTCAGTCTAGTTCATTACATGGGGAAGACTGCTGACCTCCTGAGCAAGAAGCGTAAGCCACAGAAGGTCATGGCTGTTCACGGAGCGCGGTCTCGAAGTGCATTCATGGAAAGGTGGCAGGAAGGGAAAAGTACGGTAGGAAAAGATACACAAGCAACAAGCTTTAAGAAGATTGTCAAGCAAAGCCGATTCAAGAACATGGGAGAGCTTCACAAGGAGCGAAGTGAGGCTGGAGTCAGTGCACCAAGGGCCACCACACGCGGACATCTTCAAGAAATGGGCTACAACTGCTGCATCGCTAGTATTGAGCCACTTCTGAACCAGAGGCAACATGAGAAGCATCTTATTAAGCTAAGGAGAAAAAGGACTGGACTCTTGCTCAGTGGTCCAAAATCCTCTTTTAAGATGAAAGTAAACTTTTCATTACATTTGGAAATCAAGCTCCCAGAGTCTGGAGGAAGAGAGGAGAGGCAGAGAATCCAAGCTGCTTGAAAGCCAGTGTGAAGTTTGCACAGTCAGTGATGATTGGAGGAGCCATGTCATCTGCTGGTGTCAGTCCACTGTGTTTTATCAAGTCCAAAGTCACTGCAGAATCTGCCAGGAGATTCAAGAGCAGTTCATGCTTCTGTCTGCTGACAATCTTTATGAAGACGCTGAACCTCTGCCCACGCTGCCAAAACTACCACTAACTGGTTTACTGACTGTGAAGTTACTGTGCTTGATCGGCCAGACAACTCACCTGACCCGAACCCTTTATTGGCTTTTGTCAAGAGGATGCCGCTATCAAAGCAACCTGGTCTTCAATAACGTCTGAGCAGTAACACAGGCCGATCACCTCCATGTCACTCTGCACTGGTGCAGTAATTTGTGATGAAGAAGCCCCGACCAAATACTGAGGGCATAAATTATCATAATTTTCAGAAGTTGGACATTTCTGTATCGTAAATCCTTTCTTGATTGATCTTAGAAAATATTCGATTATTTTAAGATACTGGATTGTTTTTTTTTTAATAAGCTGTAAGCCAAAATAATTGAAATAAAAATAAAAAAAGTTTTGAGATGCACCGTATATTAACTCACTTTGTTCTCTAAATAAACTATTTATAATCCTCATATAAACTCTATATGAACTCTACATTAACTTTTTGTAAACTCTATAAACTTGATATTCTCTATATGTTCATAAGCACTTTATAAACACGGCATGTGTTCATGTTTGATCAGGAATGGAACGTCTCTCAGTGTTCGAGTTTAAAGGGTTTCAGTAGAACTTCTTGTAGACAGGAGAACCGCATAGCTCAATAAATCAACTGCTATGAGCTCCACGTCCCTGCAGACGCCCCGGTGAGGAACTGAACAAACACACTACTCCCCAACAGACTGGAGAAATCACAAACACATGTGAGGATTGAGTTCTACACACACTCGGGATAAATTCATCCTGACGGTTTTGTTCAAATAGAACACAAAGGACGTCAGACGGTCTGCAGGGGAAAGGTCTGATGTTTCCACTTAAAACATTTTCAGATTCAGTGTTTGAAAGTGTGCGACTGTGAAAAACACCAACATTGTGAGGAACTAGGAACTAAAGGAACACTGGAGAAACCCTGAAACTGTGAGAGTGTAGCATTGTGAATGTTCTAGAGCTGGTTCTCTTTGCACTCTAGAGAGACACATAAAGTGCGATTTGGTGAGTTTATCACACAGAAACACAACACAAATCCAGTCAACTGTAAATTCTATAAAATCTACAAACAAATGTTCTGTGACATGCAGAGCTGAGACGGTTCTGATAAGAACTCTTTATAATCTCAGTGAAGTTCAGATTCTCGTTCCTTCATTTGACTCTTCTTCCTGCTTCGTTTCACTTCATCTGCAGAAGAACGTTCTGGTTATCTGACCTGTGAGCGTCTGTGTGAAGAACCTTTGAGGAACCGTTTCTATTCCTTCTGGAATCTGGTCTTCAGCAGGGTGTTGGGTCAGGTGTAGCTCAGTGGTCAGGGTGTTGAACTGTTAATCAGAAGGTCATACGTTCAAAACCCAGCACCACTGACTTGGGCCCTTGAGTGGGGCCCTTAACCCTCAACTGCTCAGATGTGTGATGTGATAAAACACAACGTAGGTTGTTCTGGATGTGTGTGTGTGTGTGTGTGTGTGTGTGAGGGAGTTACGATACAATCACACAACTTCTCTGAAAGCTCCAAGAGGAAAAGCTTTTTTTTTAACCTTATTTGATCTTCAAACCTTAAAAAAAAGAAGCTAAAACTCTAAACTTAACCCTGTGAGTCTGAAGTTCTGTTTTAATTTCGTTTTTTGTAAATTTCACAAACACAGAAACCGAAAGAACGCTGAGTGTGTGTGTGTGTGTGTGTGTGTTGCATGTTCCTGCTCCTCCTCCTCCTTACCCTGGTGTGTGTGTATGTGTGTGTGTGTGTGTTTCCTCCTCTCTCTCTCTCTCTCTCTCTCTCACACACACACACACACACAGGACCCGGAGCTGGAGCTTTTTGTCTCGCGCTGTCTGTCTGTCGGTCACCATGTCGAGCTCGCGCACGCTGCAGTGTGTCGGTGTCCTGCTGCTCGCCGCCGTCCTGCTGCAGACCATCGCCGTGGCCGTGTCCTTCATCTACTTCAGCAGCGTCCTGAGCACGGTGAGGCCGGGGGACTCGAACACACACCCGTCTCTCTCGAACGCGCAGGGGGACTCGAACGCGGAGTACACACCTCTCGGGGGTTTGGTTTGGGGATTTGAGGGGAAAACGTGAAAATGCAACCACACACACACACACACACACACACACACACTTCTGTCTGTTTGTCTGCGCGCGCAGGAGCTGTAGTTCGGTCCTGGACTCGGTCCAGCAGGTTTCTGTAGATGAAACACACACACACACACGCAAATACACTCGCGCGACGTCGTTTCTGTTTTTGCGTCAAATGTGTGTGTGTGTGTGTGTGTGTGTGCATAAATACAAATTTCCGTTAAAACCTGTAGTTGTGGATCAGTTCGAGTGATTCGTGTGTGTGTGTGTGTGTGTGTAATGCCGTGTAGAAGTCTGAGCGCGGTCGGGACTAACACACACACACACACACACACACACACATTGTGTTTGATTTTATTTCAATGCAGATTTAAACTGTAAAGTTCAGACAGAGAAGCAGGACAGGCTTTAATTAGAACCCAGGAGGAGTTTAATCTCAGCCCTACTGCACGCACACACACACACACACACACACACACATTGTCTCTGACTGAACTTCTACAATGCTGTTTATGAACAGATGAAGGAGACGTTCTCCAAAAGCAGTGTGTCGTGTCTGATGCGCTCAAACTTGCGGGCGCTGAAAGGTTCTGACCCGAGCAGCTCGGAGGGAAAAGACGATCCCTGCTGGCAGGTCACACAACAATTCCACTTCCTCATCGAGAAGGTAACCTCCTCCTCCTCCATCAGGAGAAACAACCACGACCTCATGTACAGATGATATTTTACATTTAATTTATAAAAGACCTAAACACACACACACACACACACACACACACACACAGAGCTGTGTCTGAGATGATGTGTGAATGAACATAGTGTTAAATATCCGTGTCGTGTCCCCACAGTCGATGTCTAATCGCTACCAGGATGAGATCAACTCCGCAGTAAAAGGTAGGAGATAAAGGCAGCGCGATGCGGCCGCGGCGTCAGACTGCAGTGTCGAGGTCGCGGCTCGGCTCAAGTGGCTTTTTTACTGCAGTTAGATGATATGAAGTGAACACTGTCACACTTTTCCAGATGAAGTGTCCCGAGTTCTTCCCACGCTGGTGGTGCAGGACCAGGACGCTCTCCCACGGCCCAAGATCGCCGGCCACGTCACGGGCAGTTACACACCAGACTCGGACAAGGATGTGGGAGGTACGTCTCACACACACACACATCGTATACAGCTCTTAAAACACTGAGACTGATATTTGGAGAAGTCGTATTCCAGGCAAAAGATTTAAGTATTTTGGATATAATAATAATAAAATGATGATGAGTCTGCTTGAACAGATCATTAAAATCTAATGAAGTCCAAACTTCTGATCATCATCTGAGCAGCTGCACTGTTTTGTAGATTGTTAGACTGACTGGATCCAAAGTCCACACCAGTACAAACTTTTATTGCACCCCTTCAGTCCAGGAAGTCGCTTATTTTTATAAACAGCGCTCACTGGTGTGTCTGTAAATCATCAGTGTGCAGATTGTTAAAGCATTGCTTTTCTGTCTAGATAAAGTATTGACAGATCAGTAAGCTCCGCTCTCACAAAAACATACAGTTTGAATTTTCCTGCTTGTGTGCAACATGAGACCGGTTTTTGAAACCTGCATCTCTTTTCGTCTTTGCTGCCAAACTTTGAAACAATGGTGCTTTTCTAGCCAAGCCAACCCCATAATCCCTCTCTCTGGCCCTGCGCTCTAGGTGCCTCCAACAGGAAGGTGTACGGCCAAAAAATCCAGTCGTGGGAATCCGAGAAAGGCCTGGCCTTCCTCCAGAACGTGGAACTGAGCGACGGAGAGCTGGTGGTGCCACAGGCCGGTCTCTACTACATCTACTCTCAGACGTATTTCAAGCACACGCTCATAGAGGAAGAGGAGGAAGAAGAGGACCACGAGGAAGACGAGGGCGCGGCCAGGGGAAAGCCCATGCTGCAGTACATATATAAGAAAGTGGGTTCTTATCCGGTGCCCATCCTGCTGATGAAGAACGCCAGGACGACCTGCTGGTCCCGGGACGCTGAGTTCGGACTCTACTCCATCTACCAGGCGGGACTTTTCCAGCTCGGAGGCGGAGACCGGCTGTTTGTGACCGTCAGTAACGTGAGCTCCATCGAGATGGACGAGAAGTCCAGCTTTTTTGGTGCTTTCTTGGTCAGTTAAGTCCAGTGGGCTACAGGACCAGGAGGTTCTTTAACTCTTAATGCTTCCTGAGTGTCAGGCGAGCGTCAGACTGGTTTTTTATTGTTTTTGTTTTTCTCACCGAGCTCTCTATGGAACGCGGCCAGGGATCAGATTGCCTGTATATGTGCGCTGAGTGATGAGATCTCTGACATCTGAGTGAATTTCACTCGGCAGATTTGCTGAAAGACAAAATAAAAACACATCAGAGAGTCGGAGCAGAAGCTGAATTCCGTCTGCTCGGGACGCAGGAACAGAAGAACGCTCAGCAGGCCGATGGACACTTTCCCATCCTGCAGAACGGCAGACGGAGCGCGAGCGTCCCGCGCTGAGAGGGACTTTACATCGTAACCTTGAAGGACGAGACAATATTTTATATCACACTGAGAAAAGCTTCTGTTTCTGCTCGGACAGCGACGTATCGTAGATTTGTGATGCCGTTTAGTGTCTGTAAGACCGATGAATTCAGAAGCAGGACAAAGACTCGTGAGGAAGCTTCTGGAAAGCAACAGCTCGGATTTCTTCTTTACTTCCCGACACGTCTATCACACCAGGTTCATTCGTGTAGAGCTTTTAACAAAACATGGACACAGCGGCTTTACAGGAGTGTATAAGTTCTGCATCATCACTGCTTCGATGTTTGTTTATTTATAAGTAAATCTAAAGAAAATGGTGACACTGAGTGTGTGTGTGTGTGTGTGTGTGTGTGAGCGCTGAGGGAATTTCTCCAAATCAGAAAGTGTAAAAGTTTAAACTGAAAAATCAGCTTGTGTAAATTTATGAATAGTTTTGTACAACAGAATTTACCAAAGTGACACTGAATAAAGTCTCATCTCAGCTCTGGAGTTTCTGTTCGAGTGTGTGTGTGTGTGTGTGTGTGTGTGTGTGCGCGCGAGAAAGCGTTGAACATGAATCTGATTCTAATCCATAAATCAGTTGTTTTTAATCGATCCTGTAGTTACACAACTTCACTGTTTTGTTGCGCAAGAAGGAAACCGGTGGAGGCGCAGAGTCGAGATTGTTTCACGTTTCACTCCGAACACGAAATGATAGAATATCAGATGACTTGCGCTTGCGTCGCTTCTCATACAGGGACTTTTCCCCGTGAGTCATTCGCCTTCAGGGCCGTGTTTATCGCAGAGGTCTGAGCATGCTCAGTCGCTCGCTCCACTCCAGCACACTGTAAGAGGAGACGCAACGACAAGAAAGAACTGAGGTCATGAGGTAACCATCAGGGTCATTTTTTTGGGGCTCCGCTCTCTCACGTGCCTACAGCCACAAACCAGATGTTCCACATGTGCATGTAGCCTGATTTATAATACGGGACAAGGAGCAGGAGAAAGCCGCAGAAAGTGTGTGTTCTGTGAAGTGGATTCTTTTTAAAGTTTTAGACAACACCTTGCAACACACACACACACACACCTGTAACATGTAGAAATGAATAAAACTTTTATGTAAAGATGATTCAGCTGAAAGTTTGGGTTGTGTGTGAAGTGCTGTGCAGAATTCCTCACCTGAGTAAACAATTGACGTGTCACATCTCACCTTAATTGTGAAAGCATGACTGGCTTTGATTCTCTGCTGTCCCTCTACTGCCCACTTGTGGTAGTAAAAGTGAACAACATCCAACTCTCAATAAATAAACAGCTCAGGTTTGAGCTATTTTTCATTCATTTGATTAAAGAAACAAAATAATAATAATAATAATAATAATAATAATAACAACACAACACAAGGTTTTGTTTTTTGTGGAAATATGTTACATTTATATTACAGGTATTTAAATGCCCAAAGGGGAAAAAAAAAAAAAAAAAAACAGTTTTAGACAGCATGGACTAGCACAAACAGGACCGCAACATAATTTAGACAGAAACCGAACATACTGCATCTCAGTGAATTGCATCTGTAGAAATCCTGATGAAGCCCTACATGGCCTGGAATCTATGTTAAGTGATGCCCAATAAATACTGCAAATGTTGTTAATGTAACTTAAAAAATATCATAAAATGTACTTTTAAATTGGGGTTCGTAAGTCGGTGTACAAAAAAGCTTATAAATACAACCAGTCTCTACTGACGTAGCAGGTACCATTTCATCCGACAGGTCTCGTCTTCTAGCCTACCAACTGAAAATCATCCACAAATCCACATAAACATGACCCTCAACAACGAGGTCAGGCATCTCTTTGCTAAAGTTCATGCCCTATAGATCACTTGTACTGAAATGGGGGGAGAAAAAAAAACAAAAAAATCTCAACAGAATTCCATCAACTTACAGTAACATGACTCTCGAGTCACAATAGTGTGTAAGACAATAAAATAAAGTATTAAAAAAGAAAAAGGTTACAAGTGATTTATAGGCACAGGCTTCAGCAATGACTAAATCAACAACATGAACTGGAACAGAATCACAGTAGCTGCCTTATTGACGACTCCGTGGGCTCGTCTCCGGGACGCGGGCGAGCCGGGCTGGAATAAGGAATAAGGGGTCACATGACGATGCGAGCGCTGTGCACGGCTCAACAGTCAAACCTCATGTCCAACGCCTCGTCCTCGTGAGGCCCGGTCGCCAGGAACGAGGCCATGGGCGAACCTGCCGCCGAGGTGACGTTTAGCGCGCCGGGAGCCCCGCCTCCACCGGCGTTCTTCATGGCGATGCTGGTGAGGTTGATGCCCAGCGTGAGCCTGGTCTGCTCCAGGGCTTTCTCCGGCACCGCGAACGCTTCCAGTTTCTTCTCGCCATTGGCCATGTAGGAGTTCTGACAGCCGCGGCATATGCAGTCTAAACAGGCCTTGCGGTTGGAGTAGCAGGGGCAGCGCTGACCCCGACATGTAAGAACACTTGGGTTTTGGGTGGCCCTGCCACATTTACAGCCCTTCTTCTCCTGTGGTTTCTTGTACACCACCTTCGTCGGGCTCCCTGGCACCAGAGGGTTACTCACCAGCCGCTCTTTCGTCTTGTCTTTCGTTTTCGGAGCGCTCTGTTTGGACTTTGCGTATGCCTTTTTAGGTCCGTGCTGCTCAAGACTCTTTTTGACGGGTTTACTGGGCACTATCAGAGCTTTGCCCACTTTGGAGAGTCCTCCACCGTTTGGCACAGCGGCCATGTTGGGCGTGGTGAGCGTCAGAGCTTTAGGTTCACACTTAATAGTTATTGGCACCGAGGCTCCGAGAGCCGGCCCCCTGATGATGGTGGAGATGGGCAGGGGCTGGATCTTCTCGCTGTCGCTTTCGGAACGCGAGCGCTTGCGGTTTGAACGTGGAACTCTGGGGGTGACGGCAGAACAGGAAATTCCAGAGGAGGGCTGTGGGTTGTGATGAGGATGCTGCGGAGCCAACACCCCCGCGGAGTCGAGGGGAAGCGAGGGAAGCGGTCGGGAAGTATCGGCCGATGCGGCGGAACATCCAAACGGTCCGTTCATGTTTGCTGCCGCTCCGAGGCTCGGCTGGAGAATAGCAGAACACTCTACCTGAGAGACAGAATCAGGCTCCAGAGTCCTAAGCACCTCCTCCACGCTCAGTAAAAGAGTCCCGCCTGCATGTTTTATATCCTCCCCAAATTCGCACATCTCCATGCTGGAGGCACAGAGCTCCTCACCGGCCACCGCAACAGCCTCGCACACCGGAATCTCACTGCTGAAGTTCTCCTGCTTCACCACCTCTCCGCCCACCTCCACGGCCACGCTGGTGTGAGGAGAGGGCAAGCCGGCCGTCAGCTCGTCCATGTTGCTCAGCCCGTTACAGTCCTGAAGGCCGTTCACTCCCAGCGGGCTCGGCGGCTGCTGCTTGATCTCAGACGAGCACGGGGATTGGTGCTCCTCGGGAGGCGTGTCTGAGCTCGAGGGGGCGGGAGAGTGCTGCGGCAGGTTCAGGGAGAAACCCTCGTCTCCGTGCCTGTCCGACGAGAGACCCTCGTTCAGCAGAGCCGTGATGTCATCGCTGGAAATGTGCTTGGCGAGAGGAGAACCTGCGATGTACTCGCACAACTTCCTGTAGCAGTCCACCAGGATGCACAGCTGCCTGTTCTCCTCAAACTGCTCGTAGTCTTTACACCAGCTGCACGACGGCTTCATCATCATCTTCTTCCCTTTGCACGCTTTGCAGACGTAGTGCTGGCATGAGGAGTTGGTCGGAGCGATCGGATCCTGGAGCAAATTCCCTGCAGGAAAAATAAAAAAGGTAAATTACACAGAGGCTGGGGTCTAATCTCATTAGAAGAGCATGCACCGACTGCGGATAGGACGATAGATGGCGCTGTGGGGCAACATGGGCACAACAAATCTACACAACGTGCAGCTCAATAGAGTTTATTTACATTACAGACACATCAACAAACAGAGCACACATCGGACCGGAAATAACAGCGGGGTGTCTGATCTACACACACGCGCGCGCGCGGAATGATGACGTTAAAGCTAAAGAGAAGCAGAGTGGAGGGAAAGAGATCACCTGGGGACAGGTGAGAGACACAGAGAGAGACAGACACACAAACACAGACAGAGAGTGAGACAGGTGTGCAGAGGCCTGCAGCGCGGTATGAGCAGTGTGTGTGTGTGTGTGTGTGTGAGGTCAGACCGGATGTGGACGTACCGCACACCAGGCAGGACAGGGACTGTCTGAAGAACGGCAGCAGGGTGTAGGGCTCGGACAGGGCCTGCGGGTCCCGGGGGTCGCAGCGCAGCACCGAGCGGCACGCGGACACGTACAGAGCCGTGGCGTTTACCGGGTTCATGTCCGCACAGGGGGGAGGGGAGGGGGGCTCAGGAGGAGGGGGGGGGAACACACACAC
>JAOVVA010000027.1:83204-102279 GCA_028565275.1 Leiocassis micropogon | reverse complement strand
ACTGCAGCGTTAATGTGTAACAGGCTCCAGTCAGGGTGTGTGTCAGGACCTGATAAGACAATCCGTGTGTGTGTGTGTGTGTGTGTGTGTGTGTGGGACAACACGCACAGCTGGTGGTGGGCTGGTCACGTCTAAATCACATACCATTCATTCCCAGGCATACTCCCCTTTCACCAGTCACTCACTCCCCTGACCTCTCCCTCGCTCCCTCTCCTGTTATAAATAATGTGTTTATGGCACCCCGGAGCTGAACTCCACATCTCACTGCAGCTCCAAACACAGACATCATACGAGGAGAAACACCTCAAACTGTAACTGACAGATGTTTAGTGTGTTCTTATGTCACATGCTGTAAGGAGCCGTACTGTACGTCAGTAATAAGCCTGGTGTAGGTGTGAAAGTGTGTGTTCAGTGTTCAGGTGAGTCTGTCGAGTGGACACCTTCAGAGTGAACACTACCGTTCTACTAACAGTGTAAATCCTCTATAACACATACACACACACGGTAACCAGGCCATGCAGGACACGCCAGGAAGCAACCCTACACGCACCCCTTCATACACACCCCTTCATCTACCCCACCCCCAATATAGACTCTCACAACTCACACACCTCCTATTACACCCTTCAAAACACAAACCCATCAATGTGCGCACACACACACACCCTAATATGTACACACATTTATCCCAGACGTCTTCTTTTGAATAAAGTCTACACAACGCGTGTGCCGACTAGACAAGCGGCCCATGTGAGCGTTTATACTGCTGGTGTGGCGGCCCGTGTGGCGGCCCGTGCCTCTCTCTGGCGAGTTTTTCGTGCACTACTAACAATGGGGATAAACCTGACCAGGTCTTGTTGAAGTCCGAGCTAGCATTTTACTTTTACTGAAACTCCTGCAACACAGAAACGAGACGAGATGCTGGAGGAGACGGTCAGAACAACCAAGGAACCATGGTGGCAGGTGGGCCGATCACCATCGCTGTGGTCCGTGTTGCCGCAGAAGACCTGGAGCATAGCCTTGATGCAGAAACATAAATCAGGCTTTACTCACACTGTGGGCTTTTAATTTCTCCTTTTGAGCAGGACAGCCTTGTGTAACCAGACACACGGGGTCACACATAAGTGTAGAGCTGTGGAAACTCACCCGATACACTGGTGATGTGAAAAAACTGACAGGTTTACATCATGACATGGGGAGACGGGGACCGGGGAGACAGGCGGAAGTAGACATCTGTTAATAATCTATAAATCATGAGACAGTAAACAGCTGGTGATGAGTTCAAGACCCCAGTTTAAGTTAAACCCAGGGTTATAATTTCATGATGAGAATCCCACAGTGTATCGAGGATGTAAAGAGACAGGAAATCGTTACAGGACATGACTGGAGGTGAAGTGTACCTGGACCTGTGTGTACCTCACACCTCAGTGTGCGACTGCAGTCTAAATGATCATGACTGTTACAGAAAGAGAAAAATCCTCCAAACTGAAATGTCTCTAATTCTAAATATTCAGCCAGCACAGAGGCGGGGCCGCTCGCTCCCCGGCTTTTTATGCGCCTGTCGGGCCGAGCTCATCGATTCTCCTGCCACGGCCAATAAAAATAAAGACACGGATCATGTGACCTACCGGGGAGCTGTTGCCTTGGTAACACCGGGCCTTGTGGAGTTGCAGGTCATGCATCCGAATAAGTGAAAAAAAAAAAATGACTACGCGTGTGAACAAATAGTGCTATTGTTCCTGGGGTACAGAGACGAGCGAAGGATAATAAAATGATCTGAGAATAAATAAAGAAGATTTTCAGGCTGATTTTAAATTAGAGACTGCGAGATGGCCATGAAAATCCAGCCTGATGAACGTCCAAATCATTAATCATCAGTTTACGTCTCAGCAAAAACACAGGAATAAAGAATTAATCGAGTTTATACATTAATTCACAGAAACCTGATGAAACAGCAAACAAGCCTGAATATGCCTATGATCAGTGACACTAATAGCTGTGTGTGTGTGTGTGTGTGTGCACACACGTTTTGTGGTCATATTGTGCTCTAATTAAGGTATTTACTCGAGTGGGTTCTCCCCGAGGGACCGAGTGAAGGACAGAGATGCAGCTGCATATGAAATTAGATTTGAGCCTCGAGGATGCGACCAAGGCGCTCTGAAGAAAAGATAAAACAGGAAGCTATGTGATCTGGTTATGTGCACTTTTAAGCACTATTAGGCAGAGTGTCACTTCATTAAGGACACACTGCGTCGTGCAGAAATGAATTACTGTAGACATTAATGCTGCAAATACACACACACACACACAGCAGTGTTAAAAGGTACAACACAACACACACTAAACCTAACAAGTTAAACCTGAATAGCTCATACGCATGTTGAATTACGCCACATTAACTCCACGTCACCTGTCTGGAGAGGCATTGAACCCTGTGGAGCTCTGAACATCACACATCTTATTTCACACACTTACAGATTAGATGAGAGTTTTCATTCCACCACATCTCCAGAATATTTGTGTAAGAAATAATACAAGACAATTTTATCACCACTTGAGTACTAGATTAATTTATCCAGATAAGTAAATCCTGCTTTAACGGGCCATCACACGGCACTCTGAGCGCTCGTCACTACACACACTGTTTACTCTTAATGGATCCATCTCTGAGACCGTCTGCTCTTATTTCACTCCTACACACACTGATCATACCTGCAGATATCTCTCTCTCTCTCTCACACACACACACACACACACGATTAGGACAAGTACGCAAGATGAAAAGGTTTTTCACTGAGCACTTTTCTGGATAAAGGTTAATAAATTGTGTGTATGTAAAAGGTTTTAAACACTCTTTTAGACTAACACCGAAGCACGGGTAGAGCACTTGTAGAACATCACCACAAACACACTATTATATTATGTATTTTTATATTTTAAATCTCTGTGTTTTCTCAAAATGAAAAATGTGCATGAATTAATTGTAAAAATGGTTATGCCTACAGGCTCATCCATTAGAGAGTGACTCTAAAACGTCAAAGTTTGTAAATCAGATTAGAAACTCAAAGCTTAAACACTTTTACAACACATGAAGCTCTTTCCTCCTGACACATGATCATGGAGCAGACTTCCTGTCCTGTTTATAAACTCCAACACAACGTTAAATCCTAAAAAACAAGAAGTTAAAAGCTCTCTCTCCCTCCCTCACACACACACACACACACACTCTCTCTCTCAAGAGTCAAACACACTGATTGAAACTAAGACCAAATAAACAATGAAAACTTTATACAAGTTGAAATATATGCTGTAGTGTGCAGGGAACAGACATTAGCACGGTTAGCAGGATTAAGAAGCAGAAACTGACAAACTGCCGTTTATAAACTTTGTCAGTAGGGTGACTGAAGCACGTTTAAAGCCCAGATTAACTCATGTGGTAAAAATAAAGGCCACGCCGATTAAAATAAACTGGACGACTTTGTTACTTTATAAGAAAAAAAATAAACCCTGTTAGTCGTTTTATAAGTGACCCATTCATTTATTAATTATATTCAGTTCCTCAGAGTTAAACAGCAGCAGATCAGCTTCCCGAGTTCGCGCCTAAAATAAGTGTGTCTGCGTGTGCGCGCGAGACGTTAGCCGGTTAGCTCTCGGTTAGCGGTGAGAGAACTAACACCATAACTAACCCGCAGTGTTTATTAACCAGCTGAAACTCTAAACACACGGACACAGTGGAGCTGAGAGCAGGCCTCGGCGCGGTGCCGCACATTAACACTCCGGATTAGCGTCTCTCCCTCTCCCACACACACACACACACAGGGGAGATGTTCAGCACTGAGGAGAGACTCCGGTTAGCTTAGCATAAATCACAATAATGTAGTGTTGTGAGGGAACGGCTTCAGCAGCGCACACACTGTGTGAGGATGATGATGATAATAATAATAATAATAATAATAAAAAACACACAGAGAGAGGGGGAGACCTGCGGTAACAACAGTACACCGCGTTAGCATTATAAGAGCGCGCTAACTGAGCTGTGTGTGTGTTTATCACTAACACACACACATACAGGATGATGATCTGTGGTGGCCATAGAGCGGCGCGCGCTCTCCCCTCCCCCACTCCCGGGCTCGCGAGCGCGTCCTCCATCTTTGATACGAGCTGCTTTAGCCCTATGCTAACGCGCGCGCTCGCCTCACAAAGATCTCGGCCAAGGTGCAAAACTCGCGCAAACTTACCTCCTGCCCTCCGCTAAAGCGGCGTCCGCGGCGCGCCCCTGCGATACCCGGGTCAATATAATGAAAGAATACTTTATGTTTTATATACTAATTTAGACCTGAAGCGGAACCGCGCCTCTCGCCGGAGAAGCAATCCTAAACTGCCATCTGGCGGCACTCGGCGCTGCGAAATGGCGCGAGCGCACACTGATCTCAGCGCGCCGCATGCTGGACAGAGCGAGAACTGCAGCGCCGCTTGTCTTGCCGCCGCCTCCGCGGTACAGCGTGCGGGAACCGGAGCCGCAGAAATAATAATAATAGCCTAATAATAATAATTATTATTATTATAATACCAATAATAATCATCATAAAGTACAATCTGTGCTTAAATATTATAATATTACAATCAGAGCAAAATCATCACATCAGGTCAATCACATCTTTCAGAAACCTGTGTCTAACAACAAGATCATTAGGCTACATTTCTTAATTACATCCTAATAATTTCTAAACTATACTTTTAATTTAATACTAGACAGGAAATAAAAAATACATAAATAAAAATTAGTGTTTATTAGAGTATAATTTCTGACTCAAATATTTAATAATCATCTATAATTCTGTATATAAAATATTTATTCTGTATACGCTGGATCATTCAGATGTACATATAAAAGTATTGTTATTTGAGCATGTTATCCTCTTGACATGTCTATCTACTGCACAATGTTTGCAATATATACTGTTTAAATTATAATATGCACCTTTGGTATGTTAATCACTCTCACCCCTGTACATACAGACCTCTACCCTCATTTAACACATTGGTATTTAGACTAAATAGGCCACTTATGCACATCTGGTTAGAAACTAACTGCATCTCATTGGATCTGTACTTGTTCTTTGCACAATGACAATAAAATCTAATCTAATCTATTTATATATGCATACATTAGGTACATCATGGTCGACATGGTGACTTAGTGGTTAGTACTGTTGCCTTTCACCTCCAGGGTCCAGTTTTGATTCTCGTCCAGGTTCGATTCATGCCTTTGTGTGCATGGAATTGGGATGTTCTCCCCGTGGTTGGTGAGTTACCTCCAGGTACTCTGGTTTCCTCCTACAGTCCGAAGACATGCAGATTAGGCTAATTGGTGTTCCCAGATTCCCCTTAGAGTTTGTGAGTGTGTGTACTGGGTGTACCCCGCCTCGTGCTCTAGGCTCCAGGCCCCCATGACCCTGTATAGGATTAAGGATTATAGATGATGAGTGACATTATGGGTTTACTACTTATTAAGTTTTTAAAAAGAAATTTTAAACACCAAAATGAGAAATCTATAGACAGTCTCAGATATACAGTAACCATTAAAATAGTATGTTTCTTGCAATATTTTAATTTAACATTGCACTAAATAATTTTTTTGAAAAACTCACAAACTGATATTAGGTTATTTCACTCACATGAAACATAAAAGTTAAAGTACTACATATAAGCTCTAAATATAAATAATATATAAATAAAAGTACAATTAGTTTTATACTAAGCATTAAATATGATTAAATTGCATTTTTTTAAATCATGTATGAAATTTGTCATTTACACAGCCATACAAATATGAAATGAAGAGAAATGCTTAATATGACTGTCCATGACCTAAAAAAGAAAATTATAAAATGGAATAAGAAGGTAAGAAGTGGAAAATTGCAGTAGAAAAGAAATATGAAATAAAATATGAAATCTACAAATATTCAATATACAGTTATAATAAAATAAAATTTAAAATATAAATGAATAAAAATTGAAATGGAAAAGAATAAACTGTACAATTATTATATATATATATAAAAGGGTATTAAAATAAAAAAAGATATGGCATGTACTGTACTGTAGGTACTGTAGGACAGCAGCAGTATGAGGGAACTATTATAACTTATAAGGATATTGCTTTGTAGTTGTATTCATTGGTATCTTTATGTTTTAAAACAGATTCCACGTGTTACATAAAAATAAACTGTTTTATTGTTGAACAGAGAGGTTTATTATAAAATATAAAGTTAATGAGATTTGAGGCATGCAGTTGTAACTCAGGGACACAGCTCAGGCCGCCATGTTGGGAAAAAAAAAGAAAATCTTTCGCGTTTTTTGTGCTTTTTGGTCTCTGCTGGTATCCGTACAGCCGGCTGGCCAACGGCAGGAGTCTCGCGCGGCGTTGAGGCGGGATTTCACTGAGGGCCGAAGCTAATGCTAAAGCTAAAGTGAAAACACACAGCGGGAGGCGGAGGAGCTGCGCGCGCTGAGACTCGGGCTAAAACACACACACACACCGGACGGAGGCACGCGCGCGGAAAATCGGAGAGAGAGAAAGAGAGAGAACTGTGTGTGTGAGAGAGAGAACTCGAATTAGACGCGGTGTGCAGTAAAGCAGCGCGCGAGCCGCAGTCCGTGAACACCAGTGCTGTGGCGATGCTAGGCTAGTTAGCGCGCGAGCTGTGCGCCAGGTGCGGGGGGTTAAAGGACCCGGAGTGTCGGCCCGGGAGGAGCGCTGTGTGTCTGCGGCTGGGGGCCGAGTGTCTGCGGGTGTTGTGTGTGTGTGAGTGAGAGAGAGAGAGAGAGAGAGAGCGACGAGGAGCTCCGGCCTCGAGCAGCAGCGCTAACACACACAGGTGCGTCTGTCTGTCTCCAGCACTAACACACACACATACACTCAGCTCTACCTGCGCCAGGGACACATTCCCCCGCCTCACACTCACTTGTTAAACCCGCATCTCTCTCTCACACACACACACACACACACACACCGCTTCGTCCTAATCCGATTACCCAGGAGCGGGTTATCATGCTATCACCACACAGTACAGCTATCGCGTCAGGGCTAAAGCTAGCCAGCATGCTAACCAGCTGTTAGTCCGTTGTGGAACGTTTTAAACATTTCTTTCATTATTAATCTCTGATTATATGCTGATTATCTGCTGATTATCTCACGAATATCTGATCCTGATGTTTATCACCAAACTTCAGGCTCATTAGCTCTGGATGCTAATTATTAGCTAGCTTCCTGTTAGCAAGGCGCAGTTAGTTTCGGTTTCCTGAGAAACGTGTGTTTGTGTCTAAATAATAATGGCATATTACTCATCATCGACCCCAGAGAGTGCTTTATTTGTTTGTTTATATTTACCAGTTTCTTATATTCCTCTGTGAGATTATAAACTGTTAAACCTATACAGATGATTACAGTTCTGTAGTTATTTTGCTGCAGAATGATCCTGACAGGTGTGTTCTCTACGGGCTGGTTCAAATCTGCGAATGAATAAACAGAGCTTAAAGTAAAATAATTCTGCAGTTAATATTTCATGGCTTCTTTTTCTGAAACACTTCATTTTAATACAGATTTTTATTTATTTGTATATATTATTATTATTATTATTATTATTATTATTATTACAGTGCAGTCCTGGCCTGATGTTTTGGGGCCCATTTAATCGTTTTCCTAAACTAGGATCTTTGAAGCAACATGTGAATCACAAAGGCTCATCAGTGGAGTCCAGATAAAAATAATTGTCTTGTCTATGTGTGTAGACCCCCGGTCGCATGCCAAAACGCCTCTCGGGCCAGGTTGGGGCGGGGCATGTGATTGGCCGATCCTGCATAAGGTGAAAGGGCTTAAGGCGGAATCGGGTGTGAAGCTGCGGTCCAATCTCACCTGTCTCTCTCACGTGAGCTTCGTCTTAGACTCATGTAGCCAGCTGTGTCTTTATGCTTTATGATTTGCTGCATCACAGTTAGGCTGTACGCACACATGCACACACATGCACACAGAGGCCATCTTTCACATACACTAGCTCACAGATTGGCTGTTTTTGCTGTGATTGACAGGTGAGAGACAGTCCTCCCACCCAGTGAACACATGACACGATCCATGCTCAAGAGCCCCAGTGGATCAGAAGTGCGCTCTCAGGAGTGTTTGCGCGACAGGTTCTTGTTAATATTGTGGAGCGTTAAGTTAGTGTGATGTGAGTGAAGACATAAACACAGCAGTGAGCTGTTCTGTTCAGTCACACTGTGATCATGGCTTTCCCTCCTCTACTGCACCGGATCGATCTGATACTGGTGATGCTCATTATCTCGCCCAGGAGTGTGCAGAGAGAGAGAGAGCTGTGCAGTGATCCTGCCTGTTCGTCTGCACGAGTAAAATAAACGTCTCACAACTTTTTAAACAGTTAACTTTCTCTTGAGGTAGTTATCTGGGAGAAAATGGTATATGTAGTCTGTGTATGTGTTTTGCGCTGCAACCTGCCAGACTTGTACACACACACTGCTGCTATGCAGAAGCTGGTCATTTTCTTCATCATCTTAAGCAACAATGTGGATCCCTGAAACCACCAGGGCTGGGAATGACCAGGGACCTCACCTGATACCATACAATTATAATACCCTGGTGTTGATTTTATTTATATTGCGATTCTGTAAGTATCACGACTTTATAAATATTAAGTAAATAATTAGCTTCTGCTTCAAAGGATGCTGTCCTGCCAATGTGTGAATAGAGAGAAGCACCATGAATAGGATTAAAGAGGAACTGCAAAAGTACATTTGCAATTGAGGCAATAAAAATAATTAATGCGGTAATTACATGAATGAAATCATGAATTGTAACTGAGTCGATTTTTACTTCCAACTCTTGAAACCACACCCTGTAACACAGCACTGTTAATCTGTTAATTATTACGTTTTATATGTATGATGTCGCGTCATTTCATTTTCATATTTTCATGTATTGTTTACGTTTAATGTTGGGGAGAGTTCCTGTTGTCCCTGACATTATAGCAGCTGTAAATGAACTCAAAGATCACGGTTACAGCTTTACCTCCGCCTGGTACTGGAGACTCCTTCCGTAAATGCCTCATAAACGCACTTCTCCTTATAGAAACATCACCACGTGAAGGATTTCACTTTTTTTGTTTATTATCAGCGTTTGCCGTACACAGTCCTCTGAACGTGCCCTTTAGTATAGAAACACTATAGACGATTTACAAGTATATCAGAGTGAGCACATGAATATAAACCTGCACTACTGTTGAAGCTGTTAGGGAATTAATCATCAACTTTTGAGCAATCAGCAGCTTGGTGTGATGAGTCTGATGTGTTTTATCAGGGTGTGTATTCTGTGTGTTTCTCTTCCACAGCCTCCGTGGTGAAGTTGAGCGCTCTGAGTAAAGAGCCAGACGCTGGACGGCTCATGACTTCAGACCAGGAAGGGAAAGATCTAGCTGAGCCAGAGGAGCAGCAGCAGCAGAAAGTGAGGAAGAAAGAGATTCCTCTTGTGGTAAAGTATTTTTTTTGTGTGATGTTTAAACTGGTCACTTTTTCCTCTCTCTCGTGTAATATTTTGGTGCTGATTTCATCCTGCGTATAAAATGAGTCGGTGTTTAATGCTGGGTTTAGAGCGGAGACTTGGCCCATACAACTCATCCCCTCTCACGCCGGCGGGATTAGGGGTTTGTGTTTGACTGACAGCTCCATGTGAGACGCCGGGACAAATTTAAATGTGCTATTTTAAGTGTGGGGAGGGGGGCTCGAGCGCCATGTTGTACCTCACTTTCTTTCTCTCTCGGTCAACCACGTTGAGAGCAGCCGCTTGAGGTTCGTCTGCTAGAAGGAGTTTTGTTTTCAAGTCTTTAAAATGGGCTGTTGTTTTAGTAAAGAGCTCAACTTTAATCCGGTCGGCGAGCGAACCAGCCTTCTCCAGACGCCTGTTAGTGAACACTGCTCAGATCAGGACGCTAAACAGTACTCCACTGTGAGCAGACAGGCGAGTCCTGAGTGCGGTCAGACCAACAGAGCGGTAGACGCTTCCTCCTGCAACCTCTCAGCGAGTCTCGGATCTATTGATAAGAGAAGCAGCAGCGTGCAGGACGGAGCAGCGTTGTGGGACGAGCCTCGGGACGACTCTCGTGGTAAACCCCCGCGGGGCGTTTCTAAAGATTCCGACGTCCAGGCTCGGACAGGGACGGCGGTGTTGAGCACTGTGAAACGGAGAATAGCGGAAAACGCACTAAAACGAGCCAACTGGTTTTGTGACATCGATACGTCTCTGCGTGCAGATCCAACAGGGTTTAAAGCCAGGTGTGAGAACACAGCTGCTGCAGACACGCCCGGAGCAAACGGGCCTCATGTCAGTGCCACGTGTCCTTTAGACAACATCCACGCAGAGGTCTCACTCCAGAAGCACGCAGACAGCAGCGTCACACAGAAATCAAAGGTTTTCTTCACAGCCAGAAATGATGATTATCTCGATTCAGCCGAGAAAAGATTCGATTTCCTGACATCCGAGTGCAGCATGAACACCCGGACCCAAAGCTTCTACAGCATTTGTTCGATTGATGCTGATGACCTCAAGGGTGAGCGTGAACCCTCAGCCACGGAACATCGTCCAGCGCTCGATCATACAGGTGTGTTAAATAATACAGAAGCGCAGGTCTTTATCAACACCTCACTGAGTCCAGCCGCTTTAGAAACTGTAAACATGACACAAGAAGATGGTGAGAACGTGTCTGAGGATCTCAAAGCAGCTCAAATGCTCCCTGACGTCATCGGGATGTTTTGTGACGTGGGCCTAAATGAAAGCGTAGCATCAGATAAACATGTGTCTGTTCCTTCTGAGGATGGCGTCATGGAGAAACGTGAACACATCACTGGTTTACACAAAACTGGGGATGAAATCATTCCTGATCTGTTGGAGAGGAAGAGCGAGTCCACGGCGGATCGTCCAGACGCGGAGTATTGGTGTCAGGCACGTGTTCACACAGACGCCGAATTAATTAACGTTGTCAAAGGAGAGGTGACGGAACCGGAAACGTCACAGCAGGAGCGCGGAAGAGTCTCGTCAGAGTCAAGTAGTTTGGATAACAAGGAGAAAAGTTTAATTGGTAGAGAACCCAGTCCCAGCAGAACATGGCATGAACTCGCACCATGCTCTCGTTTAAAACCTCATCAGGGATCTTTATGTCCTGAAAACACCAGCGTGGCTCAGGTTATTGAGGATCCACCTCCTTCTGTAGTTACTTCATTATTAGAAAGTGACCTGAAGAGCCGAGGGGTTTTCACAGAGACCAGCTTCCAAGATATTCACCTGTTCCCCACAGCCACAGAACCGGAACCCGGTCCCAAGTTCAGCTCACCTCAGAGCTTCAGCTCCTTCACGTCAGATATCTCGGGAAGAAACGATGACGCTCTCCAGCTGGGAACATTTCACACAGGGTTAGTGGATCATCTTGGGTTTGATGATGCACATCCTCTGCTGAGAGAAATTAACCTCGGCACCGAGGACGCAACCCATCCCGTTTCGTTCCCCGAGCCATCAGACGGAACTCTGGGATCCGTGATTACTGACGAGCTCGTAGACATGTGCAAGGATCCTGTGCGTATAAACTCCAATGCTGATTACGAAGATCATCTTAAAGCCAATCAGAGTTTACTGAAGGATTTCAGTGAGAACTTTACAAGTCTTAGACGGATGGAGCAGGAGATCTCACCATCTCCTCTTCACCACATCACTTTGTCTGACGCTGACTCCTCTGTTCACATCGGTCTTCTGAGCGATTCAATACAAAACTCTGAAGATCTCAAAGTCAGTGAAAAACAGATGTTTCCAGCTGCAGGCCAGGAAGAAGACAGATGTTGCCTGAAAGAGAACAAGACCCTGATTAAGAAGGAATGCTTTAATCAGCACAACCTGGAAGGAGCTGATCAAATCTCATTAAGTGTCAGTCGTGTTAAATCTCCTGAAATGGAAGTGCAGGAGTCCAAGCCCACGGATTCTGACCTTTCTCCTGGCAGAAATAACGATGAGCAAGTGATCCATTTATTTCTGGAGAGCGGTGGTGACGATCCAGCCCCGTCTCTCCACTCGCCTCGTCACACCGAGACGCCAGACGCCTTCGAGAGCACCACGTTGTCTAAAAACAGTACGCAGTGTGAGAATGCTCACGTTCCAACACACGGTCTCTTGGGGAACGCTGACACGCAAAGCTTCTCTGATCCATCCAATCAGGAGCTGGATGGAGATTTGCAGCACGTGCAGACGATCAGCTCTGCAGAGCAGCAGGTGGTGGAGTTTGACTACAGAGCTCCTCTTGGGAGAACCATAAGACCAATTTTTGAAATTAGAGAACCAGAAAACGGTTCAGAAGAACCCGATAGCACTGACGAAGGTGTGGAGCGCTTTGTGATGAGCAGACTTCAAGGATATCAGCTTAATGGGTTGCACGTTTCAGGTTCTAGTTGTGATTTCGGAACTGATGGGATGTGCCCTGTTCTTAATTTCGGTGCTGATAACAAGCCGATTGCTCTTCCTGTCGAACCCGACCAGGTGGACCTTTATGCCAGCTTGCCCTCATATGAGATTCACTTTCTCGGCACAGACCCAGCCACTGTGGAAAATCCAGCAAGTCTGACCTCCACCAACGATTCGGAAAGAGAACGTGGTGTATTAAACATGGTTTCTGAGCTACTCGGTAAATCCGAGGCGAATGAGGAAGGAGACGGCGGTCACTTCCTGTCTGTGTGGGCGGGAGAGTCCGAGCTGGAGTCGGCGTGGCAGTATCGTGTCTCTGAGGGACAGGGGGAGGGTAAACCCGATTCGGCTCTCGACTCGGAGCGTGTCCAGGCGTTCGCGGCGGCGTACCCATACAGCCTGTTAGTTTCTGACGGGGCGTGTGTGTGGGACTGGCAGCACGCTGTAAGTCTGCGCCGATGTCATGTGGCTTCATCACTAACCTGACGTGTGACACGTCTCTGATTTACGCCTTCTTTTTCCCTCAGGAATCCACCAAGGTCTCAGACCTCAATCCGAACGCAAAAGCATGGGCCAGTTATCTTCCTAGCCAGGAGGCATCTGGACCGGCTTTCACGCACCATCTCCAGTCATGGGTCGACTCCAGTGATGGAGGAAACCCTGGATCACGAGGTAAACCTTCACACAGCTTGTGGTTTTGTTTAGTCACACCTTTAAACAAATACATTTTAGAAACTCTTCATGTCTATTTTCCTGATATAATCTGTTACAAAATTTTCCTCATAGTCACACAACAATATCAAACATTTGATTAAATCCTTTATCAAGTTTATTTAAATTAGACAATCCTATATTTCATTCTGTGTGTGTGTGTCCGGCAAACCGGTGCGAGTCATTTAACAGAGGTTTATAATCTCATTACAAAAGTTTGATCTGTAGAAGAGGATGTCTAACTCTGTGTCTAGATTAAACATCAAGTTAAAGAAAAAAAACTATATACTATAAACAATATAGATTGGGGGGGGGGGTGTTAAATCTAAACATTTACATTTATAATAGAGATGAGCCGGTCGACCGCTCAGTGATCAGAATCATCTGGTTTTCAGTTTGATTGGCCGCGACCGGTGATCACCTGATCAGCATTAGATATAAACCGTTCTGTACCGAACGCAGAAGCTTCTGAGTGACTCGTTTCTTTATAATTCTACAGGTGGCGTGCTCTCTGAACTATTGACACACATTCATCCCGTGTGTAGCAGTGAATTATTTGCTAAGTTTGTTTAGAAATAATAATGATGGTGGATGACAGAGATATGTGCTGCTCAATAACAATCTAGTTTTCTGTTTAATTTCATTTAAAATTAAATGTTAAACTCTTGTATTTGAAGTTAGTTTGTAGTGTAGTGTTTAAATGCTGCACTTGGTTTTTAAGTGAGAAAATGAATGTTATTAGGATCGTGCTACATTTTTAATTACTCATAGTAGTTTTCAAAATTTTAATTAAATGCTTAAAATTGTAACAAAACTTATAAAATAATATTGCATCTGGAAGTGACTGGTGGAAGTGGTCTCTGATAAACATCCTATGGGTCGATTGGTTTATCACAGGAATGCACAGGGCTGGCTTTTTAAATTATAATTCCATAAATCCAGTTATTGGTTGATTTGTTTAGACTCCGAGTGTTCCTCAATTATAACGCTGCACTAGCCAGTGACCTTCAGCCCAGTGTACAGGATCTGTTTAGGGCGTGTCCCTGGAGTTTATACCTTAAAATTATTAAAGTGGTCCCTGGCTGTGAAAAGTTTTAATTAATACTTTAATTGCAGAATATAAACTTCACACTGCAGCTTATAAGACATTTATTAAACACACACACAGTCAGTTTAAATCACATCTCCGGATCTTTTTGTCTGAAGATGTTGTTGCAGGTTACGCGTCCAGTGATGGTGGTGAGAAATGGAATGAAGACACACAAATACCCGTCTCAGTAGGCCCGCCTTCAGCAGAACCACCGGAACCCACGGACATGGGCACGGTAGACCGTCAGTTACCTGGTGTCTCACAGCAGGACACCGACGTTAAGGGTACCGTCACTACACACTGGAGTGAAACACGCCACTGTTTGTGTTTGGAGTACCGATGGATAACATTATGACGTGTGTTTGTGTGTGTGTGTGTGTGCGCGTGTGTGGGAATTGATGCCTCAGATTCCGCCAAGCAGCTCGAAGATCTCAGAGAACAGCTGAAGGCTACATTGGAGTTTTGCCTGTCCAGGTAATCTCTGTCTGTGTGTGTATGTGTGTGTCTGTGGTGTTCCTGGGTGTAACCTTCACTCTGAACCTTCTTGTCTCTGATTAGTTTCACACACTCTGGGAGGAGGAACAATGTGTAACTGTGTAATGGATTACTGGCATTAGCGCAATGTTTAACGGATTACTCGCTGCGTAACGTCATGTTTGTATAGCGAGAGATTTTTCTGAATTAATTCTGTAAAGTCAGCTCCAGAAGTATTGCCACCCTTTGATAAAGATTGACCTGAGCGTCCTGCACGGAGGAGCGCTCTCAGGTTCCTCGCTCTGTATCCTCCCCATCCTTACAGGAGAAAGATCTGTGCTGGTGTGTCGGCAGACATGAAGGTCTACATGCCGGGGTGCCAAGCTTAAATTTCACTCCCATTTTCAGTGAGAGATTAATTTCGTTTAGCATTTTTTCTCCCCCCTTATAACTTCTTGACTAAAGGTCCCAATATTTCTGGTGCTGTCCGTAAGTTACCTTAATGAGGTTACTGTTCCTGTTTCTCTAAAGTGTTCTTTGTAGAGATTTTAACTGGATTGAGTATATTGAATACTTCATCACTTTGTTTATAATAAAATAATAAGCTGCTGCTGCAGGTGTGGGTGTAGATTCCTGATGGTGTAGGAGGTTCTTATACAATACAAGGCTTTGTAAAGAGAGTCTGTTCAAGGATGCTGAAGGTGCAGCTCAGTTTGTTTGTTTGTTTATTTATTTTCCCCCTAATCTCTCAGGGAGAATCTGGCCAACGACATGTATCTCATCTCTCAGATGGACAGCGATCAGTACGTGCCCATCGTGACCGTAGCTAATCTCGATCAGATCAAGAAGCTCAGCACGGATATCGATCTTATCGCAGACATATTAAAGAGTACGTTGTTTCCTAGTTATTATGATTGATCGTTTCTCTAATGCTCAGGATTAACCTGGGATTTATACATTTTTTCTTAATCATTTCACAGCACTTCCTCTTGTGCAAGTGGATAAATGTGGTGAGAAAGTGCGGCCGAATCAGAACCGCTGCATCGTTATCCTCAGAGAGGTGCCTGAAGCCACCCCTGTTGAGGTACACACTGTCGTCCGAGTGCCTGCATGTGGAAAATAATCCGTGCTCATGGTGTTTAACAATTGTTTTGTTTTTTAAGGAAGTGGAAGCGCTCTTTAAGAGCGACAAATTGCCCAAGTTTGTCCAGTGTGAGTTTGCCTACAACGACAGCTGGTTCATCACATTCGAATCAGAGGCAGACGCACAGCTGGTACACCCTACTCTTGTTTAGTCCCATCATTATTCCTGTAATAAACTTTTGTTTATTCTGGCGTGATTGTGTAATAAATGTTTGCTTTGTTATCTGTTCAGGCGTATCAGTATCTCAGAGAGGAAGTGAAGATGTTTCAAGGAAAGCCTATAAAGGTAATCCTCACCACAGTAAGCCTTTTGTTTCTTTATTAGTGATTTTATTGTCTTTTAAAAGGAAATAATCATGTCTTTATTGTGATTATAAACCGATTCTAGGCCAGGATCAAGGCCAAATCCATTGCAGTCAATACGTTTGTGCCAAAGAACGGATACAGGCCCGTGGACCTGTCCTCGAACCTGCAGCAGCGCTATACCTCGTACTACATCCCGCCCGCGTTTGGGGCGCAGCAGCAGTTCTCCCCGTTCTACAGACTGGTCACTCATCAGGGCTGGTCCACCACACAAGGGTACTTGGATCCCAGTTTGGTTAGTATAAGACTCTAAACTCCTATACACACACACACACACTCTTGCATGTTCGCCTGTTTATACACAATTTTTTCCACAAAAGTTCCGCAACATTAAGCGTGACTATAAATGGATCAAACAATCTACATCCTGGTGAAGTGTAAGTCACGCCACATTGTTACCACCCTGAAGTTGATTTGTTTTCTATAACAGCACATGCCCAAGTGTTTTATTCATTACTTATGTGTGTTACTGTTGTAGGATTCGTTTTGCCACTGTAGCACTTTATTTATCCCAGATGAGATTGTTAATTTATGAGCTGGCTAATCAGTATTGTAATCATTTCCTCTGTCCATTAGGTAACTCCATTTACTAATCCTGCCTTCATTAACGGCTTCGCTGGATCTCCCACTTTTAAATCGGCCACTGCACCTTTATCCTCCAGACCGTTCCAGCCGAGGAACCGGTAACGTGCTTTTCCTTCACGATTAAAGTGTGTTTTTCCTTTTCTTTATCCTTATTGTTAATATTTGTTTGTGTGCTTATTTTGACCCCCATAGGAACCACAATAAGAGCCACATACGACCCTCCATGCCATCTGTAGAACGAGGAACTGCATTGTTGGAGAACCCTGGTTCCTTCTCCAACTCCACAGAGCGCATTCCTAATGGGATTCGTGCACCACACACACATCAGCCGGGGAGCCGGCCGAGATTATCCAGCGCCCCGAGTTACCCTCGCAGGGAGCAGATCGGGAGCGGACGCATGGAAATGAACGGAGCCGATTACTCGCCCGGTATAGGGAGGGGGAGGTAATAAACCACACCGCACGCGCTGCTGCGCAGTCCGTCATCTGATCAATGAATTTGGTTTAGACACTCTAACCGTAGCTAATGAACACGTGTGGATGACGCGTTGTCTGATTTTCAGGAGAAATGGCTATGGCTACAAGAAAAGGAGGGACGAGAAGTTTACAGTAAGTGTATCTCGATGATACAGATCTGACTGTGTCGCTGTGCGCGGCTCCAGCTGTATTTATTATTGTGTATTTACAATGTTGGATTTACAGAAAGCGTCCACACAGTCGCCCCCTCCTGCCCAGGACCGCGCTCCGTCTCCGAGTTTTGAGCTGGGGCTGTCGAGTTTCCCTCCCCTGCCCGGTGCTGCGCGAAACCTCCAACCTGAAGTGAAAACTGAGAACAGCCTGGAGAACCGTCTGTCTGACATTGTGACCGGAGGGACTAAAGACAAGGTACCGAGTCATCCCTGTTCACTTTAATGCAGGAGTGATATATTTTTGTCAGATCGGTTGTGCATGTGTTCACATCTGCAGTGCAGCTTAAAAGTCAGTTACATACAGTTCATGAGTTATGTGTATGAGCTCCAGGATCCTCAGACACACCTGATAAACACCTGAACCGGGTCGTGCTGTCGAATGTTAGTGTTTCCCAGGTGTGTTGAAAGCAGAGAGAATTTGACTTGTTTGGCTGGGAATCGCTCACATCGGAACAGAGATCAGAATAGAGAAGTGTTGCGTCTAATCCTCAGGACTGATTATCTAGTTTGTTCAAATTGACCTCCCTGCTGCTTCAACACTGAAACCTTAATGAGAGACAAAATGTAATTTACATAAATATTTTATACACCAATTTAGAGCACTTTATTGTCTTTTATAATTTTTATTTCATTTCTAAAGTCGATCGTAATTTGTGAAGATGTAAAAATAATAATAAAGTCCAATAAAACCCAATATTAAAGTTTTAACTGAATCTAATTAGAATTCATAATGAAATTGTGAAACAATAGAGTGTAATCGATATAAAGTACACTAACACCTTAAGTGCCTGCTGTGTGTGTGTGTGTGTTTATATCTGACCTCCTCTGGGAGCTGACTCTGGTGTGTTCAGGTTTTACTCCGGTTCACAGTGAATGGAATGTTCGTGTCGCAGGAGGACTGGTGTAGTGTCCGAACTGTTTCCTCAAGATTTTTTGATCAGTCATGTGACTAAATTGTTTTAAGGTGAACATCTGGCACAAGGTGACCCCAGAACCTAGGTGGTTTTAATGTTATTGCTGATGTGTGTGTGTGTGTGCACTTGCCCATTAGTGAGATTAGCTTAGTTGAGCCTTCCATTGGATAATTACTGCAGTGATCAATATGGTTCAGCTGCAACGAATTATTTACCCCTAATTGATGAGCATCTCATTTCTTACAGAGCCAGATCAAAAGACACAGTGGCAAAGATTTTACATCTGAATGAATACACCTTGAATGGGTGATTCAGTAAAATTAAATTGTAAAAACACAACAGTACGACTCATGGTTATGTTTAGTAGTGAAAGTAAAAGCATTTCAACATGCACAGTTTAATGAGAACTCACAGGATTGGGACTAATCAGCTAACCACTTATCAGTGAGCCTAATTGGGCTCTTCAGTTTGTTAGGGAGCATAAAGACTGGACTTTGGAATGATGGAAAAAGGTCATGCGACCTGATGAGTCCAGACTGACCCTATTCCAGAGTGATGGGCGTGTCAGGGTAAGAAGGGAAGGACATGAAGCGATG
>JAOVVA010000027.1:54007-66038 GCA_028565275.1 Leiocassis micropogon | reverse complement strand
TAGGTGATGATTGAGAGCATTGATCTGCTTCCTTTATGATGACTGCATTTCCTCTCCAGGGGATTTGACTCGAGCTTCTGCGTCTGTCACGAGCGTTGATCAATACCGTTCATAAAAGTGTCTTGTTTGGAAAGACATGAAAATGAAATAACAATACAATCAAGATGTTTCTGCAGTCTGTTTACATGTATATGTGTGTGTGTGTGTGTGTGTGTGTGTGTGTGTGTGTGTTTGTGTGTGTGTCTGTGTGTGTTACTCCAGGGGTCCCAGTCAGCAGTCGAGTCTCTGCTAAGATCCAGCAGCTGGTAAACACTCTGAAGCAGCCGAGACGGCCTCCACTGCGCGAGTTCTTCGTTGATGATTTTGAGGAGCTTCTTGAGGGTGAGCTCATGGTCTTCTCTTCAGCGTTGTCAGCGTGCTCTTGCGCTTTTCTCGACATGTGGTTTGTTAGAGCAACTGAAAATAGTTGCATCTTCTCTGTGTCACCCGTGCAGTCCAGCAGCCCGACCCGAACCAGCCCCGGCCCGAGGGAGCGCAGATGATGACCATGAGAGGAGAGCAGCTTGGAGTGGTGACCAACTGGCCTCCATCACTGGAGGCGGCGCTGCAGAGATGGGGAACCATCTCCCCCAAAGCGCCCTGTCTCACCACCATGGACACCAACGGCAAGCCCCTCTACGTCCTCACCTACGGTAAGAGCGCTGCGTAGAACCTGCAGGTGGACATCGCGGAAACCGCCGGAGTGTGTGATCACACTGAACATCATCTCGCGGTGATCTGTGATTTTAGATATTAAGTAGTGTAATTCCGCTTGCCCGCGGCTGCCAGATCACACTGAATCCCACTTAGTTAGTGATGAAAAACATCAGAAAACAGGTGAAATATCAGCCCTAGGTCTCTATAGCTCATGTCTATAATACAACAATTACACTCACGTTTATTAAACACACATTTCTAGCCAAAGTAGGTCATTATCTTCCTCCTGTAAATAATTATGAATGAAAAAAAAAAAAAATGAAACTAACAAAACAAAAATTAACAAAAATAAAAAATGAAAAGAATTTCACAATTGCATAAAAAAAAAAAAATTAAGACATTGCATTGATGTTACATTTTTTTTAGGTTAGTAAATGCACAACGTTTCTTGTGATCCAGACATAAAGGAAGATGAGAAACATGGACTCTGTGTATGTTGGATATATATATATATATAGAATGTTTTGTTTACAATGTGTGTTGTGTGTGTGTGATCTGTATTACAGGGAAATTGTGGTCGCGCAGCATCAAAGTTGCCTACAACATCCTGCACAAACTGGGGACCAAACAGGAGCCCATGGTGCGACCGGGGGACCGGGTGAGTCGCGTGTGGTCAAGCCCACGCTGTTTGTTCACCTCGCTGCGTCAGGGGGCGTGTTCCAGTCCCACAGGAATGTAAAGCCGGTTTCACAGTGGATATGAGCGGTACCTCGGTCTGTACTTTAGGGTGTGTGTACTCCCATCCCTGCTCGAGTCCCTGCTGTGAAAACGGCCCGAGAGGCTTCAGTGTAGCGGCTAGTTGTGTGTTTTTTTTCTCAGCTCACACCACGTTCAGGTAAAAGACATGATCAGAGTTATTTTCCGTCTCGGAGGTGACGGTGTGTCGTGCAGCTTCATAATGACACACACCTGAAACTTTAGCCTTAAAATAACAAGCTCGAGTCTGATCAGTGTGTTAGAGTCTGATTAGTCTGATTCCACTGTCATTAGTGTCAGATTAGAGTCTGACCTTCACCTGACACTGACGCTCTCTCTATAGAAGATTGAAAGGTGCTTTATTGCTGTGACAAATATTTACATTCATATTAACAAAGTTTAGAAATAACAACAGGAGTAGAAAGTAAAAAAATAGAATAGTATAAAAAGAATAATGATAAATAAATGTATATAAAATAAAAGAGTTCAGACATTTAGTTAGAGGTAAAGTGGCTCTTGTGAAAAAAGTATACATAAAAAAGTATTTAAAAAAGTATACATATATATGTACATTATGTTGATAATAATAATAACATAATAATAATAACAGTAGTAATAATAATAAAAATAATAATAGTAATGGTTTTAATAGTAATTATTCTCTCTCTCTCTCTCTCTCTCTCAGGTAGCTCTGGTGTTCCCCAATAACGACCCCGCTGCGTTTATGGTGGCGTTTTACGGCTGTCTGTTGGCCGAGGTCGTCCCGGTGCCTATAGAGGTGCCTCTGACCCGTAAGGTGAGAGCCGACGCGCTTAATGTCTGTGATTCACAGTTAAAGCTTTGTGTTGATGCTGTTTATTTAGATGTTTTATTTATGTCCAGTATAAAACGTCATGCAGACGTCTGCGCTGACCCAGCGTGAACACTGCAGACGCTTAGTGTGTGTTCGACACTCCGTCTGCGTCACTGTTAGTGTGTGACTGTGTGTGTCGAGACTTCCTCATGCTCACACGCGCACGCTTTCTGCTGAAGAGAAGAGTGTGTGTGTGTGTGTGTGTGTGTGTGTGGAGGGGGAGTGCCTTGGCAAAGCTCTGTCTGATCTCTCTTCAGTCCAAAAATTCCAGGAAAACGTCCTTGAAACTGGCAGAACACTTTCTGGCTGCTTTTCCCTGCAGTTTGGCTGAGAGTCTAATAAAGTCTAATACCGCGTTCACATTCGCGCGGCAGGTCTGATCTCGTTCTCTCGTTCTCTCGTTCAAGTCCGAGTCAGTTTTATTTATAAAGCAGATTTTGACACAAAACAGTTTCACAGGAATTTAAATAAAATGTTATAATAAATGTGTTGCGAGTGAGGAAAGAAAACTGAGAATTCTTGGGCCTTGTTTAAAACACACACACACACACACACACACAAACACACAGAAGTGTCTCTGAGTTTAACGTTAAAACTAGGCCACGTCGCCCCCGCAGTTATTTCTGGCAGGCGGTGATTTTCGGGGTGATCTGTGCGGGGTGTGTAAGGCGTGATGTTCGTGTGTGTGTGTTTGTGTGTGTGTGTTCCAGGACGCAGGCAGTCAGCAGATCGGCTTCCTGCTCGGGAGTTGCGGCGTTACTGTGGCTCTCACCAGCGACGCCTGCCACAAGGGGCTCCCTAAAGGCCCAACCGGGGAAATCCCACAGTTCAAAGGTGTGTGTGTGTGTGTGTGTGTGTGTGTGTGTGTCGTGGATGAGAAAAGTATTACATTTTAAAATATAAGTGTTAGGACTCATAGGAGAACGTGGATTATTTCACTCCTCTGATTATTTCAGTCCAGCGTTTAACACCACATATGATTCCTATCTTTCATGAATATTAATGAGTGTGTAATGAATATTAATTAGTGTGTAATGTTATAGAGTCACAGACAGACTGAACATCAGCACACTGAGGGTTTCGTATCATCATCAACCACAAAAGCAAAAAAATCATAAACTGTCGTTAATCGTCTTAAATTTTATTTTTCATTTCTCACCCACAGTAATGCTCATGTAATTATTATATTATATATTGTTTATATTCAGTGTGTTTGTGCACCAGCTGGTCTCCAGTAACACACTTGTGGAACGATATGAGCATTTATTACTGATTGATTTTTGTATATTCGGGGAAATCAATAAACAATAAAAATACATGTTTACATAAATAACTAGTTTATACTCACACTGCAGATCAAAACTGAATCTCTTAGTCGGTAAAGAGTGTGTGTGTGTGTGTGTGTGTGTTTGTATCTAAACTGGGACGTCAGCAGTCAGCGTTCTGGTCTCAGTGCAGTGAGACGAGATATAAATAGCACACAGGAAAGGTAATGAGCTCACTGAGCTATTTTAGTTCTGAGAGAGAGAGAGAGAGTCACATTAGTCACTCCATCTGTCTCAGCGGTGTTCATCACCAATAAACAACAAAAAGAGTAATAAAAATAGTAATAATAATAATAATATTAAGGCGTGGCTCATTGGGGTCTGTGGGTAACAGCTGGATCCAGGTGTTTTGAGTTAAACCCCGCTTGTGTTGTGCAGGTTGGCCGAAGCTGCTGTGGTTCGTCACAGAGTCTAAACACCTCTCTAAGCCTCCTCGTGATTGGTTCCCGCATATTAAAGACGCCAACAACGACACAGCCTACATCGAGGTGATCTACATACACACACACACACACAAACACACACACACACACACACACACTTGTGGTGAGGTCGAGACCGAGCCACACTTCCTCCTCCACTGTCAAAAATATCAACGTAAAGTCGAACCTTCCGAAAGCATGATTGTGTATTATAACACTTGTATATCAAAGTGAATTTTCCCCATAAGAAATACAGTGGAACCTTGGATTACGAGCATAATTTGTTCCGGAAGTGTGCTCGTATTGCAGAACACTCGTAAACCAAAGCAAATGTTCCCATTGGAAATAATGGAAATTCAAATTATTCGTTCTACAGCCCCCCCAAAAATACATAAAAATAATTAACACAAAATATGAAGTAAAAATAAAACAAATTAACCTGCACTTTACCTTTAAAAAAAGTAAATTCAAATAAAAATAAATCCGGACAGATAAGTGTTTCCATTTATGCGCGCAGGTGCTGTGTGTGTGTGTGTGTGTATGTGTGTGTATATGTGTATGTGTGTGTGTATGTGTATGTGTGTGTGTTTTTCTCTCTCTTGCGCTGCGGAGTGTGTGCGTTATGTGTGTGCCCGCGCATAATTTGACACCATGCCGGTTCACACACACTCTCTCTTTCTCTCTCGCCTTTAGTGTGTGTGTGTGTGTGTGTGTGTGTGCCAAAGTACCAATGATACTTTGTATTTGTAAATCAAGACTCGCTCGTTAATCAAGTCAAAATTTATTCAAAAAATTAACATAAACCAGGATACTTGCAATATGAGTTTCCACTGTATGAGAAACACCTTCACTCAAATCAACACACACACACTTACAGATTTTTCAAAAATTAACAGAAGGTGAAAAATTGTAAATAATTTTAGGAGAAGTCCCTCGCTGCAGAGTGTGTGTCAGAGTGTAAGAGCCTGAGAGACACAACATGAGACACAACGTGAGACACCCTGAATAACCCTGACTAACTACAGTTTAGTATCACCGTTGTTCAGATAATTGTTGCTATTATTTAGGGCCCAAGCACCATGAGGCGCACAGGACCCTCTTATTCTCCTAAGGATTCTTTTCTTTTCACCATTTTGGGCTTTTTGGAGGTCCTAACATAAAATTACCCCTATTCTACACACACACACACACATCACAAATGTTAAAACGCGGACACACATCTCTCACTCTCACGCGCACACACACACACACACACACAGAATATTTATTTCCGAAATCAGCCCTATTAAGTCATATTGTGTGAAGTGTGCAGGTTGGTGCACCCGGGGTGGCGATGATGCAGTGCTTGGGCCCGCTCATCGTTGCTTGCAACTATATTTGTTAATATTAGAGTTTTTTTTATTGTTTACCTCCAATGATTCATATCTAATATGTTTATTATGTTTATATATGTTTATAAATTCAGATTGGCAACAATGTTTTGTTAACATTAATATCAATAATACCAAGTCCTGAGGAACTGAGAGAAAGAGAGAGAGACAGGGAGAGAGAGAGACAGGGAGAGAGAGAGACAGGGAGAGAGACAGGGGAGAGAGAGAGACAGGGAGAGAGACAGGAGAGAGAGAGAGACAGGGGAGAGAGAGAGACAGGGGAGAGAGAGAGACAGGGAGAGAGACAGGAGAGAGAGAGAGACAGGGGAGAGAGAGAGACAGGGAAGAGAGAGAGACAGGGAGAGAGACAGGGAGAGAGAGAGACAGAGAGAGAGAGTATGAGCTGAGTCTGATACTCTGGTGTTCCTGTCTGATTAAACCCTCTGCCCCTGACACACGCAGCGTTCCGGAGAATGATGAGAATATTCCCGAAATGAATTTCTGCGAGATAAAAATCACAAGCGGATTTCTCAACGTTTTTGGCGGCGAAGGAAAACAAAAGAGACTTTTTTTTCTGTGCGTCGGGAGCGAGCGGAGATTGACAGATATGGCCGCCGACCAAGAAGGAGTGGGAGGAGAGAAAGAAACAGAAAGAAAGGCCAGATTAAGGAATATAAGACGGAAAACAAACGACAAAGCAGCACTCAGAAAAGAAAGAAAGAATGTGAGAAAGAGAGACAGGAAGTCGTTCAATCATCCTGTTACATTAGCGCTCGTCCCACAGGCCCACTAAAGGGAGAATATAACCCAATTAGGGCCGAGCTGAGGGTCCCGCCGCACCGCGCCGCTCTGAGGGACAACAAAGATTAATGAAGTGGTGAAAGACAGTGTCACACGGGCCAGGAAAACAAAAGCGGGGGAGAATTACGAGATGCAGGAGCGGAGAGGAGGATCCTGGACATGTCCACAAGGTCACTGCGCTAATGGAGCGCACATGCTGGAGGAGGACATAAATAAAAAAAGAGAGAAAAAGAGGAAGAGGAGTCACGCTGAAGAAGGTTTCTCTCTCTGGATCACCCAACACATGAGGGTGTAAACATCACCGCGGCGTACGGCGCTCGCTAGGCAAGTGCAACACTTCACACCGCACAGATGTGTGAAACGCGACACCTCGTCCGTGCCGCGAGGCGTGATGGAGGTGTCGCTCGCTCGAGCTGCCGGAGCCCCGATTTACACTCCTGTGTGTGTGTGTGTGTGTGTGTGTGTGTGTGTGTGTGCATGCAGAGCTCGAGACAAACCAATCACACACGAACTAATTAGCTCATGTACATACACTCAAATATTTCACTAATAAACCGAAATAATCATCCAGATGGACTAAACATGCAGTCGGAACGGCCTGACCTGATCTGAATGGCACGCGGTCAGAAAGCAAAACTTGGTAAAGCCGAGGTAGTGATGTATAATATCGTGTGTAATATAAGTATCGTGTGTAAACAATCCGGTAAGATCTTTTTTTCCCTAATGTGACATCATATACGAAGAGCTCCTCCCCCGGCATGTGGCTAATCTCTGGTGTTCCCTGGAGGGGGCGTGGCTCAGTGGGAGCTCATTTACATAGACGTTGAAACTTAAATACGGTGAAGTTTAAGTAGCTGGTGTTCACAGTCTTAATTAATAGACTTGTTAGATCTGGAGGCAAGAAACATGGAAGATGATGTGGAGTAAAGCTGTCCATGAGACACCATCTCACTTACACACACACACACACACACACACACACACACACAACGGTCCATCTACAGCTTCAAGATCTTCGATGAGCCGAGATGTAACTCGAGATCACTCATGTCTACACTACAGGAGCTCGAACCCCGGGTCAGAAGGAACCAGCTGTCAGATACTCGGCTTGACCTGGCGTCCCGCGGTGAAGGAAGCGCTCCCAGAATGCACTGCTCGCTTTAGAATTCCAGAGGTGATCCAGCTGTGTCTGTTTGCTAAACACTGTCTGTCCCTGTGATTCTGAGTGACAGGAGGAGATAAACTCACAGTGAGGAGACCACAGGCATTCGTCCACACCTGCGTACTTCACACACACACACACACACACACACACACACACACACAAACAGGGTAAATATTTGTATGCGGACTGGGTTCGGATCTCGGCCACACACTTGAGTGTTTTTCAGCGAGATCACAGGATGGAAATGAGGCGTGTAGCGTTCGTTCTGCCAACTTCCTCTCAAAACCAAACACACACACACACATATACAGATCTTTAGCGAGACGTGACATCATCGAGTGTCCTCACACACTTGATAACACGAATACACACCAGGACCTGACGTTAAGTCACGTGGAATCTAAAGTTAAAAAATGAAATTCGTCATAATATACAGCGACACCCTGAGCGTGACGGGACGACTGATCAGGAGCAGTCTAGAGCTGGTTTAGTGTGTGTGTGTGTGTATGTGTGTGTGTGCTCATCCGGCAGCAGCTTGCTCTCTACAGGCTTTAGAGAGGATTATACGGGCCCCTTTTGACAGCTAGGCAGAAGTTGCTGGTCTGAACCCTGAACCCGTATCCAGGAAAGCTGTAGAGATCGGTCCGTGCTCGAGACTGTACTTTATATAAAGATCTTACATGCCGTATTATTCACTCCAGCGTTCGTGTTCAGGACACGTAACACGTCTGCAGTCTCGGCTCGAACCGCTCTTTCTCACCTGGCTCATAACTGGCGTGTGATCCTGTGGGAGAGTGAGAAACACACCAGTGTTCGGGTCAAACACACTCCAGTGTAACAGCAAGTGTGTAACAGGGCCGTTGTCTGTGTCTCAAAGTGAACCTTCATAACCTTTAAGAGTTCTTTTAAAATGATAAACCAGTGCGAGGGTTCGAATGAAAGCAGGTCCTTAGTCGGGACTTCTGGTGGACAATGGGGACGGCGAGGATGAGAGAGAGCGAGTAAGTGAGTCACAGGAAAGAGGAAGTGAGTGTCAGACACACAATGACAGTAAGATGGATGTGAGACTTGTTTTGTATGCTAATGTGTGTGTGTGTGTGTGTGAGAGAGAGAATGTGAATGGACAAGAGGAATGGTGGGAGAGGATTCTGACTCGTCACTGATGAAGCTGCAGCTGAAGTAAAAACATCTCCGAGGTTCTGGAGCGTCTACGAATACCGTAAAAGCAAGAAGAATGAATACGACTAATTACAATCAGAAACACACACACACACAAGTCTCTGATCTCTCTTTGAGCTGCAAGCTATAAAAAAGAGATTAGCTGTACACAACACACACACACTCAGACACTCATTTCTAATTTATTACTAATTTTTCCAAGAAAATTACAAATTAACATTAATAATTATTATGCATATAAAATATAATATATAGTAATATCTATATAATAATAATCTATAAAACCTGTATCACATTACATCACAAAACATTTGAGTTTTTTTTTATAACGAGCAAAATCTCCTGAAGCAGCGTTATTTTAATTTAACATTAACGTTAAAATTTTAACATTAAAATTTGACATTTTTAACATTAAAAAATGTCAAATGCTACAGCTTTAACTGGTTATTTTTCTTTTTTAGAAAAAAAAACTAGAGAATTTAGCTAAAGTTACTATTTTAAAACAAGGCCGTTTGTTAGAAATCCAAAGTATCATAAAGTGTTTTGTGTATCATATAAATGTTTTCAGATATTCCACATGTATTATATTTTAAAATTCCAGCAAATCTGATTCCTGACGTGTATCAATTATTAGTTATTAAAAGGCACTGTGGTTTTTTTTAACACTTCTAAAAATTACTTAGTGGCAGTTTTCTAAAAAAAAAATTAAAGTCAGTCATTTCATTTCATTTAACTTTAGTTTTCATAGACTTTCAATAAAGCATCATCAAGATGTCTGGCGTTCTCAGCTCTGCTCTTTTGTTTCAAACCAGTCTATGCTGCAAACATTTCAACATTAAGATGGATCGTATGTCGTTTGCGATGTTTCTCAGGACAGCATCAGCTCCTTTCGTGCTGATTTTAAGATTTATTTTAGCTGAAATATTCTGCCAAGACCTGGCAACCTGAGCGCAGCTATAAGGTCTGAGTGAAAGCAGATCCTTCCTCAGGGGTTTGTGTGTGCTGGAGTGAGATGCCTGCGTTCTCACCTGCCTCCTGAACACATCAGGGATCAATATACACACATTTACTAAACACACACACACACGCACACCCACACACACACCCACACACACACACTAGAAAACAGGTTCTTCAGATGATTACGATGGTTGCAAGCTGCAGGAGACATGTTGAAAGATTCTAATCACTGCTTTTACTTAATTCATCATCATCATCATCATCATCATCATCTACACGGGTAAATCACCCTGCTCAGCACAGCTCTGGAATTTTAAAGTGATCGGTATGATGTGGACACGTTATACAAACTTTCCTTCAAGTATAATTTCTCAGAGTCTCTGATTATTTTCACATAAACACGCAGTATTTATGAGTAATGTAAACCTTAAGACACAATATCAAATGATATGATTATGATTTATCACAAAACACTAATCTGATATTTGATGATACAGTTTATATGATCCACATGTGACTCGGAATCTGAAGCAGGCCTACTGATGAAGCTGTAAATGATTAGATAAGATAAGATAAGATAAATCTTTATTAATCCTGAGGGAAATTGCAGTTCTGCAGCAGCTCAGACGAAAACACAGACTAAGAACATGCACTTAGGGTTTGGACGAACCCTGTACATGAAGACAAACTGTAAAGAAACCAGAAACTAATGTACCAGTATCTATAACAGAGTAACAGCTGATTCATTGTGTACAAATGTGTTTAAAAGTCTGTCATTTATTGAATAAACTGGCCAAGTGAAAAGAATCCAAGGCGAATGTCAGAACTGCACAAGATTAACATTTTAAATTCTGAAGTAACGATTAGATTGTTTTTTTGGGATGATATTACTGGATCTGAATTAAAATGTAAATGTTTAATCAAAATGTTTAACAGAAAATTAACTAAAAATGTTGAGTGGAAGTGAAGTTATGAGGAGTTTTTGCACCAGATTATAAACCTGCAAGTTTTTGACAGCGTACTGTGCATGCGTTAATCTGTGGGCGCGTCTTAAATCCACCGCTGGACAGAATTTCCTGAATCTCCTGCAGTCCTCAGATCTCTGTCTGAAGTTTAATCTGCACCATAAGTGAATCTAAATGTGGAGTAAAAGTGATGTTATGAACAGTTATGTGTGGGATTTAATAATCTACTGTAAAATAATCTACTAATGAGCTACTTGTAAACAAACACCTGCACCAATAAATATTAATAAAAAAGCTAAACTGAATATTTTTACTCTTTTATATTTTCATATTTTCACTTTGGCTGAAATAACAGTGATGAAGTGGTTTAAGTGAATTTTAACACGCTGGAGCCGTTTTAAGAAAAAAAAATACATCTTTATCTGATCCGATAATTTTGTGAAATTACAATTTTTTTTAAATTAAGGTTTTCATCTTTATTGCAGACAGATGTGTACGTGGGCTTCAACCTGGAATAATAATAATATCACTGATTACATACAAGCTCATCAGATTCATTTCAGCTTTAACCTTTAACTATTTCTACAAACTCTTTACACTAGTGAAAAGTCCTTAAATTGTTACAGCAAAAACAATCTGTTCGACATTAAATAAATATTACTAATATACAAAAACATTCCCTTAGAACTAAGTGTTCTTATATTACACTAGTTATGTGGGTTAATTGCAGTAATACATTAATTGGATATAATCACACACAGGTTTAATTGGATATAAACTGGCTTTACACACACACACACACACACACACACACACAGGTGTAATAGCACTAAGTGTGGAGTGGAGTGTACTGTATGTCGTACCTCTTGCTCGGGTCCCGGGTGACTGAGGTCCCGGTGTGATGTGTGTACAGTCCCGGGCCCCAGGTCCCCGTTACACCGCACACACCACACACCAGCAGCAGCACGAGCGCGCGGCGGGAAGCGCACCGGCGGAGCGCGGGAACCGAGTCTGTGCGGCACGCGCTCATCGCGGCGATCGCTCTCTCTCTCTCACACACACACACACACACACACACACCGCAACTGTTTCCACACGGACGGTTCTTTCCCCCTTTTGCTCTTAAATCGCGTTGTTTTTAAACCCCGGAGTTCAAACTGAGAGAAGAAAAAAACAACCAGAACCGAAAAGTGCAGAATAAAATCAGAAAGTAATAAAAGACTCGGCGAGTTTCGGCCCAAAATCCAGAAGAAAAGAAGCGAAACGTGTGAAAGTTCCAGCAGCTCCTTCAGTTCTCACATCACCAGGACTTTAACACCAGGAGAGAGTCAACACAGAGGCTTTATACGGCCACTGAGTGTGTGTGTGTGTGTGTGAGAGAGAGAGGGAGAGAGAGAGAGAGAGAGAGGGAGAGTGTGTGTGTGTGAGAGATAGAGTGTGTGTGTGTGAGAGAGAGGGAGAGAGAGAGAGAGAGGGAGAGTGTGTGTGTGTGAGAGAGAGAGAGAGGGGGAGAGTGTGTGTGTGTGTGTGTGAGAGAGA
>JAOVVA010000027.1:22540-35782 GCA_028565275.1 Leiocassis micropogon | reverse complement strand
CACACACACACACACACACACACACACACACACACACACATACACACACATACACACACATACACACACATACACACCATAAACAGCAACATCAGGATAATTCTGCTCTTTCACAGTTATTTTATTTTAAATGATCTTTTTTTCTGGAACAGGATAAATTCACACATCTTTAATGGAAGATTAAAAGCCCAAGAATCTGGAACACAACATTTCATTTTTGTTAAAATCAACACAAGATCAAAATTATATACACCCCTGCTTAGATTAGTGACTCTGTGATGTTGATTGTACTGAAATGTCTTTTGATTTGCTGAGCCTGAGGTCTCCCAGCCTCCTGTTAGTGATGATTGGTGTGTGTGTGTGTGTGTGTGTGTGTGTGTGTGTGTGTGTGTGTTTATATGACAGACATTCTGGGGGAAAAAAAGGACTCTTTAAGTGTTCAGATGAATGGCCATTTAAATTAAAACCACCTAAATAAACATGTACAACTCCATCTTTACACCCAAACACACGCATCTATCTACTCCTTTTGTGTGTGTGTGTGTGTGTGTGTGTGTGTGTGTACTCAGCACTTTCAGGTGGAATGTAAACATGACACCGCAGTCTGCTGCTCATGCTCCTGTCATCTGCAGGAGGAAACACGGCACACACACTCGACTGGACGTTTATGGTGGAGAGAAGTCCGGAGAGAGACACTTACACTCCAAACCTGTGTTAGTGCTCGAGGAGTCGCTTGTTCATCACAACACACTTCATCGAGTGGAGGCAGTGTGTGTGTGTGTGTGATTAAAAAAAAAAGAATGTGTAGTGTGTGTGTGTGTGTGTGTGTGCGCGCATGTGAATCTGTAAAGGAAACATTTTTAAGACACAGTGAAAGTAGAGAGAGGACAAGGACTGAGCATTCACTGACACACACACACACACACAGACACAGACACACACACACAGAGAGAGAGAGAGAGAGAGAGACAGACAGACAGACAGACAACTGACACGGGGCAGCTTTCATACTCAATAAAACGCTCAAATAATCAGAAAGTTGAAAACTGAACTTTCTTTTTTAAATGATTACTGAAGCTGAGCATCAGATCATCAACCAACATAATTAATATAATAATAAAAGACTAATATAATAATAATAATAATAATGATAATAATAATGATGATGATAACAATAATAATAATGATATTAAACTGATATCTAACCAGCTATATTGAGGTGAAAGGTCGCCCCGTGATCAGGCAACACAAACTAAAACTACAGAAAGATGAAGTTAGTAAAGCAGAGATAATCTCAGTAATGAATGCCGGCCTACCTTATTCCCCTCTGACATCTGCTCCTGCGATGGCAAGTGATCCAGAAAACATTGTTTAAAATCCCAAATAACTGCATGACTGTGGCTCTCAAGTGTTACAAGCTCACACACACACACGTCCTGACCATGACTGGGGCTGTACATAATACAGAACTCACAGTAACAGTATTAAAGATGGACGAGAAACACAAACACACAGTGAGAGTTTTTGAAATAACATCATGACGTTTTAAAACATCCTCAGCTCAGGCAGTCAGACGGCAGACGAAACACAGACTGCTGTAAATTTCGTCTCACACTCAGGAGTGGAATCTCGCCCATTACTGACGCTGTACCGTCTCTCAACACTGACAGGATGGAGACGGGGATAAACATCAGACGTGCTAATGATACTGTAAATCTTTGCGTTTCTCACCATCTCGTCTCCGGGCAGCCAGTATCCCTCCTGCTCCACTCCAGCCTTAGAGCCCTTACAGCCCACAGTGAGCGTCTCCACCACGAGCCCGTCCTTCACCGCTAACACCAGCTGTCTGGACGTCTCTTTGGGGTGCATCCCGTACACACGGCTCAGATACCTGCAGCACAACACACACACACACACACACAGGTCAGTTCCTCGGTCTTTCCCCTCTGACAGATTGTCTAAACCGATCTGAACCATGTCGAGTGTTTACTTTGAGATCCGGTCCATGTTGGCGATCTGTTTCTGGCTGCGGATCACCTTGATGGCCGACCACACGTACTGCACCACCTTGGGGTCGGCCTGCCGCTTCTTCACCACCCGAGACATGGCTGCTCACTCGCACCTGCAGCACACAGTAACACACACACACAGCTTTTTACACTCGTACAAGGTTCACCTTCATATAAGTATTATTATTATTATGGTGCAGAAAGTGTAATAGCTTCATGATTATGATTTATACATGATCGTATCTTGCTATTCTTTCAAAGTCAAGATATTAATGTTTTTTTTTTTTATTTACAGTGCATTCCAAAAGTATTCACATCCCTTGAACTTTTCCACATTTTGTCATGTTACAACCACAAACATAAATGTATTTTATTGGGATTTTATGTTGGATACACACAGAGTGACACATCAGTGATGTAGAAGGAAAAATATAAATTTAAAGTTTACAATTTTTTTGATCATATACTGTAAATTCCCAATAAAACACATTTACATTTGTGGTTGTAACATGACAAAATGTGGATAAGTTCTAGGGGTGTGAATACTTTTGCAAAGCACTGCGGCTCCTTGATATAGTCATATAATTACATTCAAACTTTATTCCTGTGTCTGCATTTAGGAAAGGTTTGTTCATGTGTACATGTTAGTAAATTAATTATATTAATACAGAACGGTACAAAAACACATTTACAGTCGGTGCTGTTGTCGGTGTTCAGCTGCTCACAGTTTTTATAGTTTTTTTTTATGGTTGTAGTATTTACTCTTTCCTTTTTTTTGCAGTTTTTTATCTGACGCTCTGACTTAAATTACAGAAATGTAAAGATAATTAAAAGAATCAATAAAAACTTCTATGTTACATTAATTTTTATGCGACAGGAACCAGTCCCCCCCGATACAGTATTATCACGATGATTATCCGCGTGCTGAAATGATCCGCATTGCGATTATACAGGTACCATCATTTTATTAATATCCAGATTCATTTAATTTTTTTTAAGATTTTGTCACAATTTTAAATATACTTGGTAAATAATTTACCACTTGTAGGATTATTGAGGAACATAGTCAGGGCCACGGGGGCGGAGCCTATCTTAATACTTCAGAATCAGAATGAGTTTTATTGCCAAGTACGTTTGCACGTACAAGGAATTTGTTTTAGTGACGGAGCTTCCAGAACAAAACAAATGACGAGACAAAACAGCACGACACAAAAAAAAAAAGAAAAAAGGTTGACATCAAATGGAGTAGGGTGTGAGATACTTTTAAATAAGTTACATAAATATCTGTGGTATTGTACAGTATATTGCACAGTGGTATTGAACACAATATTGCACATATATTTATTGACAGTTAGAATGATGTTTAACTGTTCATGCGGTAGATCGCCTGGGGAAAAAAACTGTTCTTGTGCCTGACTGTCCTGATGTTCGGTGCTCTGTAGCGTCGACCAGACGGCAAAAGTTCAAGTTCAAATGGAAGGTGGTTTGGGTCTGAGGGGTCCAAAGTGATATTCCGAGCCCTTTTCTTCACTCTGGATATATACAGTTCTTGCAGCGTGGGCCAGGGGGTGCCAATAATTCTTTCAGCAGTCCGAACCGTCCTTTGTAGTCTTCTGATGTCTGCTTTTGTAGCTGAGCCAAACCAGACAGTTATTGAAGTGCACAGGACGGATTCAATGACGGCTGAGTAGAACTGTGAGCAGCTCCTGTGGCATACTTAGGGCATGAGGTGGGGTACACCCTGGATGGGGGGGGGGCATCCATTGCAGGGCACACACACATGTGCACAGACACACACACACACACACGGAACGCCAGTTAGCCTAATCTGTATGTCTTTGGACTGAGGGAGGAAACCGGAGAACCCAGAGAAAACTCACCAAGGAGAGAGAACATGTGCTGAGAGACAGTGGCAGCTCAATAGGTTAGGGCTGTGGATTATTGGGCTACTAATCGGAAGGGCCTGGGTTCAAACCCCAACAACCACCATGTTGCTTGAGAAAGGCTCTTAACTCTCAATGTGTCAGAACTAATAAAAAAAAAAGAAAAAAAAAAGAGAGAGATAAAATCTAAGTCGCTCTGGATAAGAGCACGTGCCAAATGTTAATATGCAAACTCCACACAAAGAGGTGAGAAACAAACTCCCTCGAGGTCACAGTGCTAACCACTACGCCTCCTAAATATATATACACACACACACACACACACACACATGTATGTATATATACAGTATATTCTCTGATACACGAATTGCCACACAAAGGAATCATGATGCATCACTGAATCGGTTTTCTTTCCTCATCTCTACTAAGTACTACTAAGTTTTGTAGAATTCTCTGGCACAATCAAAAAGTAATAAAACATTAGTACAAATCCACGTCTTCATAACAAGTGTGACCCAGTGAAACATCCTTAACATCATAAAACACATAAGTACAAAAGCCTGTAATAAATCAGTAAAACCAAAACTAAAATACACACACACACACACACACACACACACACAGAAACGGCCTGATGTCCCAGGCGGTACGTACACAGAACCATCCATATATATGTTTCTGAAACAAGGATCAGATCAGACCAGACCAGGACGAACGTCATCACGTATACATTACAGAACTCTGCTGATTTGCGTATAATCACGCCCACAAACTCTATAAAAGGTAAAATAAAAGTTGAGATCCCTCACGCTGTCTCTACACGAGTGTACTGAGCTGGAGTTATTAACTGCTCAGGGAGCGAGACCTGGGTATAAAATGTTCGTAGCGGATTCAGTCCTTTTTCACGGTTCTGTGCGTGTGTATGTGTGTGTATGTCATCCACAGGAATCTCGTGCTGATCTCCAGTCTGTCCACACAGGGCCGATCCTCAGCAGGAGCGGGACATTAGATCCAGCAGGTCAGTGATGGTTATAATTAGTGATGTCAACCGATTAAAATTTTATCTAGTTACACAGTACAGTCATAGTCTGTGATTAATCGCAATTTTAATATTATCAGATTTACGTGTATTATAAAAATAAAGAAATGCACAACAAACTGGTTAGAGGAAACATATTGTGCACTTTTATAAAATCTCAAACATTATCATTTAACAAGTAAAATTTCTCAAACCCAGATCCTAAAGCCTGAGCCGCCCCTGCCACACCTTACACCTAATGTGATCTTGTAAAAGTAGTTCCCCTTAAGGGGGGCTCAAGCACACGACTCTGGTTTTATCCAAACTTCCATCTAGAAGCTTTTTATAATGAAACTTGGTGATGTTTCCTCAGTCGTCTGATTATCCGCACTAAACGTGCCGTTATCACACACACAGACGGGTAACTGTGCTGCGATTATACATTTCTAGATTAATCCCGTGTGTGAACACGTTAATACTAACAGCCCTAGTTATAAAATTATATAAAATATAAGTTGAGTTTTACAGTAAACTGTGCCATAGAGTGAGAGCGGTTTATCTTTACCAAACTTTGTCACTCATTTTTAAAAAAAAACTTAATCTTTATTACATTTCCACCTGGTATCAGGGATCTTTAAAACTCATAAAAGAGATTAGTGCTGATTTTACTCTCACTCACATCTACACTGTTTTCTCCTGTATACATGGGGTCACGGGGGGCGGAGCCTATCCCAGGGGAATTTCCTGGTGTGTGATAACGACATGTTTAGCGCGGATAATCAGACGACTGAGGAAACATCACCAAGTTTCATCATAAAAATCTTCTAGATGGAAGTTTGGATAAAACCAGAGTCGTGTGCTTGAGCTCCCTTCAAGGGGAACTACTACTTGCCAATCCATTGCAGAGCGCGCGCACGCACACACACACACACTCACACTACAGGCAATCTGTGATGGCCAATTATCCTAATCTGCCTGTCTTTGGACTGTGGGAGGAAACCAGAGAACCCTGAGGAAACCCACCAAGCACTGGGAGAACAATGTAAACGCCACACACACACACACACACAGACCCGACACGGGAATCGAACCCAGACCCTGACCACTACACCACCAGTGTGAAAACTAACAGCTCGTCATCACGTGTTACGATAAAAGTATCATTAATTACAGACGATATCGCGGTTAGACCGATACACCGACTCGGCGTCTGATCACAGCTGCAGCAGCTTGTGTGTGTGTGTGTGTGTGTGTGTGTGTGTGTTTACTCCTGCTATAACCTGAGACACTTTAGGACACGGACACACACACACACACACAGAGCTCCTGTGTCGGAATGTGAAGGTGTAAAGATAAAACATTCTGCGTTGAGTGTCAATAAAAAGAGCTTTTGTAGTTTATTTATTCATAAATTAAAATGAAGGGAAAAAACACTAGAAAGAAAATACAACAGAAACAAAGTGTTTTCTTTTTTCATTTTCATTCTGAAATCTAATAACGACATCCAGAATAAACAATGAGTTCGAGGACAGTTTTATAAACCGGCCGGATGTTTGATGTTGTTGTTTAATAAAGTGTTTATAAAGAGAGAGAGAGAGAGAGAGAGAGAGAATAAAAAGCGCTCCGTGTTGTTGCTAACATGCTAACAGGCGCCATGTTGCTGCTCCTACCTCGCTTCAAGACAAAACCACACTCTCTGACTGGATTATTTTGGTCCCGAAGCGAAGCATTTCATCAAACTGTCGGAGTTTTGGTTCCTACTCACCGCTGTCTGACAGCTAAAGTAGAGCCGAGCGTGATGTTCGAGCTTTAAAGGCTGTTAACGCTTTTACATTTGTGTTTCCGGAGTTAAATGTCAGAATTAGCACAATTCACATCGGCTAAACACAGACAGCCGAAAAACTCGGCAAGAATCCCAAATAGCACTCAACTTTCTCCCTGAATGCACTACATAGGGTTTGATAAAATGGCGCCCACGGCTATCATGGTGCACTACTTAGTGCACTACATGTCCGCGTGCAGGCGGTTTGGAATTTAAGAATTTAATGCCAGACGTGTCGCCCTATCGGTGGGACGCGGAAGTGCAGGCGGATTTTCTGCACGTAGCACACTGAGATCACCTGAATGCAGCAGAGAGTGCAGTTACAGCACCTGTAACATCTGTCACACATACACACATCTGGCCCTGTGACACACACACACACACACATATATCTGCCCCCGTGACACACACACACACACACACACACATCTGCCCTGGTGACACACACACACACATCTGCCCTGGTGACACACACACACACACATCTGCCCTGGTGACACACACACACACATCTGCCCTGGTGACACACACACACCTGCCCCAGTGACACACATACCTGCCCCAGTGACACACACACACGTATATCTGCCTCAGTGAGATCAACACATCTGTGTTTTGGACATGTCCAAGACTTTACATGTTCTGCACCAATATTTTGGAGACCTTTCCTGGACGTTTTGGAGAGGTACTGTAGTAGAGCCATCTACATTTATTGTGTTGTTTGTTGTGGCCCCAGAAAATACTAGTTTTATCAAAATAAAAATCTAAATATTGGCCTTGTGTTGTCTTTTGGCTGGGAGACTGATACTGATTAAATGAAAGACCCTGACCCACCGACATTTAGCCAGTGCATAAGGGAAGTGATGTACCAACTTAAGCTGAAGAACATTAGGTATACAGTTGGAGGGTCTACTGGCATATTTTATAATATCTGCAACCTTTCTTAACGTTTGTTGAGGAAATGAACGCAGGTAATATGGTATTGTAAAGAAAGGCTGTGGGGACGATTACTTACGCTATTATTATTTTCTTTCCTATAATCATCTGATTGCTATAGTATATTTATGTTTATGTCTGGTGCTAGGGGGTGGGAGGGGGGAGTTTGGTTTTATAAGTTTTGCTGTGTTTCTTTTTCTTGTTTCGTTTTGTATAGTTTGAAAATAAATAAAAAACTTTAATACACACACACACACATTTGCCCCGGTGCCATCAACACATCTGGCCCGGTGACGCGCACACATCTGGTGTGACATGTCTGACTCATGAATTCTACACAATATAAGTTATTATAAATTTTAGAGTTTGTATTAAGTCTGACTACAGGATAATTCCAATAAAGTTATTGAAATCGAATTGGAATTATTTCTTTTAATAACTGAAATAAAAGTATTCTTTTATTATTTAATTTTGATTAAAAGGATAAGGTTATAAGTGGTGCAGTGTGTGTGTGTGTGTTTTAATAAGGGTCATAAGTGGACATTATGAGTCATTAGAAGTTAAAGTTATAGTATTTAGGGCAGGTGTGATGTCTACAGTGAACTGCAGTAATGTACAGAACTGATTTATTTTCCTGATTTATTTATTTTCCCTAGAATTATTTTCCTGAACTCAGTGTCGTTGAGCAGCTGGAACTGGGATAAGGTTATAAAAAAAACTGCACTTTCTAATGGTTCTGCCATAACTGTGTCTTTTTCTTAATCTGTCACAATCTCCAGAACACATGATATTTATTTCCTTGATCTGATCTCATCTCATCTCACCATCTATACCACTTTATCATGTATACACAGTCGCAGAAAAATCAACCAATCACGCGGAAATCTACGCGCATAATCCTGAGGGGGGAATCGAACCATCAACCTTGCAAGGCAACAGCGCCATGTTTTATTTTATTTTATTTTATTTGTAGTATTCTTCTTGTTTTTCTGCTGGTACTGAAATAAACTGTGCAGACCCGAGTGATATGAACCTGGCCTCTGGTCTACAGGTACTCTACTATTCTGGCTCGAAGCCAGGTGAATAAAATCTGCCCCGCTGGCCTAAAGGTGGTGCTATAACACACAGGTTTACATTTTGTCCGCCACATTTTACCTGGGTTTAAGGAGGTGGAGCCTGATTTGGTCGAACAGGGGTAACTCTTTAGTCACTTGCATGGAGTGTCGGCATTAACACTGAAAGATGAAAAAACGAAATGATGCTGAGGGCAGGGGTGGAGTCACATGGAGGGGTGGAGCTACAGACAGGTAACAGTTTCCTCACTCACCATCTATACTGTACCGCTTTATCCTGTATGCAGGGTCGCAGGGGGCGTGGAGCCTATACCAGGAGACTTAGTGTACTAGGTGGGGTACACCTTGGACAGTGTGTCAATTCATTGCAGGGCACACACACACACACACACACACACACACACACACACATTAAGGGCAATTTGGTGAAAGCCAATTAGCCTAATCTACATGTCTTTGTGCTGTGAGAGGAAACTCACCAAGCATGGAGAGAACTTCCAAACTCAGAGACAGGAATCGAGCCCAGATGGGAATCGAACCCGGGGCCTAGAGGAGCAAGGCAACAGTGCTAACCACTACTAATCTCTCAGTGGATGTTTTATTCGATGATGACCTGTTTATTAAAAAACAAACAAACAAAAACACACACACAAACACACACACATGGTTACCAATCAGATTTCAGCTGGTATTTGAGAGAATTAACACAGAGCTGTGAATGATAGGTTCAGGTTGGAAACCCAATTCTCTCTGATGTGCTCTTACTCAAATTGACCACTGGGGGGCACTATTCTTGTGCACACAAATATAACAGTGAGAACTTACCCTTGGATAAGAAGTTGTACAGAGAGATTTCACTTTTTGAATTTCACTTTTAGTTTGATTTCTTTGCTTGAGTTGTAAGGGGGGGGGGGGGATAAGCCTTTTATTTTAAAGCTCCATGTGTAACAAAATTTCCCACTTAAGCAGATTTGATGTGAAAAGTGGATAAATATGAACAAATCCACAAGTGTTTCTAGTTTTCCCCGTCAGAGCACATAAAGCTGATAAAAGCAGACTTTTACTCTTATAGACCTGAACATCTGTTCACGCTGTCCTGCTCTAATAAACACACTTACGCAACATTCTGGACTAAAATGGCAGGGCTGTGACAAGAGCGGATAAACTGGTTTAGCTTAGCAACAAACTAGGCAACGGATAATAGTGAGTAAAGTTAGCAACAAGCTAGTTGGCTAATGTTAGTGATAACTCTAATGTTGATTATTTCCTTTGTAAGGCAGTGATTACTCTGGTCAGTGTTTTAGATCACCCAGTAGTACCATGTCTGTATGTTAACTGACCTAAACTCATTTAAAAGCAGGCAATGTGAAAGTTGATGAGTTTTAAGTTGAGGAGCACTTTTGATGGTTTTTACCGTCTGTAGTTAAATAATGCTGCGCACCTGTTACGCCCCCTTTCCCATGTTTGTGACCGCAGGCCAAATTCACGGCTCTTGATCGCTCAACTCATGCTGTAATCATCTACGACCTAGCTATGCGCTAGCTACAGGATGATACAAATCAACTAAGAGTCCACGAAATGTGCCAAGCTCATGCTGGAGAGTCAAGAACAGTGTTTATGAACTTATACACTTGTCTATGATTTAATACACCTCACGATTTGTTATGAAATGCCGAGAGCTGCTCTGATTCTCACCTGTAACTGGGACCTGGAACCCTGTGACTGCAGAAGCTCAAATGTGTGACACCAGTACATAACAAACCCTTATTATACTCAGTGTAGGATTTATTAGAGCATTTTATTTTGTGGTTTAACTCCCGGGTTGGATTTAGCCACGGTAGAGGGTTTGCTCCTGCCTCTGTATGAGAGGTTTGATGTGACAGCTCATAGCGTTCTATAGTATGTCAACACTAAACAAGGAATGGAATATGATATGTTATTAGACATTACGATCCATCATGAAGAGGCACAAATCGGCTGCATAATCTATGTATCGTTTCGGTTTGTAAGTCGCTCTGGATAAGAGCGTCTGCCAAATGCCTAAATGTAAATGTAAGTTCAACTTTGAAAACCTTTAAACTCCATCTATCCATCTGCAAACCTCTTCAGTCCAACTAGGGACCGTAGAGGCCAATGATGACTGTTGTATTTATTCTCATTTTTACAACTGTGGTAGGACCACCGGTCAGCATTCACACACTACAGGCAATTTTGGAACAGCAATTAACCTAATCTAAATGTCTGTGGGAGGAAACTCACCAAGCACAGGGAGAACATGCGAACTCCACACACAGACCTGAGGCAGGAATCGAACCCAGAACCTGGAGGTGAGGGGCCTCAGTGGTAACACTACGCCACCATGCCGCTATAGCGTTCCTGACCATTTACCTCCAACTAGATCCAATTAGACAAATTAGAATTAGATAATATTTGCATATTGAATATAAAGCATTGATGATACCGTTTTCTGTTTAAAGATTAAAATTATACATCACTCATCACAGTTAGGTGGCCGACATGTCAGACACGGAGGCTTGCAGAATCATCATCATCGCCACGTTTCATTAATTCGGGTGAATGGAGCGCATCTCTGGGTCAAGTGTTCACACGGCGGCCGTGCATGAGCGCGAGAGGGTTTTACTGTCAGGCAGCCGTGCAGTCAGATCAGCGGCCTGCAGTAAATATAAGAGTATACGGTGCTAAGTTACTGCTCTGTTTATTCATCACCAGGTGTTTTATTCTGGTCTCAGTGGTTTAAAATGGTAAATATGTTTATACTTCCAGACAGAGAAGCAATCACGTTCATCAGAAACATCACTGAGGTTATAACAGTAATAGCCGTGGGCCTGCGTAGAATCATTATGATAAAGTGTGGAGATAAAGGATAAAAGCTGAAAGCGGTCTGTGTTAAGGTCTGTGTGTTTCTGACGTGCCGGCTGTGTGTCACCGTAGCTGGCGTGTGAGAGAGTGAGACAGTGAGAGAGTGAACTGTAGGAGGTGCAGCTCATTATCCCGGACTAACCCTAACCCCCCTCACTGTTCTCTTGCTCTTCACTCCACCGCTCAGCTGCGCAGGGTTTCTAAACCCCACCAGTATTTTGTGCCCTCATAGGTTTTATGCGTTTCGTTGTAACCAGCTCTCTATCTCAGTGCACGGATTGTAAAGAACATCTGAAGCGGTCTTAATCTCTGGACTATCGAAGGGAATGAAATGTTCCTGCTGCGGTGTTCCTGCGTCCTGCTGCTCTGGATGGCAGACTGTGTGAGTTTTACCGTCATTACACACTTTTATTAGAGAACAGAGAGATTTATATGTTGTGTACGTTACAGTGCGGTAGAATTCTTTGCATTTGCCAGGTTGTTGGAGTGAGAGCTCCGGGTCAGTCGTGAAGCAGCCCTCTGGGGCAGGGGGGTTAAGGGCCGTGCTAATGAGCCCTGTTTTATACACCACGCACTGTTTATCTCCGTGTGACTGGGAGCAGCCTGTACACTCAGCTTTAATTAAACACAAGTAATTACAGACTTTATGGACATTTTACTTTTTTTAAAATGTCCAAAGAAAACATACAAATATGAAACTGTGGGCACAAACAGGACTGACATTTCAGATATACTGTATAATAATCAGTTTTAAAGTATTTAATTTAGTACATTATACCTTCAGCACATATACAGTAAAGCATAATGTCTTTAAAATCCTCCATCAGTGCCATTATTGGGATTAAAAAGGTCGCTCATATTCGAATGTATCATTTGATAGTGCAGTTGGTTTTAATGACATCTGATAAAAATCTTTTAAAACAGACTCTTTTTTCATCAGGATGGTGTAGACGTGCCGTGTTTCTCTCTCCTCTTCCACCCGGTGCTGTTTTTCTCACGTGGTCTGTAATGCTTTAAAACAGTTCTAGTATTTAAGGGAGAAGTCTATACTATGTTTAGGGAACTTTTAAACAGGTGTTGCTCTTACAGGGGCATTCGGAATGTGACTGAGAGTCAAGACTTGTTAGTGCAGTAGATCTGATCCATGGCTTTTGTGTGAAATCGAGACTTAGATCAGCTTCAGATTGAAACTCCTCAGTGAGATGCTGGATTAAATGATTCTGTTAGATTTATCTTTAAATTTAATTGAATAAAGATGACATAAAACTACACGATCTCAAGAAGTGGTGATATTCAGACTGCATTCATGAGGAATTTAGAAAAAGGTTTCTGTTTTTTTTATTTGAACGAATATGTATTTTAACATGACAGGAAGTAAAATTACTCTGTTCCCCGATCAGAGTTTACCAGAGTTAAACCTTTAACAAACGTGGCCATGCATCAGTCTGTCTGAGATGGTGTGTGAGGTGCAGTGTTTTGGGGACGTTACTTTTTTAAGTAACTAATTACTTTTTAAAGACAGTAATTTTGTAAAGTAATCAGTTCCATTACAGCGATACTTTTTGATAAAGTAACTAGTTCAGTACTTTTCCATTGCAGAAACTGAAAATAACGAATAACG
>JAOVVA010000026.1:28111509-28122996 GCA_028565275.1 Leiocassis micropogon | reverse complement strand
GTCAACAATTCTGTGTTTTTCTGTCAATATGGGGTGCTGTGTGTACATTAATGAGAAAAAAAAATGAACTTAAATGAATTTAGCAAATGGCTGCAATATAACAAAGAGTGAAAAATTTAAGGGGGTCTAAATACTTTCCATACCCACTGTATATATGGTATATGCATTACGACTTCTTTTATAGGGCTTTCGGGTTTGTTTGATGCTGGGTTACACCATGCTAGCCCCTCAGGGCCTGATGCTTCAGTCATGAACCTGATCTCTGCTTTGGAATCCCGAGGTCCACAACCTCCCCCATCTGCCTCCTCCCTCCTTTCTCAGTTCCGTACCCCGTCATGGCAGACTGGTAAGCATCAAACAGTGCTCAATTTTTTTTCTGGTACAGAATGCTATGCAAATGAATATTTAAACCTATGTAGTTGTAACCTGGTTGATTTAGTTTTATCTGTCTTTCTCTTTAAAGCAATGCATACCCCAGCCCCTGCTGAGCTCTTCATCTCCAGTGCTTTGCCTGGATCTGGCTCATTCCCTACGTCCTCTGCCCTGTCAGCATACCAGCACCCTGCCTCCTTCTCTGGCCGTTCATTTTCTGGGGTGACACCGTCACTGTCCCTCCAGGATGCACCTACATTTAGCCCTACCTCCAATGGTCTCCTATCACCCCATGATCCTTTGCTACACATAAAAACACAGTCCCAATCCAGCCTGGGCTTTGACCGTCTTCTCTCATCACAGAGTGCAGCAGCATACAGGGGAGCGCAGGAGCCCTCAAGTGGTCCTCAGCCTCAAGTACCTACATCGTCCTCTGCCCGCCACTTACCTCCCCCTCAATTTAACCTTCTCTCTTCCCAACTTCAAGAGCAGTCATCCCATCTGTACAATGCTTCTGTATTTTCTTCAGCACCTGCACCCTCACAACCACCTACCCCACAGGAAAGAGCCATTCCAAGGCAAGACAGTGTTATTAAGCACTACCAGAGACCGTCCCCTGCACAATCCCAGTTGCCTTCATCCACATCACATCCCCTGCAACATTATCTTAGCTGTGGAGCATCAGGCTACCAGCAAATTCCACACCATCGACATGGTGGAATGAACTGTAGCCCCCTTGGTGACCAGAGCCCATCATCTGACCCCAAACCATCACCTCGATCAGACCAAGTGTACCGGCCCATAGTACAGCCCCCATATAGCTCTTCCTCAACATCCTCATCAGCTGCATCCGGTAGTGGTATTGGGAAATCAGGAAAGAGTTCTAGTTCTAGCAGTGGCTACTCATCCTCCAGCTCCTCCTCATCCAGAACTCCTCACACACCTCCCTCAGCTTCTTCTACCACTTCATCCTCCTCCACTTCCTCTAACCCGAGTGCTTCATCTAGTGCCTCTTCTGCTCCTTCAAGGCAGCAACCACCTCCCCAATCTACACCACAACCCCCTCCACCACCTCCTCCACTCCCTGTTTCCTCCTCTGCCACACAACAGGCTCCTCCTAAACCCTGCCTTTCCGCATATGGCTCCCCTGTGGCTCCTGTTAAACCCGCCTCTGGTCTCCCTGGCCAAACCCCACCACAACAACATTCGCAATCATATTCACCAAATCAACCTCCACCATCCCACCTCTCACAGCCTTATGGAGGGTTCAATTCCCCTCAGGCCCAGGAAGTTAGCGCTGGTCCTGGGGGATCAGGAAAAGGATTTGGGGGCCTTGGAGCAACAGGGCGTTCATTTTCAGGGGATGGTGTATATGGTTCTGAATCAGGATATGGTTCTTTACCACCATCACTTGGAGGAGCAGGAAGTCCTTCAATGGGCTATGATGGTACAGGACATTCACCTGCCCTGATTGGATCTGGAGGTGGTGCTGATTCAACAAATAGCGGTACTGGCTCAACAGGTGGTAATTCAGCAGCTAATAGCAGCAACAGTGTTACAAGTGGTGGAGCTGGAGGTTCATACCACCTTCCTGATTCCAGTCCTTCACCTTCCGTTAACTCTGCAATCATTAGACCTGGATTGCACTCCCCTGCACCCACTCACCCTGCACAGTCTCCAGGAGGAACTGGAGGTAATAAGTACCTATCATCGGTTCTCTCTCCTAATTTTTTAGCTTCTCCACAGGGTTATTCAGACACACGGGCACCACCACCACAGGGACAGTCTTATCATTCTGCACCACCCAAGAGCAAGCCAGAGCCTGATATGCTTGGCATTGAACGATCTCAAGAGGAGGATGAAGATGATGATGAATTTCTAATACAGCACCTTTTGCACTCTCAAAGCCCTGCACCCCATCCATCTCAGCACCACACTCAGCAACAGGTGACTTCCCAGCAACAGTCCACTCAACCACAAGCAATGCCACAAGGCAGGGAAGAAGCGAAGGGAATGTCTGCCTATGATCTGAACAAGGCATCTGAGGAACGTTACCAACTGCAGAGTGTAATTCGCACCAATAATGCCACTAATAATGTGGGACCAGGAACAACAAACACTGCTGGACAAGGAACTGGTCCAGGGACTGGCCAAGAGAGTCACCTGGAAATATCTTTAAAGAAGCAGCAAACAAAAATAGACAGGGCAGTATCAGGAGCTGGGGCAAATGGAGGAAGAGGGGGAATTGATTCACTCCCCCACTCTCACCAGCATGCTCCACACACACACCAACATGACTCCCTTGGGTCAGTGGTCCATTATGGGAGAGGGGACTCCTATGCTCACCAGACACACCAACATCACTCTACACACACTTCCCACCCACAGCACTCCCAACATCCACAGCACTCTCACCCCCATTCCCTGTCTCACACCCATGTAGAGGTCAAGAAAGCTTCAGATTCATCTGAGCTGCCCTACATACGAAAACGACCAGACTTGCAACCACAAATATCCCAGACTTCCCTTTCCCACATGGATTCACCACCTGATCAGACTCAACAACCTCAACAAACTCATCTTCTACAGTCTGTACTTTCTCACTCCACACGTAACAAGATGGACACTCAGCAGGTCCCTCAACCAACACCCCACCCAATGAGCCAGCAGGCTTTAATGGGACCAAGTGGAGGCCTTGGAACTGGTGCTGGTGGGAGTGTGGAAACACAGTCACAGGCCTCCCAGCTTCAACTCCAACTCCAATCTCAATCTATGGAAGCCCACTATGGATGTGAGACACAGCAAAACCAAAGCCAGTCGAGTCAGAATTCAGTCTCCCAACTCGAAATGCTTGAACGATCACTCTCTAGAACAAACAGCCGTGAAGGTGCAGGACCTACTGAGAGGATTGTTGGTGGAGATGGAAGTGGCAATGAACATCAAAGACCACAGCAACAACTGCAGCAGCAGCATAGAATGCCTTCACATCACCAGACCCACCATCCACAGCAAACACCTTCTGAGCTCCATGATTTCCTGAATGAGCCAAATTTGAGCATGTCAGCCCCATCTCATCTGCATCACATGGCCCCTCATCATGGACACCCGCATTCCCACCACCAACCACAGCCCCATCAACATCATCAACACTCCCACCAGCACTCTCGCCACATGCCAACCAACGCAGGACCAATGCAACCCCAGGCTCAACCCAGGGAACCAGAGCCCCAGCTTCCACAGCCACAGCTAGATCAACTTAAAGACCACCAGTTTGACACTGAAAGTTCTGTAGTGAAATCTGCACAGAATCAAGGACAGAGTCATCAGCAGCAGCAGAGGTTTGTGCCTCTGACCTCCATCTGTTTTCCTGACTCACTTCTCCAAGATGAGGATAGATCATTTTTTCCAGCAATGGAGGACATGTTTTGTTCCGAGGAATACAAACCAAGCTGTGCAGGTGTAGCAGGTGCAGGACAAGGAGATCAGGATATTGTGTCTGAAGCACGTGTAAATGTTCAAGATGGAATAGAGTCGGTTAAGGCAGTTGGAGGGGCAAGTGGATATGATATGATGGGCCACCATGGTGACCAGGGTTATGGGCAGTACTGTCACAGTCTTTCTGAATCTGGCAATGGGACCATGCATCTAGATTTGGACTCATTGAAAACACACGAACTTCCATCTACTGTGAATACAGAGCAGCTGGGCCTGATTCAGTCCCAGGCACCAGGCATGGGAATGGGTGGAACAGGATCTAGTGTAGATGGAACAGGGAACAAAATTATGGGAAATTCTGGTGTAGGAAGTGGCTCTGGGACAGGTGGGCTGAACTCACCTATCTTTTGTTCCTCTAGACCAAAAAAACTGTTGAAGACCAGCTCCTTTCACCTTCTAAAACAGCGACGGGACACCAATTCCCAGTCACAGACAAAGAAAACGTATGCTCAAGAATATGAATTTGAAGACGATGAAGATAAAGCAGATGTTCCTGCTGACATCCGATTGAACAGCAGGAGACTTCCAGATTTGCTTCCTGATCTAGTGTCCAGCTGCAGAAAGTCCAGTGGTGGTTCAGGGGTAGGTGGTCTAAGTCCCCTAATGGGTGACTTGGATTTCTGCAACCCCACAGGGTACTCAGCACTTGGACCTGCTCCACAGCTCCTTCCCAATGACGGGCCAAAGAAGAGAGGCAGGAAGCCCACCAAACCCAAACGAGAAGGCCCCCCTAGGCCTAGAGGAAGACCTCGGATTCGCCCACTTCCTGAACCTCCTTACTGCAGGGGGCTAATGGGTCCTGGTGCAGGGGAGAGCCGGAGGGGTCGTGGTCGAGGAAGGGGTCGTGGCCGGAAAGATGAAGTCATGTTAGAGATGCATAGAGACATCAACAAAAGCCAGAATTACCATCAACAGTCTCACCAACAAGCGCCTCATCTCCATCACCAACAACAACTTCAACAGCAACATCCACAACAGCAGCACTTACCGCAACATCAACATCTGCACCACCATTCACAGCCACAGCAGCACCTCCACCCACAACAGCAACACATGCACCAACAGCAGCACCTACATACACAACACCACCAGCATTTACATCAGCAGCAAACACAACACCAACAACAGTCTCAACAGCAGTACCAGGAACCCGTCAAACCGATTAAAGTGAGTCAAACAAAATGCTTTGTTTTAAGATTTATTTTAACATTTTGATTATTTTATAGAATTAGATTATTTTTCAGATTAGATTATTTTATAGCATTATACCTTTTTCTAGATAAAGCTTCCCCTTCCCCCCATGCCTTCATCTGAGTCCCTCCTGAGGACAGACTCCTTGTCAAGCACAGATCCAGTTCTGTCTGATGGCTCAGTGGGATCTGCACCATCGCTTGGTCTGAGCCCCGGACCCACTTCTGCACTGGACATGAACAGAACCGATATGAACTGTGGTCAGGGTAAAATGAAAGAGAAGGATCAAGAGGTAAAAAAAAGGAAGAATGCTCCCAGTTATTAATATTTGTTATTGAGCAAAAAAATTTAAAATAATTTAGACTTCTCAATGAAGGTTCAGTAAATGATAATCCTAACATTCTGAACCCTGTGGAAAATAAAAATAGGTAGTAGCACTTTATTCCTTGTTGTTCAAAGGTTTAAAGATATTAAAGTCTGTTTTGTGAATTATTTTATATTACCAAGGTTTTGTTAGATGCTATTTATTGCATATTTGATCGCACTATACTAGCACTTATCTGCAAAAACAAACATTTACCCTTTTGTACAAGAATGGTTTCATATCATAGAATTAATTAATTTCTATTTATTACTGCAAAATGTAATGCTCATACTCATCCTTGTTCCCATGTCCAATTCGGTGTGCAATTTTTCTCATACTTTTTTCCACAAAGGGATTATATAAATACAAAAAATATTATGTTAAATTATAGTTAACATAAATGTATTTATAGAGAAAAAGAAAATATTTTGCAGGCTGTGTATGCACATAGGGAATTTGTCTGTTTTGTTCTTTTCATAAAGGTCCAAAATGCTGAAACTTTAATCATACGATCCTTTCTCTGTGCCTTTGTGTACAATTGTACTTGTGAAATTGCTCTTGTTGCCTCAGCAACAGGTAACCTCAGAAGAGAAGCGAGGAAGAAAAAACTGGGAATGTAATGTGGATATCTTTAGTTATTGCATATGTAATGTGGATCTGTGGATTTTCCCCAGATGTCTTGGGAGAGAGACATGGATGACCAGTTGACCCCGGAGGCATGGGCCACCATGCAGAAACTGTCCAGCCCAGTAAGGCACATCTTCATTATTTTGCAGAGAAACGGAGAAAGTCATGATGTGTGTGAAACAATACTGTAAGGAAGAATCCAAGAAAACTGCATATATGATGGACTACCAGATAATATTTCACAGCTTAGAAGACGTGTGTGTTCTTATCTAAGACGGAATGCATTGTTCTCGGTATGCTGGTGGGTTTAGTTCCACTAGAGGGAGCAGTGCAGTCTGAGTGTGAGATGATTGACAGCCTGCCATGATCTATCTGTCCTTAAAAAAATGCAATAAAAGAAGGGGAGAGAGCTGGCTGTTGCCAGGGTAGCTGTTGCCACGGTTACTCATTCATAGTAACCACCATCCAGCCCCCCTGCTGTACTACCTCCCGTTAGACACACCTAATATACAGCACCATGCAAAAGTATTCAGACTCTTCATCAATTTGCCTTTTTCGCCAGATTAATGAATTACATAGATTTCTAAAAAAAATTTAGGAGCACTGGTATTTGAAATTAATTGTTTAATGTCTCACGCTTTTAGAGTAGAAATTATTCTTAGGATAAGTAAATGCTCAAGTAATCTTATATTCTTATACACACCTTATTATAAAATATTGTAAAATACAATATTGTAAATTGATCATTCTTGATGAAAATTAAAATTCCACAGTAAACACTAAATTATTCGGACATTTAATTTCCGGGATATCTGTGAAACTGATGACTGAAGAGAATTGCATTTAAGGCTATAAAATAGAATAAAATATAATTTAGAAAGTACAACATGGGCATTGCTGATCCACCGACCAGGGAGTGGATCCATCTCAAACCACTGAGACTGCACAGAAAATCCTATCCATTCCATTCTGTGCGAGAAGGCAGGCTTTATAAAAAAAAGCGAGAAAATGGGCAGAGGAAAAGTGCACCACTTAACGATAAGCTAGGGCTGGATGACAGTGTGTAGTTCAAAAGAAGCCAGTAATCGTGAAAAATATTCTGTAATTGGGCAAAAAAAAAAATCACGTGCACTCATGCATACGATTCTGTGGTGAGGCAAAATGACAAAATAAAGATACCACATATCTTTAACCAAAAATCAAAGCAATATAAACAGTATATACAGTATAAAATCTGCATTTAATGCTGCACACAGATTTGTTGGCAGTTTGATTAATCAGTTCATGAGACACATATTAGTTCTTTACATATCACGGTGAATATGTATCTGGATTGTGGCTGCATTGTGCCTTGGACTGTTTTTTATCAGCAGGTGTTGTGTACAAAACGCATGCACACACTGCTACAGAACCTGTTTCAGACTGCTGAAAGACACCTGAGCAGATAATATTAGAGGAAGCAGCTGCTAGTTGCTAATAAGGACTTGTTTTGCAAGTGACTGTAATGGGAATCCATAACAAATCTAAAAGTTTTTGATTATTTTAAGTGTAAAATTCAGTTATAAACGTGACCGTGTGTGAGTCGTGGAACTATCAGAAATGCGAGTCACAATTAGTTTGTCCCAGTGGTTTTGCATCAGAACAACATCAACCTGTTAAGTCTTTTGGCACAAATGTTGAATTTGAGAAGATGCAATTCCTAATCTTGACTTAAAGGAATGCTTAGATAGACTTGGTGTATTTTATTAGCATGTGGCTCTCACTGTAAACTGTAAGACCTTTTTTCTCTTCTCTCAATATGTATCATTTGTGTTTTATGAATCCACACTTCCCTTCCTCCCTCAATCCCTCTCTCTCAGACCGATGACAAGCCATCAGAGCTGAAGTCTGGCTTTATCACTTCCTTTCTGGACTTTCTAAAAACAGAGAAGAAGCCTTCATCTGGTCCACTTCACATGGATGGATCCAGTCCTGTACATGAGCCCTCTGTGAAGGGAGGGATTCGTCCCTTATCACCACCACCGCCTCCACCACCACCTCCAACTCCTCCACCTTTTGGGGAGACTGAAGGAGAAGGAGGTCTTGCACTGAGCAACTGCCCTTCACCGTGTAAACGCCTGGACGAGGAACTTAAGAGAAACCTGGAGACGCTGCCGTCCTTCTCCTCTGACGAAGAAGATTCTGTAAGCAAGAACCAGGACCTTCAGAAGAGCATCTCCTCAGCCATCTCTGCCCTCTATGACACACCCCATAGCCTGGCTGCCCTCCCGCCCCCTCCCACACCATCTCCACCCCCTTCACAAGCTCCGCCCCTCCATACACCTCCACCACCTGCTGATTCAGACACCTTCCCAGAGCTGGAGACTCAAATAATGACCCATGATCTTCATACACACACCGAGCTGAACCTGCAGGAGAGGACAAACACTCCGGAGGAGGAGGAGGGGGAGGAGGAGGATGAGCCCATAGCGGATGATGGGCCAGAGGAGCTAGAGGAGGAGAGAATGCAGAAAGTGGAAGATAAAGAGGATGAGTTAGAGGAAGATGGAGAAGAAGAGGAGATAGTACAGAGTAGAGGAGAGGAGATGGAAAAAGAGGAGGATGCTGAGGAGACGGAGTTCCGCGTCATGGATTCTCCCAAAGTCGATGGTAATTGCTTTGGGTTTGTGCTGTGTGTGATTGCATATGTCTGAACAGTTTGTGGCTTTAAGTCTAGAGCTGTAATTTAGAGACGGAGCTTGGCTTATCATTGCCTATGCCCGAATAAGAATTATAAAGACACACTAAACCATGATGCAGTACTGGTAAACCTGGTAAAACTTCTTTAGTTTTCCAGGACTAAAACAGTTGTGGTCTCATTTATAGACCCAGCAGGAACCCTAATGTTGAATACGCGTTGTAATATAGTCATAACTATGTTGTGATGATGATCACCAGGACAACGTTGCTTATGAAAGTTATAATGACTTTGATAAAATGATTTTGAAATAATTTTAAAGAAACCACCCAATCTTTATTTGAGCGTTTATGTCAATTAACACCTGTTCACACAATGTCCAAGCACATCCATGCTTCCTTAAGTTTCTAACTATGATTAGGATTCCAACCGGAGATCGGGACCGACACAACAGCTTCCCGCACACAGTGTGTGTATCTCATGTCATGCAAATTTTAGTGTTGTTTCTGTTTAATTTAATTTTAGAAGTATTACTGTGAGGTGCAGCTTAAGAATAAGAATATTGGGCACAATGAAATTTTATATGGGTTCTATCTTCTAAGGTCAGAGGAAAATATTAATAAAATAAACAGGCAAAAAAGAGCAGCATTTAGTCATGTGCAAGAGACGCTTGTAAATGAAAAGTAATTGAATAAAGTTAAATAAAATTGTACATATTTTCATATTGAACAGGAATGGGTGTATGGAGGCAGCACTGATTTGCAGTTAAGAAGCTGACATATTTGCAGAGCTTGGTTATATTTGCAGTTTGTATGTGTGAATAGGTGTGATGGAGGCCACAGCTTTGCGAAAGAAGCTGCTCCTTAGTTTGTCCATGTGGGATTGAATTGATTTGAACCTTTTGCTCGATAGCAACAGTTTGAACAGGGAGTAGCCAGGGTGTGTTTTGTCTCAGATGCTGCTGCTGCTAGCTTTCTTACTGGTTGGCTAGCGCAGACATTGTCCGATGTGTTGTGCCGCATTCACTACACAATTCAGGGCCTTTGTCTCTGTGGTTGTGCAGCTGGCGTACGACACAGTCATGGAGTTTGTCAGGATGCTCTCAGTGGTAGATCTTAGCTCCCAAATTACTCTCCTGTTATACGATGTTTGTACAGCATCCAAACTGCATTACATCCACTTTCACAGAACACATCTCAGACGCCAAGCCTCTTTTTTTAACGTTTTGGCTGCTTTCCAATTTAATATTTCAGTAAATTGTTGTATGTATGCACATTTACTAGCATCAACAGTGTGTTTCACTGCGGTCCAGTGGTATGCTCGCTTGACGGTTGGATAACGTTGAACAAAGGTAGTAAATTTTGTTCTGATGTCATTTCACCGAAGTAATTCTAACTTTCGAAAACAACCCAATACGCAAGCTGTCCCAACATCTGTAACGTTGCCAAATTAACATCAGTACATTTTTTTATAATGAAAAAAATACTGCTGGGAAAAGTTAAAACGACAGATTTCCATGTATCTGTTCTGACATTAAGTGAGACTGACGTAATTCAGGATTTCTACAAGCTGGAAACATTTTTATACTCTCCCTCAATTAGGTGTCACTTTTCCTGGCGAGTGGCCTTTGGACTCTGTTTACACTTGTTTTAAAACCGATTTAAAGATAGACGTTGCATTTAAGCCTCATGTTGTTCAATTAGAAACGGCATGCGACTTTTAACAACCAAAAACCAAAGAAGCTCGCTGTAGATGACACACCTGCTCTGTGAACGGGCCAAGTTTTACTTTTACAACATTAGTGAAGTTCAAATCTGCATAATTTTTAAATAATCAGTTTATAATACATATCAGCTCATTATATATAAATTAATCTAACAGACTAATATCTATACAATTAGGTCCATAAGTATACGGACAGCGAGACAGCATTGGTGTGCGCCTCTGTACTCCACCACAGGATGTGTGTGTGTGTGTGTGTGTGTGTGTGTGTGTGTGTGTGTATATTTAACTAAAATATTACACTAATTATTTAGGAATTACAGACTTATTCACATGCTCAAAAGTAATTGGACAGCTGACTGATGAGCAGTGTGATGGCCGGTTCTGGCTGTTTCTTGGTTGCTTCATGACAGATTAAGGAGATAAAAGTTGATTCTGTGTGTTGAATTAGCATTCAGTGTGTGTTCATGAGAACAGACCTTTCCGAGAGAGAGCAGAAACTTAGGAGACCAAATAAAAAATCTGATACATGTGGTGTACAGGTGTACAGATGCACAAATGCCGTGTCTCTGTACAAATACTTATGGAACTGACTGTATAGTAATGAATTTCAGCACGGCCCACTGGAGACGCATGTGACTATAAGTGTAAATAGTAAAAATTTTATGATGGTACAATCTACATATAAAGTGTATACAGTGAGCCCGTGTGCGTGTCTCTGTGTGTGCATGTGTGTTTTTTAGTCACGCACGGTATAACACGTGAGCGATTTGAAAAAAATGAATAAAATTCCTAATAAAAACATGCTGCACATCACTGGTTTTTGAGCTACTGATTGATAGAATGGAAGAGCAGCATGAGGACAAAATAATCAGCATCTATTTGTTTAACTACTCACAAATATTAAAACTCTCCCATGTCTGAAAACAGGCTGCATTCACACCGTCAGGCCTAAAGTGAGTCAGCGCTATCCGCTCCCTCCGCCTGCGTGAGCTCACAGACGCCCCTGATTGGCTTGTAGAGCCGTCATTAATGTGGG
>JAOVVA010000026.1:28097496-28111409 GCA_028565275.1 Leiocassis micropogon | reverse complement strand
CCCTCCCCCCTGAGAGAGCTCGGCCAATCAGCTCTCTCTAGGCCTCCGGCTGTGAGAGGTAACAGCATCACCTGGGGATCGAACCAGCGATCTCCGGATGATAGGGCGAACGCTTTACCACTGCGCCACTCGGAGGCCATGTGAGTCAGATATTTTAACCCTAATGTGAGACAGATCTGATTTTTAGTTCTGTCTGCACGCACAAATCTGATGTTTTTTCAGATCGGATCGGAGTCACTTTTGCATGCGTGTCCAATGTGATCTAGTGTAGAAGGGTATACAATACATGGTCATGTGACTTAAATGAGAATGGGCAGATCGGAATTCATTTGACTTTTTGAGCGCCAGCAGCACTAGCAACAGCTGCTAAAACAACTTGTGGACCTCAACAAATCCTTCAGAGCAAAACTCCAAGCAGATTTTTGCAAAAATCACACCCATTGTTTGACAGGAATAGGTGCTCACACAAATATGACGTGTTTTAAACCAAATGTATCGATTACAGATCTGTGCTGTTTCAGAGGACAGAAGCATCCAAAAGTTTAATTATGAAGGTGAATCGTCATGATTTGCAAATCCAATCTGCCCAAAAGATCAGAACTGGACAATGTGGCTTGTAATTTGAACATAGTTTTAAGTTACAGCTTTAACTCAGACTGTTAAAGCACTGATACTGGAGACTATTTCAATATGTGTTACGTACATAAAGCCTCACTTGCTTTTTCCAAATAAAAACAAACCTTGTGCTATATTTGTAATTCATCTCCCCTTTTCCAGGTTCTTCATCTGAGCCTCCTCTTGCTTCTGCACCGCCCTTTCCTCCATCTCTTTCTTCTTCTCCTCCCACCTCCTTCTCACCATCACCTCTTCCTCCTCCTCTTCTCTCTATTCCCTCTCCTCTTCCTTCTCCAGAAGAACACAGCCCACAACCACAGCCACAACCACTTCCACCTCAGCCTCATCCAGCTCCATTGCTCCATCAGTCTCTCCCTCCTAGCCCTTCTCCTCCGGCTCTCCCCTCCCCGTCTCCTCCTCCTCCAACACTTCCTCCATCTGCCACTCCTCCACCATCCTCCTCCCCTCTCCTGCCCATGGAGTTACCTCACCCTTCGCCTCCCTCGCCCCCAACTCCTGAGGATGCCCCCACCCCTCAGATCACCGCCCTCCACCTGGCTAAGAAGCAGGACAATGCAGCCATCGCCGGGGAGAGCGAGGATGAGGACAGTGAGAGCGGCGGCGAGGGCATTTTCAGAGAGAGGGATGAGTTTGTGGTGCGCACCGAGGACATCGGCACGCTCAAGGTAAACATGCATCAACATCTGTTAACATCTGTTACTGTCAACATCCATTACTGCTGGGGATTTATAGTAGCCAAGTGTGTGATGCTGTGAGCTTGTAATAGGTTATACCTGACCTGCTATCTTCTCTCACTTTTTATCCCCTCTCTCACAATTTCTCACTCTATTTCTTTTCCTTCACTCTTCCTCCTTCTCGTCTCTTTTCTCCTTTGCTCTCTACCTCCTTTTCGTCTCTTTTCTCCTTTGCTCTCTATTTCCTTATGGTTCTTTTACTTTATCTGTCCATCATACTCTTGCTCTCACTCATTCTCATTTTATTCCTGTATTATCTTTTTCTGTTTCTTTCTCTGCATATTTTCCCCTTTTTTTCTCTCTTCTACTTTTCTCCCTCTTTACCTGTCTCTCCTTTATTCTACTTTTCCTAAAATGTTTATCTCTTTATTCCTCTCTGCCTTGCTTCTTTCATTTCTAACCTCATTCTAATTCTAATTCTGTCTCCATCCAATTTTATTTCTATCTTTGTTCTCGTCTGCTTTCTGTTAATTTCTCTCTTAATATTTTCCTTTTTTCTCATGCTTTCCCACTAACTTTCTTAATTTTATCATGTCTTTTCCCCCCACCTGTTTACCTTTCTCTTATTCTTCTTCTGTCCCATATCCTCTTTATCTTTCTCCGTTCACTCTTCTCTCTGCTACTTTCCTTCTTCTCCTGTTGCCTCTCTCTTTTTCTTCTCTCTATCTCTCTCACCTTTATTCCATCTTTCTCTTCTTTATTCCTCGCTCAATGTCTCTGTTCTACTTCTTTTCTCCTCCCTCATTTCCATTGTCACTCTAACCTTGCTTCTTTATTTCTCTTTGTCCACCTCACCTATTCTTCTATAACTTTCTCTCCTCTCATCCTCTAGCTGGCTTTGCAGACAGGACGAGAGCCTCCTCCAATCTGGAGAGTGCAGAAAGCTTTGCTGCAGAAATTTGCACCTGAGATTAAAGATGGCCAGCGGCAGTTCTGTGCCACCAGCAATGTGAGTTGTTCCTCTTAATGACCTTCTCCGTCGTTCTGGAAGCTTCCCATCTTCTGTTTCTGCTATCTGCCAGCTCTAAATTCAGTAATAGAATATTTTCCTCTCCTCCTCTCACTCACCTGCAGTATCTTGGCTACTTCGGAGACGCGAAAATGAGATACCAACGTCTGTACGTCAAGTTCTTGGAGAACGTGAACAAGAAGGATTACGTGAGAGTGTGTTCTCGGAAACCTTGGCACAGAGCCGGCATTGCGCTCAGGTAGAGAAACATAAACCCAAATCACAACCTGGAGAAAACACTGTCAGATTACCTCACAGAAGCCAACTAGCCAGTGTTAAGATTGAAAACTTTTTTTAAAATCCTGTCAGAGAATTCTCAGAGAATAACAAAAAAAAAAGAAAAAAATCCAGTCAGGCTAGAAACATGTTTGACATGAAGGTACTAGAAATATTTATGTATTTATAAATATTAAAAAAATCCTTTTAGATTATGTGATTTAAGATTACTGGCAAAGGGTACTAATATAGATGTCATGGATTTATGAAAGGAGAAACACCAGTAAAGACCTGTCAGTTTACCTCAGGTTAGCCAGCTAGCTAGTATTAGCAGTAAAGATTATGAACATATATGATTGTGACTAAAAACGCCTTTCAGGTTACCTCATGTTAGCTTGATTTCTAGTGTTAGTATTGAAGATGCAGAACACCTCATGTTAGCCAACTAGCTACTGTTAGCAGTGAAACATATGAACATATATGGACATAGCCCAAAAATACTGTCAGGTGAACATCAGTGAATATACAGAACATGACTGAACATAAACTTAAAATCCTTGTTTTTAATGTTAGCCATGAAAGCATTAGCAGTGAAGATTCAGAGTCAAAATGCTTCTTAGCTCTATTACCAGTACAAATTAAAGTTACAGTATTCATTTAAATGATAGTTATATTTATTAACATAAAGTTTTAAAAACTTTGGTTAGATTATCTCATTCGGGCCAGAAAGCTAGTTTGTTAGCATGTTAGAAATAATTTATCAACATTTATATTTAAACTCAAAAATCCTGTTAGGTTGTGTCATATTAATGCTAGCTAGTGTCAAACTAGCTAGCATTAGAAAAGAAGATTCAGAACATTTATAATAAATCCTCACATAAATCCTGTCAAATTATCTCTGGCTAGCCACGAAAAGTCAGGTTACACACGCATAACTATGTACATTTATTGATATAACAAAAATATATCCTGCCTGGTTAGCTCATGTTAGCTTGATGGCTAGGATTAATATGTAGTCAGATTTTTTTATTAAACAAATGCTGTAATAGGACAAACAAAACAACAAAGATCTGTCCTCAGTTTTATTACTACTGTAGTATTTCACTAACTAGCATTAGCATGAATGGTTAATAAGAATAAAATTTTACCTTTTAATAATCCTCTCAGAAATCATGTCACGCTGGCTCGTTTTAGCTAGCTGCACAAATACACACATAGTGACACAATAAAGCCAGGGACATCGGCCCTAAAAATATTTTTTCAATTAATTATTTGGACATGCCCACATTCCCATTTTTAGTTGTAGGTCATGCATATTCAAAGCCTCTTATATTTTTATATATGGGCATTGTATTATGACACGCCTCCATTTTCACACAGTTATGTTTCTGTCAGTTATCATCTGTGCTTTTTTTCTCCGATCAGGCGCCAATCACTTGCTAAACCGCCACCCACTATCCGCAGTCAAACTCCGCCCCGTGTGGAAAGAGAGGAGAGAGAAAAAGCAAGAGAGCGAGAGAGACAACGAGAGAAAGAGCAGCAGGAACAAAGAGAGAAGGAAAGGATAAGAGAGAGAGAGAGAAAAGGGAGGGAGAGAGAGAAAGAGGCAGAACAGAGGGAAAAACAAGAAAAAGAACGGGAAATAGAGAGGGAGGAGAGGGAGAGAGAGAAACAGAAGGAGAAGGAAAGAGAGAAACAAAGAGAGAAGGAGCGGGAGAAAGAGAGAGCAAGGGAACAAGAGAAACAAGAGAAGGAGAAGGAAAAAGAGAGAGAGTGGGAGAAACAAAGAGAACGAGAGCGTGAAAAAGAGAGACAGAAGGAGAAAGAGCGGGAGAGAGAGCAACAAAGAGAAAGGGATAGAGAGGAAAAAGAAAGGGAGAGAGAGCGAGAGAAGGAGAGGGAGACGGAAACGAAGCTGCAAGAGAGGCAAAATCAGGAAAAGATGGAAAGGAGAGGTGGTGCGGAGCGAGGCAGAGCTAAGGAGGAAAAGAGAGGTGGAGCAGGAGGTGAGAAGAGGGCGGAGAAGCCCAGGAGCAGGACTGTGAAAGTAAAGGCGGAGCCTCCACCAAAAAAGAGAAAGAAGTGGCTGAAGGAGGTTCTCTCCTCCGAGTCCGACTCTTCCCCCTCCGCCAGTGAGGATGAAGGTGTGTGTGTGTGTGCACGTGTGGCTGAAGTGAAGCTACAATGCTCACTCATCTTCTATACCGCTTAATCCTGTATTCAGGGTCACGGAGGCCTGGAGCCTATCCCAGGAGACTTAGGGCACAAGGTGGGGACACCCTGGACAGGGTGCCAATCCATCGCAGGGGACACACACATACTCACACTCAAACCTGGCCGGGAATCAAACCTGCACCCTGCAGGAGCTACATGCTAATGTAACTAGTTAACAACCAAAACAGTGTTAAATCTTCAGTTTAAATCCACTCCTAAATCAGTTGACACCATCGGCGTCAAATCACTTTTTTTTCAGGTGTTTTTATATTTATATCCATTTATATATTTTATAGCCCCTTGTTACCTCTACCTAAACACGACAGCTACTGAGCAGTAGGGTGAAGGCTAAAGCAAGCTTCCTCCAAGACATGTGAAGCCAAACCCATCTTTATGAAATGCTGCCTCTCTGACGCTCTGATTGATTGGCATCTCTGAGATTGACAGGACAGAGAGTGACATGTCCCACCCAGACAGCACTCACAATTACAGTCTCTTGGACTCCTAACCAGGACTCAAACCTGTGTCATGCCTTATGGTTTTCAGGTTGCACCCCTCTCGAATAATTTCTAATGTACACCTTCAAGATTTAAGCCACACCCCCTAACTGAGCATGACACTGGTTTTGAGTGACCAAGATTTTCTCAGCACATCAGCGAGTCTGTTTTAAGACACCATACGTCTCAGCAAAGGTGATTGAGGAGACGCTGTGTGTGAGGAGTCACACACCTTCACTGAAACGATACTGACATGCTGGCTGTGTGCTAATATTAATTTATAGCTCCAGTGCAAAAGTAAAGAAACACACCCTGATATTTTAGATCGTGTGCATTAGGGGAGACACTGTTGACGCTTTAACATTAATACGACACAGTACATTTATGTGTGTTTAGTCAAAATTAGGTGTGTTGATGTGTTTGTTGATTCCTCCTAGGTTCAGTGCGCAGTGTGATAAACAGTCGAGCAATGAGGGAGATGTTCCGCAGCTATGTGGAGATGTTGGTGAGCACGGCACTCGACCCTGACATGATCCAGGCACTGGAGGACACCAACGGTGAGGAGGGAGAGCCAGGAGTAGAGAAAGAGATGATGATGGAAGGGTAGGGGTCAGGATAAAGTAAGGAAAGAGACATTGAGAATATTTGATGAGCATCCACAGTTCATTTAATGAACTTTAGTTTGGAGAAAAAGCTTCTCATTGCCTTGTGTTTATGAGAACAAACAGATCCAACAGGAGTCAGGAGGTCAGATTAGTTCTAACTGTACTGAGGTCATAGAAAAATGATTGAAGAATGAAATGCTGTCATAAAATCCTGTGCTGTAAATACTCAGACGTCCTCCCTTGTGCTTCTAGACGAGCTTTATCTTCCACCCATGAGGAAGATCGACAGCATCCTGAATGAACAGAAGCGCAGATTGCTGAGGAGAGTGAACATGAACGCTCAGCACCAGGTACCACCTTCTCCAGCCCAGGAGTAGACATAGATATAGCTGCTGTTTTTATTTTCACTTAATCCTGTGTGTGTGTGTGTGTGTGTGTGTGTGTTATACAGGAAGCTCTGCACATATATCCGCAGATGAGTGCTGACGCTCTGGAGTCCAGCATGGTGAAAGTGCAGCTCGGGGGAGAAGGATATAATCGCAAAACTCTAAACCGCATTAAAAAGAGTCTGCCCAAGCAACAGGTGAACACTAAAACAATGGATAAACACCAAACCCAAATAAACATCACACAGCAGAACCAGGAAACTAAACAATCAAACAAAGAGCAGAGGCAGTTGAGGGTTAATCCATGCTGAAGGTTGACCAAGCTCAGACTGATCAGACTGAGCCTGTGTGATGGACTGGTGGGTTCAACATAAATATACCACCACAAATATTATGATTATATCATAACAGTGGTGCATGTACAGGACTGAGATAAATTACTCAGTAAGCAAACAGTCTGGTCTTCTAGTCATCGTGTTAGTTGCAGGAGAAGCAGGCAGGCATGAGGACCTAAGTTGCTCTGACAGGAGTCAAATTATTGTCTGGGCTTTTGCTCATCAGCAGTGCTGAGAACTTACTGACAGTAGTTTGTGACAAGGAGACTACAATGTTGTTCTCCCAAGCCTCATCATGCACAAGAATGGTGTGGGTCCTGTCTTGTCCAGACTGACAGAAGAGCTGCTGTGGAAAAAGTCACTGGAAATTTAAGTGATGGTTACAGGAGGTTTGTGCTAGAACACAGTGCATGGCAGTTTGTGTTCTGTATGGTGCTATGTAGCTGGAGGGTGCCCAAGCTGACCCGTGTTCTCCACCAAAAGCTCCTACAATGGGCATGTAAGCATCAGAGCTGGATCACAGAGCAATAGAAGAAGGTGGCCTGGTCTGATTAATCATGTAGATTTTGTGTGTGTGTGTGTGTGTGTGTGTGTGTGTGTGTGTCACTTGTGATGCCCTTGGCGATGTTCTGCTGGGAAACCTTGAGTCCTGCCATTCATGTGGGTGTTAGTCTGACACGTCCCACCTATCTAAACACTGTTCCCTAATGGCAGTGGCTTCTTTCAGCATGATAATGAACCCGGACACACTGCACACATTGTTCAGGAACGGTTTGAGGAACATGAGTTTAAGGCGTTGACTTAAATTGACTCAAACCCAAGTTTTCCAGATCTCAGTCCGATCGAGTGTCTGTGGGACGTGCTGGAGAAACAAGTCAAACATGTAAAATAATTGATTAAACTTTAGCCTTACACTGTGTTGAGTGCTGTGATGTTGCAGCAACCCATGACAACATGATATATTTTTTATAAAAGTGCTGGTATTATAGTAGTATGGAAAAGATAACATCTCTTTTTTCATAGTTGAAGTAAAGCCATGTGGGAGAGGATGAGACAATACAAAAAAGCTATTTCCTGTGCTAACAAAGTTTTTACAAGAAGGGTAACATCCTGTATAAAAGCATTAATGTGAGAAGTGTGACTTGAGAGCAAACTCTAGGGAAGTGATAAACACACACGAGCCAGCAAACAAACAATCCCTAACTTTAAATCATCAGAGCTGAACTATCAATGAGTTCTGTTCATTTTATTTCTCTTTCTGTCCCCCAGGATCTGAAGCTGTCGACAGAGACGTGTCGGATCTACAGCCTGTACCACTCGCTCCATCATTATAAATATCACACCTTTCTGCACTGCAAGAAGGAGGTAGAGGAAACCTGGCATTATTGGCATGCGGGTGATTGTGTGCTCTCTACTGCTGCGTCCGCATTGCCATCCTGTTGTGGTGTCTGCAGGATGTTGTGCATACATGATGTACATTAGCAGCTATGGAATATCCATAATGCATGTTATTGTTAGGTTGAATTCACACTTTGACATTTTCATTGAATCAGATAATTTTGCTCAGCTCACTGAGACAGTCGACTCTTAAGGTTTCCAAACGACTCTGCCATATTTTTACAAATCTGGATCAATTAGATGATATATTGGCTTGCAATGGTTCTTTTCGTACTCTTACAAACTCTATCGTCTAATTAATTACAGTAGTACAGTAATTCACACAGCAAATAGTCAAACACTCGACCCACTGTTGATGCAAATGGTCAGCTCAGATGTTTCCACAGACACATTTGATTAACTGAACTGATCTATGTCTGAGGATTATCTACACAAGTCGATTCTTGTCGTTCATCTAAAAGAGCTGCCTCCAGGAGTCGACTCAGTAATTTGCTCGCTATTCACTGATGAATACAAGGACCTGAGGCAGCAACACTCCTTCTTGGCAACATCTCTTTTTTATAAGGTTTCTTTGGTGAGATGTTGGTATTAATGTGTATTATATGTGTAGCAGTGTTGAGATTTTTAGCATACGCATAGCAAAAATGCAAAATGTGGTTAGTTAGCATCCATAATAATGACATATTTTTAAATCACATGTAGGTTACTTTTGGGTCCATAGTTTGATCGCATGTGTCCTTATCAGTCAGTAAAGAAATATATAAAATAAAGCTTAAAAAAACAAAACTCCTTCTCATGATCTTGAAGATTTAGAAATTCTTATGATGTGATTTAAATCTGTGACGTGTGCAGTGGTCTAAATGTTCCATGAGGTGAATCATAGGGCTCTAGGATCCAAGACCCGTCTCTGTCTTGGACTCCAGGCTTACTCCATATGTTCTTGATCTTTGACTGAGAGTTTTCTTTTCACATGGATGAGGTTTTGGCTGGGTCTAGGCCTGGGTTTGAACTTGTCTGTTTTGAATACAGCACTAGTAAGTTGCACAATAATTTTTAAAAAAGGAGGTTTCTAAAGTGTTTTAATGATTGTGTCCTGATAATGTCCTCACATGAGGACTGTGAGGTGTAAATCTTTTGCCAAACATCATCTTGTTTGAAGACACTGATTAAGTTCATTGCTATCAGGTGCTAATAAAGAGAACCAGTGAGAAGAACATGCAGCGTGCACAACAGTCCAGCTCTCAGGAGGTTTAAGGTGAAGTGTTCAGCAGGTTGACTCAGGTTTACTAATGTTTTGAGTGATGAACTGGAACCTTATCCCTGTCAGGTAATTTCACTTTACACACAGAATTGTGAATGTGACGTCAGTGGCGCCCACATGGCATTCTGATGATCAGGAGTTTGTTGTTTATTTCTAGAAGTTTAAAACCTGAGGGTGTATCTGTTCTGCTGTGATGGGTGTGTAAGATACGGCTTCTCCTGTCCTCAGGGACTAGGGGGTTAATCAGGGTCGTCCGTTAGCTTGTGTACGTATAGAGCACGGTCAGGCAGCGTCTTCTGACAGTTTGAAGCCTGCTTGTGTCAGAGGCGGCACGCGTGACTCCACGACCTTCATGAGTGATGGAAAGTGGAATTGTCTGCGAATAAATTGAGAGAAAAGACCTTAATGTCCATTTACTACACTTGAATATCAGTCAAAACTAATTGCCCACCCTGTCGTTCTGGAGATCTAGAGTTTGCACAGGATGTCACAGTGCTTCTGTAGACTGGAGTCCTGGAGAGGACTGAGCTCGGAAATCAGCCAAAATCCACCATGTACAAGTGTGGACTGATTTTTAAAATGTAGTTCTTTTATGAAAAACACTAATCTCTGTTTCGACAGTGTGGATGGAAACGTGTTCGGCTGAAATCTGTAACACTCTTACCATTACACTTCCTCACATACAGCACAACACATTTTACCATGCCTGATGGTATACAGTACCTTGGTTTGCTAATACCTTGCTATATTTGCTAATATAGTACATGTAGCACACTACGGTACCTGGTTCTACCATGGTGCATAGTTTGGTACAACAGTACATGTGCTACAGTAGTATGGAACATGTATCATAATGGTGATGTGTATATGGAATGGTACCACTGTATGTACGTATGGATGGATGGATGGATGTAACCTTAATTAAATCCCACAGTGCATGCTGAAACTCTTGATATGACATACCATAATATGGTACTGCCGGTACTATACCATACCAGGAGTATGTACTAACGGGGTCAGGGGTAGCTCAGTGTCTAAGGCATTGGACTACGATTTGGAAGGTCCCAGGTTCAAATCCCACAACCACCAAGTTGTCCCTATTCAGCCCTTGAGCACGACCCTTAACCCTCAACTGCTCAGATCTATAATGAGATAAAAAAAAGTCGCTCTGGATAAGGGCGTCTGCCAAATTCCATAATGTAAATCTAATGTGTTACCATATGTACACAAATACCATCTTAGATACCTCCAGAACTGTGATAGCCACTGTGGTGCCCAGTAAATACCATTTTACCATATACCAAACAAGTATTCATACCATAGTACTACCACAGTACCCACAGTATATACCATGGTACTCTAGGTGGTAATGTCTGAAGTGCCATAAAACATGTCCACTGAACTTTAATATCTGATTTATTTAAACAGAATAACTATTCGTAGAGTTCTAATGAGAAAGTTTGGTGTGTGTGTGTGTGTGTGTTAGATTGAACATACAATGCAAACAATCACATTATCCTTCACTGTTTATCAGGAAGATTGTATTGACCTGTTTAAGGGATTAAAGGTCATGACCTTGTCCAGCTTTTTTGGGGAAAAAAAGGTGTTTGTGCAGCAAAAGAGTCGACTCTCATTTCACTGACTCACTTAGAATTCTCGTCACTAAGCGCCACCTCTGGGTTCATTAAACGATTGAAATGTACTCTAAAGATCTAAAGGTTGAATAAAGAGCAGCTCTTTGTTAACAGAGATGTGTGTGTCGGCAGACTGCCACGGGAGTGTGTAGACTGAAGGAATCCTGAGTTTGCTGCAGACGTCTGGTTTCGTCCTGCTGTTTGTTGAGTGACAGTGACGATTAAGCTTTCAGTTAATCAGAGCGTTTGTTCAGAAGCAGTTGTGGAAGCCATTGTGTTTCAGACTGAACGAAGACCAAACCAACATGCTTTAGGACTAACGAGAGAATGTGTGCTGCGCTGGTGTGTGTCACTGCCTTAAAGGAAACGTCCTGAGAGTCTGAGACAATTTCCATGTGTTTATATTAAAATTATGAGTAAATGAAGTTTGACTTGCGATTATGACGCTCGCGGAAGAGAATATTCAGCACATGCGCTGATAGAAACACACACTGCTGATTTATAGCCCTTCCTCCCTATATTGAATATTTCTCTTTGAAGAAACCGTAAAGATTGCTGTGGATGTCCTTCACTGGATAGCTTTAGAAATGCAACAACCAAGAACAGCTTACACTCACGTCTCCATTACTGAAGCGCTAAAATCTTCAGCTTCATACGATACAAAAGATCTTTAGTGTTACATATAATGAATTCATAAATGACTTAATAAATAAATATACTCACAGGTTGCTCTACTATTCCATCATATTTTGACGTTCAGACAGGTTTCAGACTGTGTGTGTGTGTGTGTGTGTGTGTGTGTGTGTTTAAAAAAGTGTGACCTCATATAAGGAAGACCCTCCCCTGGACGGCTGCTCAGCTCAGCTCTGTTCACAGGGTGTTGGAAGAATGCAGAGAGTATTTCAGCTCTGATACCTGCATTCACAGTCAGATATAGGACCTTTAATTTCCGGGTTCCACACTCATTCTTTTCGACCTCAGAGCACACAGATACAGAAGTGATTGAATTACGGTTGTATCGTCAGATATCAGTCAGATAAGATTTCCTTTGGTTTCCATCATGGAGTTTTTTTCTCATCATCATCTCTGATTTTCTCATTAACAAGTGCACCGAGCTGAATGTGTCTCGTGTCCTTGTTTCAGACGGACAGCATTGAGCAGGCGGCTGACGACCCTGGGCAGGAGGAGGTGGTTCAGCAATGTATGGCCAACCAGACCTGGCTGGAGACTCTCTTCAATTCCTTCATTGAACTGCTGACCCTTAGCAACAAGCTTTAAAGGGGAAAGGTCAAGCGTCAGAGCATGCTCACAGCGGCAGAGAGGAAAGAGAACCGTTACTGAACCATTAGAGACCTCAGAGCAGCAGGACGTTCAAATGGACCGAGTTCCTGACACAGTCCTGTAGAGGGAGTGAGCCGTGACCTGGGCTGCTGCATCATCACTTGAAGAATAATTTTTTATTTTATTATTTTTTTGGTGACACTTTTTGTTTCTTGTATTTTGTGAAAAACCGGAGGCAAAAGAAACAAAGAAAAGAAAGAACGTGTGCCGATATGAAGGAGGGTAGAAATCGCGGCCAGGGCAACAGGGTTAGAGCCTCGAACACTAACGATCCATGCACACTCTTCTTACTAGATAAATATGTATTATTATTATTATTATTACCAATTATGATTTGTATTATTTATACAAGGACATTTGTAACAAGTGCGCCCCATAAAAAGCCTGAAGCCTGGCCATTCGCTGTTTTACTTTATTTTATTTTGAATAATAATATTCATGTTTTATGATGTACATGAAATGGCCTACCCATAATTCCCTGCTCTTCCCACCCCTGAAAGAACTGAAGTAAAAAAAAAAGAATAATAATAACGGGGGTCGGACTTAAAGGGAGAGTCTAAAGCTGTGTGTGATGTCATTTTCTTCAGAAAAAAAAGACCCGAGACAAAAATGTATTTAAATTTAAAAATGTGTTTCTTTCTGTTTGTTCTTTAAAAGAGAAAAAGAGAAAAAGGGATAAAACGTCATATCTGTTCGTTTTCTCAAAGAAAGCGTGATGGTGCAGAGGGATGTAACATTTTTTAAATGTGAAAATGTCTGTGTTTGTTTTTTTATCTGTTGGTCGTTTGCTATGATGATTATTCTGATGATTATGATGATTATTATTATTCATATTATTATTATTATTGTTATTATTATTTTGGAGCTTTTTCTGTTTGATTTTTCTGTAAATATTGTACAGCTGCTTCAGTCTCATCTGAAAAGGAGCGCTCCTGTATTTGACGACCGCAAATAAAATCAGAAAAAAGATCAGATGTTTGAGCGATGTGAGTGAGGGGAGACTCGGACGCGGCTCTGTTACTGTCCCCGTGCAGCGGTGTGATAAACTCACTGAATTCTAACTTAAATTCTCATTGTGGTTTCTGCAGATTCATGTTTTTACAGAGTTTTGGGGAAAAAATGCAGACAAAATGCTTTAAATTAAATAATAATAATAATTATTATTATTATTATTTAATCACTGATTAAGTGAGCTGGAGTCGGGCCCTTGGTAAAGGTGTGTCTGAATTTCTGTCCTGTTTTATGAAACAGTCTGTAGGGGGCGCTTCACCTCTACTCCCCCTCGGAGGCTGTTTATGTTTATGTGTGTGTGTGTGTGTGTGTGTGTTTTGGGGTTGTTTACACGATGTGTGACGCCGAACTAATTAGAAAAAACCAGAAGGAAGTGTTTCTCTCTGATTGGACTAAACGCACGCGCCGGTAGAGTTTTGGGGGCGTGGCTTTGAAGGAAACTAATGCCGCTAAAATTCCCTGATTGCACCTTTAACCTTTAGAGTTTGTCAGAGCGGCCGTCCTGTGCCGCGTTTCAGCTCTTTGTGAGATGATGACTTTTTGTGACGTCAGAACAGTGTATAATCACACACTCCCGTCGCCGTGTGCTATACTGCGATTGCTGACTCACGAGCGGTCGCGCGCCCGGTCCCCCCC
>JAOVVA010000026.1:28067330-28081847 GCA_028565275.1 Leiocassis micropogon | reverse complement strand
TTTTTAATGAGCTACTTTTTACTTTTACTTCAGTAGATTTTTATAAGGGTAACTTTACTTGTACTTCAGTAAAAGTTTACTAAAGTAACAGTACTTTTACTTAAGTACAAAATTTTATTACTCTTTCCACCTCTGATTATGACCTGCAAAGATAAAACCAAACTCTCAAACAAACACAGTGCGCTTTGGAAATGAAAAACCTGGATAACAAATGAACACCATGACTTATACAAATATAAATGCAACTGGCAGATCATGTGACGCCTGGCCAAATTATCCCACAATCCTACAGTAATATTTGTACATATATAGGCTGAGAAACAGCAAAACAGCAGGTGGCGTTACAGACACTAATTTTCTAATGAATGGCGTTCATAGAAGTTACCTGAATATCTCCAGCTCACTCGGAGTGCAGGAAGGCATAAGAGGGTGCATGTGTTTGTGCCAGTCTGTGGGCAGAAAAAAGTAAATAAATAAATAAGCAGGCTTCTGAATTTGAGATTTGTAACATGATTTTATTTTGGAGCTTTCACAGCAAATATTGTTTTTATAAAAGATGAAAGGAATTATCTTTTAAGATTATTAATTTTATTTATTCAACATACCAACTGATGCTGTGGTTTAAGGCTGATGTGAGTTTAAATATTATTTCTCGTGGTATTTGTTTGAGGGCCAGGTTTTCATTTGCAAAACACACTGTTTGTTTGAAAGCTGTGTGCTACATCATGATATGTATTTATGTTCTGACCAAAAAAAAGTTGCTATTTCTTTTAGAAGCATTAAATTATTGTTCACAATCAAGCAAAGACAACAACTAAGCAAACAAAGGTTAAATGACTGGTATGTGTTAAGAATTGTCCAACCTGTTATTAAACCCTGAAAGGCTAGAGCGAAACCATCAACTTCATGACAGAAATGTGATCAGAAAAACATCCTAACTAAGCATGATGAGAGATCACTTAAACACCTGATGAAGTCGCATTGTTTAAAAACTGACAGCAGAAATCAGAACGATGTTTAATAGTGAAAGTAAGAGCATTTCCACACACACACACACACACACACACACACACACACACACACACACACACACACAACGTGATGAGAACTCACAGGATTGGAACTAAACAGCTCAGAGTGTGAGAGATTGTCTCTGATGAACTGGACACCACAGTGTGTGTGTGTGTGTGTGTGTGTGTGTGTGTAATCAAAATTAAAGGTGCTCTAAATGAAACATTTAGTCACAGAGTGTGTGACTATTTTTTACAGTGTATTTTCATTATTTTCTCATTTTTGCAAATCATATGGTATTTGTAGAATTTTTTTTTTTTTTGAGGAACACCTCTAAGAGAGCGCCTCTGTCTTCCCAACAGTGTTTGATTGGTACTTAGTTAGTAACCTAGTAACCAGTGTAAGGATTTATACAATGATGGAAACTTAAGCGCTTCACGCTGGATAAGAACGTCTACCAAATACCTAAAATATTGTAAATATAAATGTACTATAGTTCAGTAACCGGTCACTTGAATTAAATGGACTTGTTCCAAACATTACTGCAACTGGAACATTACTGCAATCTCAGACCTGATGTGCTCTTTGATGAAAAGTGATTAAAAAAAATAATGATAAAAAACTTCTACAGTTTAAATAAATAAATAGGAAAAATTTTATTGTGCACTCTGAAATAATACTGAATTGTTCTTAAAATTATTATTAAATGAGCAGCGGCACAGTGGCATAATAGTTAGCACTGTGGTCTCGCACCTCCAGGGTCGGGGTTCGATTACTGTTTTCGAGTCTGTTTGTGTGGAGTTTTTATGTCCTCCCTGTGCTTGGTGGGTTTCCTCCACGTTCTCTGGTTTCCTCCTACAGTCCAAACACATGCAGATTAGGCGAACTGGCGTTCCCAAATTTGTCCGTAGTGTGTGAATGTGCGTGTGAGTGTTGACAGGAGGTCTTACTACAGTCGTAAAAATTGGAATAAATACAATGGTTACCCTTGGCCTCTATGGTCTCTTGTTGGACTACAGAGGTTCCTGGATGGATGGAGTATCGAGGAGGACATGCATCTAGCCTGTTTTCTGTCCTGGCTCCTAGGTGGTGGAATGAACTTCCTCTATATGTCAGTACAATAGTGACATTTTTTTTAAGTGAAGACTAAAGACCTATCTGTTTCTTAGATATTTGGGTTAAACTCCATCGCTTCCACATGCTAAATGTAAATGTATCAGAAAGCAGAATGTTCAGAGGAGGCTGCAATGTGCATCCTGTCCTCTAGGGGGAAATAAAGATTCCAATGAAAATAAAAACGCTATGCGAAACGCGAAAACTGGGGGGAAAAGAAACTCAAGTTCCCATCATTCCTTGCGATTTTTACACCACAGTGAGGGGAGTAAAATGGCGGATTAGGATGGGATGGGCCTCTTATTGTGTTCTTAATAGAAAACATGTTTCGGGTTTTAACCCTGCGTTTCAGAGCTTACTGAAATAAGTTTTAAACGATTTAAAGACGCCGCGGCTGTGTGGAAGCGCGTGCTGAGCTCACCGGGGAAGGTAACGCATTTCTCCTTAGCTTGACTCTGAGCTAGCCTGCCAGCTACCGGGCTAACTGGAGCCTCGTCAGTCACTGGAGACAGGACTCGGGTGCTAACTCGGCTAGCTGTGGAGAGATAAGTCTGATTTTTTAGTATTGTATGGTGGGGTGGAGCGCAGTGCTGATGTAAACGCGGTTCTGAGGGGAGAAGCGGGCGGAGTGAGGGCTAGCTAGGAGTGCTGTGATGCTAATCGGCTAAAGCTGAGGTAAAGTGAGCTCGCGAGCGGACAGTCCGGCATCACCGCGTCATTAATCTGTGTTTAAGCTTTAGATTTATTACAGCATGACTTTTATTTTTAAGTGTACATGAAGAGAGCGGTGATGCGCGCGCGCGTGTGTGTGTACACACACACACACACACACACACACACTGCAGGTCAGAGAGAGGAGGAGCTGTGATTCAGGGACAGGAGATCCTACAGGGGGATGGAATGTTCCTCTGTTCCTCAGGGATGAGAGAGAGAGAGAGATGATGGAGAGATTACAGAGAGAGTGGGGTGATAGTAGGACTGATAATCGTGTGAGAATCATCAATATCGGTACTTTGACTTCGATACCAGCTCATGAACGATTCGTTTTTTCCCCAACTCGATTTTCCTAGATCTGTTTTTACAAAAAAGAGGAATATATTACACATTACTGTACATGTTTTTAGTTTTACTTTCATTTCAGTTTCTTGGCAGGTTTGCACAGGTTTGTATAATAGTAAAAAAAAAAAAGCAACTTTTTTAGTTTTGTGTCTGATATTTTTGTTTATTTTGACTCAATAAATAAAAGTAAACGCGTATAAGCTGCATCTTTTATATTTTTACTTCAGAATTGTAGTAGTTTATAATAGCATATTTTCACTTTCTGACTTTATTTACTTTTTTTCTGTTTGTTTTTTACTACAGTCTTAATTAAATTCTTGTTTTACATTTCAGTCTTAGGCACGACCCAGCTCAGATGGAGTGTAAGAAGAAGAGGAGGAGTTTACGGCTGATAAAAGGACAATAGGTCTGAGGTGTTACTACGGTAACGCAGCCTAATTGGCCGGTAATATAGAATGGACAAAACGTCATCTGTTGACGTTCACTTCATTTCCACCAGCTGTCCCTGGATCAATGGAAATAAAGTTGACGTGTGTGTGTGTGTGTGTGTGTGTGTGTGTGTGTGTGTGATGATTGTACAGCAGGCTGCTGATTATTCAACACTACGTTCCTTATGTCTCAGCTGTGCTCTCATCTCCGGCCCACTGATCGGTGAGTGTTTAGGTTGTGAAGTCTTCATCTTTGAGATCGTAGTCATGTCTCAGGAGAGAGCTATATGATTCATCACAGTGTTTAGTTTGGCTGACAAAGGAGCGAGAGAACTAAGGGCGATTTCACATTAGGCGTGATTGATTTGTATCATGCTCAGGACCTTTTGCTCCCCTCCCCCGCTGATCACTGTGTACATTATTATTAATCACTTTACTCGAGTACACTTGTGTATTTACATTCTCCGATGCAGCAGTTGGCAGTGTACGTCTACTTGATTTGTGAGCCACGCTTAAACATTCTCTCTCTTTAGCACTCCCTCTCTCTCTGTCGAGCTATATAAATGTTGCTCCTGAGCTGCCAGTGATCCAGACCCCCTATGTCCTTTGGACCTGTCTGACGTGTCCTGGTGTCCCGCTTCTGGTTGGAGATCTTGTCACATCGATGCCCCGTGTGGTCTGCTTGGGATGCGTGTGGTGACTGGGGACAGTTCCACTTTTTCCACGAAGATGGTCCTGGCCTTGGCTGATCCAGACAGCTGTTCTCAGGGCACTCGTGACCGCAGTCACTCGATAGTTCAGGACTAGAATTTTCTACAGTCTACCTGAGCCTCCAATAACAAACTGAACTCCATATTAGCTTATGGAATCAGATATCGTTTTCATATCTGATTCGGTCCGTCTTCAGGCGGATTCAGGCACGGCCCCCAAGAACGGAACAGTTTCTTTTATTCCACAACAATTAAAGAATGACTTACCTTTTTATCCATGCATGTTTATGTTAATGTGAAATGATTTCCCACTTTATAGCAGCTACAAACTGCTATCTTCCTTTCCTGTTGCTCTGCTTTATTCTGTCTTGTACTGTGATTAATTTGATTATAATCTAAAGTGAACACAGTAGCTGACTTCTAAACTTGTTCTTTTCCAGTCTCTTTGATGTGAAGCCTACATCGGAGGTGAAAGTAACCGAGGCTTTCCTGCAGAAAGAAGGAGAGGTAAGTACGTTAGTCATTTTATTCACGTACAGTATCTCCTGTAATGTTGTTTGCTGGAATGGTTTAAAGGTTCATGTGTTTGTCTCTTAGGCTAACTGTCTGAAGAAGAGCTCCTTAGGGTAGGGACGTGGTTTATACACCGCTCCATCGCACAGTGGCACAGATGCCCAGGCCATTTCCTCTCTGCACTTCGCAGAGGGCAGCTGAGACTGCTAAAAGCCCTCTTCCTTCTTCTCCCTCCACATCTCCGTCATCACCTTCATCTCCTCCATCTTCTGCCTCCTCCCCATGCTCAACCTCTCCTGGAAGAACGGGAATGGGATATCGTGAAGATGAGGACGGTAGTCGTGCTGGGAATAATCGGGTTGGAAAAGCAGGAGGAGATGGTGTGTCCTCGACCTCTTCAACTCTGGCTCTGTCGTTGCTCTCTGCACCTCCTTCGACTTCTTTACATCGGCTTTCCTCATCCCCCCCCATTTATGATGATGGGCAGATGGAGGGCATGGACACAGAGATATATGACCCCTTTCAACCCACAGAGGGCGAGGGTGTACCAGGCATGGAGGCCCAAGACGAAGGAGATAAATACGACCCCTTTGAACCCACCGGCTCACCAGCGTCAGAGAAAGAGATGGATCGGGAACAAGACGGAGAGAAAGAAAGTTTGATCAACAGCATGCAAATATCATGTGATGTAAAAAATGCTAAACAGGTGGAGCTGGACACAGTGCTCGAGGCTGAGGGTCCGCCCCCAGATTCGACAGAGACGGAAGATCAAGTGTTGGTGTCTGAGCACATGCCCACACTGACAAACAAGATCAAACACACGAGACAGCGAGGAAAGGACAGAAGAGAAGATGATGATTCAGAGCGCTCGGAAATAGAAGAAGGAGAGATTGTGGGTGTTGCTGAGAGCAGAAGGGAAAGAGAGATCGAGATAAGAAGGGAAGTGCTGCTTCCTTCCCCGGGGAGTCCTTCATTCTTGCCAGGGGGAGGTCTCAAACCTGAGAGGATCTTGCGAGTTCTGGATGGCGAAGGATTCGTATCGGTTCGAGCAGAGGGTGAATGGGACCACCAACCAGCACCCCCTATTGGCATGGGGGATCTGAGAAGGAAACTCACCAACAGGCGAAAACAGAGATTCCGGTCTTGTCCTTCTTCAGCATCCGTATCGCCACCTCCTTTATCAGTCCTTCCTATACCGTCCCCCTCTCCACCTGCATCCCAACCTCAGACCACGGAGAAGGTAAGGAGTCGCAGGTCTTCCAAAAGCTCCAAGGAGAGGGACCGGCGCAAGTTGAAAGGCCAGGAAAAGGAGAAGCGAAAGAAGAGGAAAGAGGAAAAGGGGCAGTTGGGAAGAGCAAGTGGAGAGAACACGGAGAGAGATCATGAAAGACGGAACAGAAGAGAAGGGAAAGACAAGGATAGGAGAAGGAGCAGCAGAAGTTATAGCCGGACAAGGAAGAGCGCGCATCACAGCACTCCTGAGCCGGCTTCACATTCTCATAATACCTCTCGGCATGCACACAGCCACAGGTCCTGGTCCAGCCCCTCAGAAGGCCACCACAGAGGGAGGGACCGTGACCGAGATCGGGACAGAGACCGGGAAAGGGATCGATACCGAGAAAGGAGGAGAGATACCCGGGAAAGAGAGAGAGAAAAAGACTCCAGGTTGAGAGAGGAAAGGAAGAGAGATCAGGAAGAAGGAAGCAGAAGATCAGGTAGCCGAGAAAGAGGGGATGCAAAAAGAAGAAGAGAAAGCGGGGATAGACGAGACGGGGAGAAAGAGAGAGGGCGGGAAAGGGAGCAAGATAGGAGACGGGATGGTCGGCCTGTTGTACCTCCGTCTATTCAAGACCTGAACAGCTCGGATCTTTTTGCAATTAAACGTACCATCACTGTTACCACTACACCCACCACTACATTGATCCCTACCTCTCCGTCCCACACCCAGGATCGTGCCCGGAGTCCTACACAAGGGTCAGACAAACCCCACAAGCGCAAGAGGAAACGGAGGAGACGCTCTGAGGAGGAGGAAGAGGAGCAGCAACGCAGGAGCAGATCTCGTCCAACCTCTCTAAGTTCTCTTAGATACCATGACTATGAATCGGATAGAATCTCAGACCGGCTGTCAGATCACCCCGAGCCAGACATGCTTTCTTTGGATGGAGAGGCGCTGGACTCTGATTACCCTTCACTTGATGACTCACCTCTGCTCCCTCCTCCCCCTGAGCCTCCTCTGCCAAGCCCCAAACTCAAATCCATCACTCCTAAAAGTACCCGACACCATCAGAAGAAGAAATCCAGATCCAGGAGCAAAAAACTGGGCCAGTCTGAGTCATCTGCCTCCTCCTCCTCTCACAGACCCAAAGCAAGCAAAAGTAAAAGCCTTTTGCCCTCACTGTCTTCACCTCTTTCTGCATCTTCTAGCAACACTACTTCTTTTCCTCTTACTGCTTCTTCATCATCTACCAAAAGAGTACGCAAGACTGGGAAAGATAAACCAAGCAAGAAGGAATCCGGTCGTTCAGGAAGATCCAAGAAGCTTGGCGGAGGAAGCAGGAAGGGTAAACTACAGTCTAAAGTCTCAGTACTAGTCCGGGAGGGAGTAAGCAGCACCACAGGAAACTCTGCTAAACTAGGTATTGATCTCCTAGGAACCAGTGGAACAACAGGACCCTCAGTGGTGGGAGGGTCTATAGCTGTGGTTTTCCGACGGGACAACGAAAGCCGATCTCCGTTCCTGAAGCCCTGCTCAGAACCGCTTTCATTGCCTGGCAGAGCTAAAGATTTGAACAAGACTGGCAAGCAACGGAATACTCTCTCATCAATGTCCTCAACAAACTCGACAGGACTCAAGTCAAAGAAAGCCAAGCCGAGCTCCACCACTTCCACATCCTCATCTGCATCCTCACCCACATCATCCTCAGCAACAAAACGCAGACGAAGGCCAGGAAAGAAGCCCCGGGAGAAAGGTTTATCAGCTGAAGGTCCCAATCCCAAAGGTGCCAATGGCAGCGTTTTGGGATCTGGTTGGACTGGAGCTTCAGATATTCAGCCTTTGGGTGGAATCAGTTCTAAACCGTCAAGTCCGCCTTCCACACATCCTGGACCCACACCTTCATCCTCCTCCTCCTCCTCATCCTCCTCCTCCTCATCTACCAGTGTTCTTCCCCCATCCTCTTCACCCCCTCACACTCCACCGCTATCTTTACCGCCCTCTCGAGACACTAGAGAATCTTCTCCAGACTCCCAGACTGTAGACAGCAGCTGCAAGACTCCTGAACCTTCTTTCCTTTCAGAGGAGTGCCCTGCTCAGTCCCAGTCCACTTTACTTGTGCCTGCAAAGTCTCCTCCTAGCCCACCACCCTCACGAGGTGATGGACTTTCCCAGTCTGTCTCCAAACTTCTCCCATTGGATGACCAAAAGACATCACCGCCCTGCTCCACTTCATCAGCATTGGCTGCAGGTTCTCTTCCTCATTCCATTCCTCCTCTGGTTGCAGAGCCTTCTTCATCCTCTTCAGCCTCTGTGTCTTCATCAACAGTCAGTAAACCTCCGCCCCCTCCACCCCCACCCTCTGCTGTGCCCCCTTTGCCCTGGAGTCTGCAGACAGGCGTAGACTGCACTGCTGGAGGCGTACTAGCACGTGAGTTTTATGCTTCTTTAAAGTTTGTGTGCATACTGCAGACAAAATTTGTGTTACATTTTCAGCTTTGTCTTCTCCAACATTCAGTATATAGGTCATGTGTACCAGAGGAAGGATGTTTCTCAGTCCACTGCCCTAGAGGGTGTCAGCTCTTCACCTAATTCAAAAAAGTTGTAGATAATTTTAGTTTATGAAATATATCTGGTGTTTTGGGCATAAGAAATCTTTGTAGGGTAGGGAATAGCACCATAACCATAACTACCACAACATTCCGCCCTGTTCAAGATCAACTGACTAAGTAGTAGGGCTGGGAATCACCAGGAATGACTCTGTAGCTAAAAATAAAATAAGGCATACTGGTGAATGTGCAAAAATAGTGTAGTTATACACACAAAGGCCAAAAGTATGTGCACACCTGAACACATCCATAAGTGTTTCTTCCCCAAACCATTGACTCAAAGTTAGAAATGCACAGTTATAAATCAGAACTAGGAGGAGCTAACCAAATCCTTGTCCAGCATAAAGAGAAATACAAAGCTAGCTCCATAAAGGCATGGTGTGTTAAACATGTGTTGGAGTGGAAGAACTCTGGAATGGGACACTCAACAGGGAAGTATGTGTGTAATGGTTGGGAGGAAATGTACAATATTCATATATTAAACATATTTGTTCATAGACAAGACACACTTCTTCTGGCACATTTGCATCCATGTTGGTTTTCGTCACTTGCCCTACAACCTGCCACTTGATTGGTTGGGAGCTGAAAAGCACTAGACTTCACTTCATAGTATGTGTTGGAATGTAGCCACTTACCTTAGGTTTGAATGCAGCCTAGTAGACGTACAGTAAAGTAAATGTCTTGTGTTTAGATATCTCAGCCGGTTCAGATGCTAAGGCCAGAGTTGGATACGATGCAGAATAATAAGGCATGTCAATTCTATGAAGCCTAACTCTTAATCTCTGTCCACTTCCAGTGACTGCTCTCCTGTTCAAGATGGAGGAAGCCAACATTGCCAGTCGAGCCAAAGCGCAGGAGTTCATCCAGGCCACGAGCCAGGTGAGCGTACTCTCCCCTGAAGTTTCACTGCTTAATTTATTCATATAAATGACTGTATTTATCTCCATCGTTGGCTTATTATCCGCGTCTCATTTTATACATATAATAGATTCTCTCTCAGGCGAACCAAAACCAGTCACAGTCACATTCTACATCATCCTCCTCCGCCTCACAAGTTCCTCCTCCTCCTCCTCCATCACACGCCCCACCCCCGGGTCCGACTCCTGCCCAGTTTATTCTCCATGGCTCCCTCCCGTTAGTCGGCTGCACCAAAACACCCCCTTCGCATCTACACCCTGGGCTTTCACTGGGAGGTGGATGCGCTCAGACTCCACCCCCTCCGCTGCCCACTGGGCTACCTGGGGCAGCAGGGGGGGCCAGTGAGACAGGATGGGATGTAGACAGTAAAGACCCTGACAAGGTAGTGATGATAATTGTAGTAATAATACATTATTATTTTCATCATTAACATGTTCTAATGTCGTTATCATGATATTATAATTTTTAAAAAAGAAGCGTCATTACCCTGAATCTCTTCCTGTCAGTATTTAAAGAAACTGCACACCCAGGAGAGGGCAGTAGAGGAAGTGAAGTTGGCCATCAAGCCATACTACCAGCGTAAAGACATCAATAAAGAAGAGTATAAGGACATCCTGAGGAAGGCTGTGCACAAGGTAAACACTTCTCTTCATAAAACTGTTTCATAGAGCTTAGCCAACCCTGCCCTTACTGTGTCCTGTGCAGAAACAGGTGAAAGGCTAAAATAAACACCTGTGGTTATTCTCACAAAGTGTCTGATGTGTAAGACTGGGATCGAGTTTCCGCCTTTCTCTCCCAAGCTTTGTTAGTGTATATCATCGGGCAAATGTAATCCAGGTGTTCTGTAATGCACAGGTGGAACCATGCAGTGACTCACACAGCCAACGTTTTAATTTCAGTTAGACACCTTACATCACTCTTACGTGGGTTATTAACTCTTATAAACGGTAATAGTGAGGATTTCAGAAGTCGTGAGTATTGCAGAACATGATGAGTTATGTTGATAGATATTTTATTAGGTCCAACATGTAAACCCCTTTTCTGGTTATTTTCATAGACACAAATATCCCAGCATGAAACCGAATGCGAATTATTTTGTTGTATAAAGTAAACAGTAGTACCACAACAGTGTTGAGTTTGTATATAATTAATGCGCTCGTTCTAATGTGTGATTGTTTCTATAGCAACAGCTTGTTCACAGTGGATGCACCACTGATAATAAACGGTTAAACAGGTTTAGCTTAGCGTTTTACTGTAACTCACTCTCAGGCAGACACGCACGCACAGTTGTGTTTTATTCTTTTCCTTTTCATTTTCGTAAGCTCTATGAAATGAGCTGTGCGGGTGCACAAACTTTTGCTCTGAGGATGCCTTTTGTGTGTTTCAGATCTGTCACAGCAGGACGGGTGAGATCAACCCAGTAAAGGTGAGTAACCTGGTCAAACTCTACGTGCAGAGGTACAAGTATTTCAGGAAGCACGGGCGCAAAATGGACGACGAGGACAAGGAAGAGCGAGACTCCGCCTCCCTGCACGGCTCCACGTGATTGGACGCGGCGGCTTTGTTCTGACAGACTTTTGGCAAGATTTTGCGTTTCTCCTCCGCCGTGCTACACGGCGTTTATGTAAAGTCATGAACTCCGCCTCCACACCATGCCACGCCCCTTTCCTGTGTGTTTTAATCTAAATGCGGGATAAAAGACGAGGGAGAAACAAAGAACACTTTTTTTTTTTTTTGTACTCTTTGAGGTTTGTCATAATTTAGGACACTACATGGATGTGCTTCGTCTCTCCCTCTGAATGAAGAATGTTAAAATATTCAGCAGAAATAATCACAGGCTCCTCCCATTCTGTGATCAGAGGTAGAGGAGTGCATGTTTGAACCTTGATGACTTTATTATTATTATTACACATTTGTTTTTGAATTGCGGTCCTTCACGTGTCTGTCCAAAGTCAAGGATGTGGAGAAATCGAACTGTTTATCCGACCGTGCTTCGACACCATCAGCTCATCTCAGACGCAGGTTCTCAGACTCGTGGCAGTGGCCGTGACTCGTGCTTTCTCTCTGCACGGCACATTCCGTGTCTCGAGTTGGACTTCAGGACAGAAGGATCCGTGGACAATAAACTCCGTAATAAATTAAGCTGTCAGTCTCGCTGCAGTGCCTGAGGAACTGCAGAGGAACCATGTGTCTCAAATAAATCATGTGTTACTAGATCTTTACTGGCAATATTTAAACCAAAAGTCAGAGCAACATCTTTAAAAACATAACATCTATAACCTGTAAAAGTCCTGACGAAGGATGGGTGGAGAAAGAGGTTCCACATTTCCTCCACCGGTGTAGAAAAGTGCAGCGGATGTAGTTGATGTTCAGTCTGAAACGTTAGCTGGGTTTTTGCTTTACAGTACATGTTTATTCTACAGGAATGTGTGTGAGGTGGAGAGGAGGAGCTGGAGGAGTGTGAGGAGCTCGGAAATAAATTATTAAACCTTTAATGAAAGGTGAATGATGAGTGAGTGTGTCACTGACAGTATTTGAATTTCTTTTTGTAAAAATTGCATGTTTAGAAAAAAATGAAATTGATACAAGTAAATAAAAAAATAGAGATGATTTGATTAAAAACTTAAACGCAAGTCGCGTTTATTCTCACTCGCCGAGCGCTGTGTCATTAACATCACTATCACTAACCTGCAGTGGGTGGTACATTATTTCTTTTTAAGTTTTGAGATTAAACTCACCTTTTTTCTTTTTTTGTTCTTTTTTCAGTTTTTTTTTTTGGTCATTTGTGCACTTTTTTTGTCTTATTGTGCTTGTTTTTTTTCTTTTGTTAATTTTTTTTTTTGTTTGAGTGTTTTCTCAGTCAGTCTTTTTTTTATTAAGTTTGTTCGGGGGGGGGGAGGGTGTCCTACCTTATCACCAAAATTACTCTTATGAAGTGATAAACGAATCATTAAGCAATAAAGATTGCTAGATGAAACGATTAATTGATGATAAAAAGGTCTATAACACAACACATGGAACACCAGAAGATGTTTATTACTCACAATAGCAAACATTAAACACAGCGATAAACACTGCATGGTTTTAATCTCACATGTTTTCATCAGGTTTATTTTTAGGTAGATAGATAGAAACTTTATTGATCCTGAAGGACGTTTCAGATATCCAGCAGCAGTAGAGACAGTAACACAGAGAGACAGGTTGTAGATGTGATTCCACACTGTGTATCTTACAGTCAGTAAACACAGGGTAATGTGAAAACTGACCAGAAGTTACAAGAGCAATGCTGAGAACAAAAAAACTTTAAGATAGATAAAATAACAAAACATATAAATCACAAGTATAAAACAGTAATTATGTAGTGTTTTTCTCCTTCTGTTGTAGCACTGATGATAACACTCAGTCTAAAGCAGTAAGGCTTTACCTCAGGTGACACCTCAGGTGCGCTCACTGCAGGTGCAGATTTGGTACTCTGAGCCTCCAGTGCTGTGGGAGTTGTGTTTCTCCTCCTGCTCCTGGAGAACTCTGCTTTTTATGTTTGAGAATGCTCTCTGTTCTACTTTTGTGTCCATGATGGTCGAGATGTAAAGCCTCAGATCATGGTGTATTTTCTACGCCTGTGTGAGACAGAGCCGTGATTTGCATCTGATCACTCGGGTGCAGCATACGGCGCATGTCGTCTGAAGTTTCATCGGTTCCCCTACATGTTGTTCCAGGCCCTCTGCTGCACTCTGTCACAGATGAGGTTAGATAATCATTATTTTGTGGCTTTGGGCAGGTCTCTAAATACAAAACCCAACACCAGGATGTCTGAGAATTTTTTTTGTTGATTCTGACTATAGAGAGCACAGGTCTCCTGAAACCTGCAGGACTGGTCATACTGGCCTGTATCAAACACCAGTGACACTCTGACTAAGCTCCTGTAACGGTGTGTGAAATTATTCACAGCCTAAACTGCTGATTTTCCATCATATACTCACTGGTGTATGCACTTTAATAAACCTCATCAATATACACTGCATCTCAAAAATTTGAATAATGAAAAAGATAATTTTCTCTCTTTAATTTCAAAATTTTTGGATTTCCTTCCAATTACAGCTCTGTACTGTCGGGTCAGTGTTTCTTATCTTCCTCTTGACAATATCCCAGAGATTCTCTGTAGTGTTCAGGTCAGGTGAGTCATCTGGCAGATCGATCACAGTAACATCACAGAGTTTACTGGTCCTTAAACCAGTTAGTGTACGTTTTGACACTGTGGGCAGGTGATGAGTCCTGTTGAAAAAGGAAATCAGCGTCTTCATAAAGCTTGACAGCAGACAGAAGCATGAGTGCTCTAAAATCCTGGTAGACGCTATGTTGACTTTGGACTTGATAAGACACCGTGGACCAACACCAGCAGACAACATGGCACCTCAAAATCACAGACTGTGGAAACTTCCCACTGGGCTGCACCTTGGATTCTGTCCCTCCCCTCTCTTCCTCTAGTGCAGGAGCGAAAGAGCTTGGATCTTCTAGATAACTCAAGCAGTCTTCTAGCAGTCTTCTCCTTGTGTGTACTGAACTAGACTTAGAGATACAGTGTTTATACTGTATGAATAGTAATTCACTCAAACTCCAAATGAAATATTGTAATAGTTTGAGATAATGAATTTTTGATTTTCATGAGCTTTAAGCTGTAATCAACAAATAAACAAAAAATGCCTGAAATATTTCACTTTATTCATAATGAATCTAGAATAACTTTTAAGATTAACTGTAGACTCAATGTCAGATTTAATTAAGAATTTAAAGCAAAAGGAAAATAACATTAAAACCACCTGCTTAAAGTGCCCCTATTATGGCATTTTAAAGGTTGCTAATCTTTCTTTGAGTCTCTTAAAACAGGTTTACATGTATGCAAGGTCAAAAAACACTTTAGTTTTCTCCAAAAATAGATTTAATTT
>JAOVVA010000026.1:28034996-28042496 GCA_028565275.1 Leiocassis micropogon | reverse complement strand
TGAAAGAGAGAGAATGTGAATCAAGGGAACAGGAAAAAATGTCATAGACACTTTCACGCTTTAGTCTTTCTTTGTTCATCTTCTTAAACACATTTTTTGTATAATTTGTTGATAAATATTCTGTTTGACTGTAATTTGTGTGAATTCAGAACAGTGGTGTGTCCTACCACCTAATCATCACGTCCTTTAACCCCACTTTGAAACGATGGAATAAATCAAATGATCCCGAGGTTTTTTTTTTTTCTGTGCATGTGCTGTCTGCTCTCTGAGGCCGGCAGATCCGAGTTGCTGCTCGTGTTTTATGAAATCTCCCACTAGATGGTAAAATCTGAGCGATCTTCAGGATCTCACTGCTGAATGTTCCTCACCCTGATCCTGGAGAACCTACTGTCCTACATATTTTACTGTTTTCCTGCGTTAAAGCAATTAATGAGATAATTGACAATAAAGCGGTGCGTGTGTGTGTGTGTGTGAATGAATGAGAAGGGAAACCTCTCAAATATGCAGGATAGGACCCAGGGTTCTCCACAGATCTTTAAGTTTGATAAATAGAGTTTTGGACAAAATAACAAACTTGTTATTAACTGTTATTTAAAATACATCTTTATAATAACATGTTAGATAAAACAATGAATCCACCTTACAGATAAAAAAACAACAACAATATAATCATTAATAAACTACATTAATAAACTACAGCGGTACCTCATCGTTAGGTGAAATGTCGCATTGTGAAACGCATTGTCCCATAGGAAATAATGTAAATGTAGATAATCCGTCCCAGCCACCCAAAAATATTATCAATATTACCAAGTTCCAACACTATAATCAAATTCTTTCATAAAAGAACAATCAAGACATTTAAAAAAGTAAAATGTAAAACAAATATATATTAAACCTCGCTTAACCTTAATTTATGATTCCTCTTTAAAAAACAATCTGAAAGCGGCTCCCTTTTCTTCTTGCTACCGCCTTTGCTAACATTTGTGGGTACCATAGTGCTACGCCGAAAACGCTTCGTATGCCGAGGCTCCACTGTATTTCTGCCCAAGTCTGAGTAAATAAAACTCAGCTAGCAGCTCAACTAAACAAGTCATGAGCAATTTAGCTAATCACCTCGCTATCAAGCTAAAAGACTAAATCATCTGTAAAGTGCGCAAACTAGTCCAGCCTTGTTATATTACGACATTCTAGTATAACTAATAAAGTTTAAAATTGTCACTTGTGTGGTTTGTGTAAAAAATATGAAACTTACTGGTGTTAATATTTAGTTAGGCTAATTTTGCTAAGTTTGCTAACATTGCTACATCCAAGAAAAGGCAGCTAGCTATCATGATACAGCTAAAAGGCTACCCAGTTAGCATTAAATACAGCAGGATACATAATTTTGCACTCGTTTTGGTTTTGTTTCTAGTTTTCCTGTAGTTTATAAATGATGTTAGCGCTAAAGTACACAGGCGAAATGTACAAATGTATTAAATTATTTGGCAATGCCTATACAAGCTAATGCTAAAGGCTGCTAATCAGTTTTACAACAATTTCTTATTGATTATTGTGGCAGTGAATGTTAGCAGCAGATTAATACTTTTAAAATAAGTATTTATTCTTTAAAATCCTAACCATGACTGGAGGAGTGATGTCTGGTCCAGGTTTCTGCTCGTCAGCAGGTTGTGTCTTTATTTTAAGCCGTTTTAATGCCTTTAACCTTTTTATTTCATCGGTGTTGGGTTTAATTGTTGAACTCAGACAGTTTCTGATCAGCGCCAGTGAAAACAGATCAGATTAATGTCGCTGTGTGTCCACGTATGGAGAACACGCCTTGTCATATAAGCGTGTTGTGATTAAACGATAATTCTGGCTCACTGATGAGAGGAAGACTGTGGACAGAACCAGGAGCAAATACTTTAGCAAAAAAAAGAATAAAATTGCTTAAATTTTAATTTTAATTATAATTGCATTCTAACAAAGAAATTATATAAAAAAATTATTAACACCTCACTCCGCCAAAAGAGGGAACTGTAGTACCGTTTAAAAAAAAAAAAAAATCACTGTCCACTTTATTAGGAACACCTGTACAGCTGCAGGTCACAGGTGCAGACTCAACCCAACTGGACAGATTATTATACTTCATGTGCCCCATAATGTTAAAATTTTCCCAAGCAAGTAGAATAAAGGCTTTAAAAATAGTAATGGATCAATCTGATGTAAATAGAAAAAATAATTAATTAATTATTTAATTCAGATTGATCCATCAGGGGCGGGGTTTCGTGTTTGGGGGCAGGGCTTAGCTCTTGCACTTCTCCCTTCCTAAAGGAACACTGTGTCTGGAAATATTCCCAGTGTGAACTGGCCATGTTTCTTACAGATGATGATGATGATGATGATGAAGAAGAGGAATACCATGACGGCTCCGTCTGCAGCCTCTGTGCCCACTGTGAGGTACTTATTCACATAATCACTTTATTTTATACATGCTTTGTCCCACACTGCTACACTACACTACGCACACACACACACACACACACACACACACACACACACACACACACACACACACAGTGTTTTAGCTGATTGTATCTTTCTGTTCCTCAGCACTGCGACAGCTGCGACAAGTGTCCATGTAAAAAGGGAGACAAATCTGAGTACTGTGAATTCTGTGATGTAAGAAACCACACACACACACACACACATACATTTCATGATACCTTGATACCTTGTATTAAGAAACTGCAAAGAAGCGTAAACTCCTCTGTCCTGGCGATCAGGGAAAATGACGTAATGTTAGAGATTTGCCTCTAACTGTTACAAAGCTCTGACACTGGAGACTCCTTCCACACATGATGATTACATGTTTCTTTATTACTCTTTATTTATAAAATACAAATGAGCCGTTACTATGGAAACAATAACGTATCAGAGTGAGCACATTAATATAAACCTGCGCTACTGTCAGAGCCGCTGTTACGGAGAGTTAATCAACACCTTCTGACCAATCAGAGCACAGGATTGAGGAGCACGGTGGTGTAACAATGATTATTTTTATTTTTATTATTAACAACACACATCCTTTCAATAATATTTTAAAACTTAAACAGTAAAACCTTTTCTCCTTTTTTATCTCCCACACAGTCCTGCAATCTGTGTGCCATGTGTCCTGTGTGTGACACCGTGTGCCAGCCAGGTAACAGAAACACGATGATTAAACATTAATTTTTCATAAACTCTTTTATTTGTATTACTCTAACATATATACATGCCTTATTTATGAAGTGATTTATTTATGAGCTCCCTTCTGAATTTTAAGGTGGATTCCTGGACTCCGTATCCGGCTCCATCTATAAGTACGACTCACTCACACACACACACACACACACACACACACACACACACACACACACTGCTTCTCCACAGTAACACTCGATCGCTCTCTTACGACAGTGTTATAAGTCTGTAATACAGTGTTTACACTGCCTCTCTCACTTTTCTATTGTTTTTCAGGACGGTTGCTGATATCTTCGATGATGATGATGATGATGATGATAAAAAGTAAAAGGCCTTCATTGCCACCGTGTGGCCCAGAGTGTAAATCAGGGGCTCGGGAAACAGAACAAGGATTTAGTTATCATTTATATCAGATCATTAATGAGTTTATTAATAATCTGATGATTTTTTTGTCACCTGGTTCACTGATTGATTATCAGTTAATAAGTGGAGTGTAACTGAGCAGACGCTTCGCCCTGTCGCAGCTGCGTGGTGTTAAATAAAATGATAAAAACTTTAACTGGTGGTTTTATTTTTAACATTTACATTACCATATAAAATGCTAAATATTCTCACTTAACATCATATATTCACTCCTCTAATAAGCAAAGATAGTTAATAAAACCTTAACGAATCTTCAACTTAATCTCATGTTTTGTTGTAAAGTTAATTTTTGCGACTAAAACATTAACATTGTGTGCTTTCTGCCAAGGAGTTGCTTTAGATTTGTGTTAAAAGGAAAATCATTTTATTGCTTCCTGATATTATCTTTATGCTACAGGATAAAAACTCTCTATATGATATTATCACGATACCTCTGTGCCTATTCGATTAAAATAGTAATTCTATAAGTATCATGATTTTATAAATATCCTGATTCGATTTTACATTTTCTCCTCAACTGTGTTTCAATTTTAAACATTTTTAAAAAGTTTAATGAGTAATCAAATGTAGTCTGTTCCTTATAACATTCATTTTCACACTTAAAACCAAGTGCAACATTTAAACACTACAAACTAACTTCAAATACAAGGGTTTAAGATTTAACCGTGCAGCGCGTATCTCTGTCATCCGCCATAATTATTATTTCTGAACAAACTTAGCAATTAATTCACTCCTAACACACACAATGAAAATGTGTGAATAGTACAGAGTGCGCCACTTGCAGGATTATAAACATTTTACTGCCAAAAAGTCTCAAAACTCTACAGCAAGTGTGCAGTTAAAGTGGTTGTGAGCACGCAGGTGTGTGTTTGTGTTCTACCCAGGCGTGCGGGGCTTCTAACACAGGATTTTTGACTAATTAGTGCACGTGGTGTTTTGAGACTGGTGTAAATGTGTGTAATAAGCAACTCATTAGCTCACAGAGTTGGAAGAAAAAGGCAGATCGGAGGCTTTTAACATGTGATTTTTGATAACGTAATGCCATAAAAATGTGTTTCTGTTGCGCCATCAAACTGAAAACCGAACAATTCTGCTCACTGGCCGATCGACCGGTTCATCTGTATCTCTACAGTCTTTCGTCTGCTCCCGTCAAGGGGTCACCAGACGACCATCCAACCTGCACAATAACTTGGCACAGGTTTTCATCAGATGCTTGTCCTGACAGAATCCATCTCTATTATAAATGAAATTATTTTATAGTAAAAAATTATATAAAGAATTTTTTTTTTAAATAGATTTTTGAGCCAGTATGGCGATACGTCAATCAATTCACAAAAGAATCGCGATTAATAACCAAATCGTTTTTTCCCCGTTTCTAATAACTATAGTATTTTTTTTTTTAGACAGTAAAATAATAACATTTGAATAAAACAGTAAAGTCTGACCACTGACTGTGTTATTAGGAAGAAAATTAACAAAGATTTATCATTTAAATTAGTGCACAATGTTTGAAATAGAAATAAAATTTTATTTACAGATTTGCAATTTTAATACATTAAATTTCATTAATCTTATTAAATATATTAAACCTGTAAAGAGGGCGTGTCTGTACATTGAAGATATTTGCGAATAAACAATTTGTGGGACGTAAGATTTAAGATTAAAGATTCAAAGAACTTTTTTAATCCCAGAGGGAAACTGTTTATTCTTGGTTACAGTCGCTCACAGTTGTTATTCAGTAGAAAGGAAAGAGTAATAAACAACTTTAAAAAAAAAAAAACAGATCGAGATGTCTTTGGAATGTTTGTCTGTTTGTTTGTGGTTTTATCACAGGTGTGTTTGTCCGAGCCTGAGGTAACATACAGAGGAGAGAAGATATGCTAATGTGAAATTTAAATGGAAAACGTGGAAAATTGACCTTGAAAAAAATCATTAGTTCATCTAATCATTAGTTCAGCTGTAGAGTTTTTCTTACGAGTGTGAAATTAATTTAAATGTGAATGAAGTCACGGCCACAGCAAGCGGTTTATAACAGAACTGCCTTAACGCTCAACAAGCCGGAAGCTGAAATCGCAGACATCACGTGACACGGACTACTTCCGGTCTGAGGTAAATAACCCAGCTATGTTCATTAGCTCTTTTTATTTCAATATAAACAGTGTTGTTTGACCCTAACCCCATTCTTTCTGAGGTAAAGCGGATTTTATAGGTTTTTCTATACCTTTATGTAACTTTAAATGAAACTTAAGTGATATCGCTTATAAAATATGAACAATATTAGATGGGGATTTAGCGCGTGAGCAGGGAACGTGAATGATTTGGGCGATTCAGCGATTAGCCAGTTAGCTTGGATATTTCTTTTACTTCAGGAGTTTATTAAACCAACATTTTATTCCAGAAAGAGAGAAATGACTCGACACGGGAAGAACTGCACTGCTGGAGCGGTGTACACTTATCACGAGAAGAAGAAAGACACAGGTCTGAGCCGTACAGTCTAAACTCTGTGTGTCTGGTAAAGTCACAGTTGTGTGCTTATTGTGTGTGTGTGTGTGTGTGTGTGTGTGTGTGTGTTTAAGCTGCTTCCGGTTACGGCACTCAGAGTGTGAGGTTGGGGAAGGACGCGATTAAAGACTTCGACTGCTGCTGCCTCTCATTACAGCCCTGCAGAGATCCTGTGGTGACGTAAGCAACACACACACACACACACACACACACACACAGACAGACGCACAGGTATAGTGATGTCATGGATACACACATTTAGAAGAATAATCCTGCAGTTCGCAGTGTGTTAGGAAGCTGGGGTCGGAGCACCCCTTAGTGCAGGAACAGGGTAATGGCTCAGGGGCCTCGCTCAGGGGCCCCACAGGGGTAGTCTGGCTCAGAACTGGGCTGATCAGTGACCCTCAGCCTTAACTGTTTGAGACACTATCCTTTCTGTACACACACACACACACTGTATATGGAAGCAAAATAGTCTCATTAATAATTCACACAAAAGACACGATGGACACATGCATGTCCCAATTCACATGTGTATCCCAGCACTCAAGTAGCTCAGCTTTACACACCTTTTGTACAATCTGAGTTAATTACAACAGAAATCAAGTTTTACCAACTCAAACCAAGAACAGGATTCACATTTAAGTTATTACTTTATTTCATAATGTTTCATTAATGAACTTTGCTAACCCAGCTATAAAAATAACACAGCTAACCACTTTATCATCTTTATAAACACTTTAACCTCATTATATGTTTGTCATTTAAGACAGTCACAGTTTTTAATTTGGTGAATAGATGTTTCTATGGGTCGCAGGGTATTTTGATATATCTGAATGCCACCAGATTTGCTTTTATTTCATTAACAGCTCAAATAATGTATACATAATATCACATAATGAATTAAAACCAGAGAGCAGGTGTCATTTATAGATTTTATTAAACAGCTTCACAAACAGTCTCTTCAGTGACCATTATTTCTTACAATAGGATTTCCTTACAACAATTCAAATTATTATTTGAATATTAATATTAACACTAACGTCTACAATACAAACCAAAATAGAGTTTTTGAAAATTTTAAAAGTAACTTTAGCTTTAAGTAAAGGTTGTATCAATTATATCAGGAGGTGGAGACAAGTGGTTGCTAAAAATGTACTTCATTTATTCATTCAATCATTCAAGAGATTAGTTAAAAATGTTGATTTATCCAGTAATGCAATAAGTAGAGCCTTGAGTCTTGTGGGAGAATTATGTTTATTGTAAAGAATCAAACATCATGGCTCTCAATTTATCCATTCATGCAGCTTAGAGTGAATTATCAATAATTATAAAAGACTGTTTCAACAGGTG
>JAOVVA010000026.1:28016812-28029381 GCA_028565275.1 Leiocassis micropogon | reverse complement strand
TTAGCAAGTAAACACTCCGCCATTTTAGTAATCATGGATCAGTGGAACGGGCAACAGCGTGCGTTAGCCATAAAATTTTTTATAAAATATTGTAAAAAAGTTCCCGTTTTTTTGTGTCACCTTGTATAAGGAATTGTAATTCATGAGACAGACAGCAGGGGGCTCTAAAGCATTCCACACGGCACCTTTAACAGCCCGTCCTCATCACCCGCCGGTGTGATTTGCGGTTGTGTAGCTGCCCTGTTACACCTGAACCAGTGTAGTGTGAACAACAAAATAATAATAATGATTTAAAATTAAAAGACAAGAATAAAAAAACAGGATTTGGTTTTATTTTGATTTAGCATTCACAAAGAAACGTTTGGCCAGTAAACAATGACAAAAACCGTGTCCCCTTCCAAACACCTCCTCTATACCTCGCTCTTTCTCTGTGTGAGTGAGACGTCAGGCAGCTGTGTTTATTGTGTGTGTGTGTGTTCAGTGTGTAACAGCTCAGGCGCTCGGCCGTTTCCTCAGTGCTTGTAACTGGTGTGTTAATTAATGAACAAACCCAAAACGATTCCCGAGTGTGGCTGACCCCGCCTCAGAGGTCGTCCTAAGCTTCTGGGTTTAGGTGGAGTGTGGACAAGAAGGTATAAAGGTGAGAAAACTTCTCGTGTGATTCCATCCTCAGTCATAACGCTTAACATGTTAACAATACCGTATTATTATAGTGCCCCATGGTGTTTTTGGAGGCCTCATGTAAACACCTCCGGCTGCAGACTGATCAATAAAGCCCTCGTTCGATAGAAGTGTGGCAAGGTCGCCGTGTCTGTGCCGATACGTGATGGTGTGATGTCATCACTCAGCTTCCACATGGTAACGCTACATACATGTTTAAATTCTTTTAGGAAACAAACACTTTGATTAACTTCACAGACTGAAATGCAGCAGGGTGGAGGAGTGGGAGGAGCCAATGGCTGATGATGTCACACATTTCAGGAAAGTGTACTGACAGTTTGATGATGTTTTTATCCAATGATTACTAGTTAAAAGTGTTATGTTTATCTCTGTTTAAGTGGTTTTATATCTGCGCTCACACACAACGGCAACTTTATCAGATCAACCACACTCAGGGTGAGTAAGATAATAACTGGTTTGATCCCAATGTGTGTGTGTGTGTGTGTGAACCTGGTTTTTAGTGAGTAAAATGACTAAATAAATACAGTCTGTTTCAGATAAACTGAAATTCCCTCCCAGCATCCCGACCCCAGCCCTGACCCTTCTGTTCTGACCCCTGACCTTAAGCCCCACCCTTAATAATGTAGAACATTGTGGATGATTTCCCCTCCCTCTGTACATGACCCCTGATGGTGTTCTCTTCTTCTTCAGATCGGATCGGATCAGAGCTCGTCGTGCTTCCTGGTCAGATCTTCTCCGTAATTAGTGGCTTGGCTCCCGACAAACATGTTCCAGTTATCCAGAATCTCTGCCTTGGAAATTTTGTCGTCCTGATCGAGCGTGGATTGAAGATCCGATGGTTAAATAATGAGGAGAATTAAATATAAAAGGGTAAAGGATGGAGGAATGAGGAGACAGAAGGAGAATTACATTGTTTGGTGTCAATTAAAGACTTAAAGTCATGCATGAATTATATTAATTAGTATTATTGATGTAGCGGTAAAGGATTTGTTAGCGAGTACTCACGTTATTCTTGTCGGTCTCGTGAATGAGATGTTTGGCCTCGTTGTCGGCGTGATCCACGTCATGTGGGAGGATCCAATGAGCGATCTCATCAGCGTCAAGGAAACCGTCCTGAAAATTTAACTTTATTAAACCTGTCCACTCACAGCTCAGGGCTTATAGAACTGGTATTTATTATTGAACCTGGCCACACCTTCTTCTGTTAGACTGACAGGTATTGAGGCCACACCTCCTACTCTTAAAATGATGGGTACTAAGGCCACGCATCCTCCTTTTAGACTAAAAGCTACTGAGGACACGCCTCCTACTTTTGGATTCACAGGTACTGAGGCCACACCTCCGGGCTCTAAATTGTCAGGTACTGAGGCCACGCCTCCTGCCTTTAAACAGACAGGTACCTAAGCCATGCCTCCTGCCTTTAAACTGTCAGGTACTGAGGACACGCCTTCTATTAGACTGAAAGGTACTAAAGCCATGCCCCCTGCTTTTAGACTGGACAGATTCTGAGGCCACTCCTTCTTCTATCAGACTGACAGGTACTGAGACCATGCCCCCTTATTTTAGACTGACAGGTATGGAAGCCACACCTCCTCCTTTTAGACTTGACAGGCACTAAGGCCACGCCTTCTGCCTTTAAACAGACAGGTAATTAGGCCACGCCTCCTGCCTTTAAACAGACAGGTACTGAGGCCACGCCTCCTGCCTTTAAACAGACAGGTACTGAGGCCACGCCTCCTGCCTTTTAAATGTCAGGTACTGAGGCCACGCCTCCTGCCTTTAAACAGATAGGTACTGAGGCCACGCCTCCTGCCTTTTAAATGTTATGTACTGAGGCCACATGTGTTCGTTTAGTTTCCCGCCTCCTGGTGAAGGTGTAAGTGCGCTAATGAAGGACACACACCTTGTTGGTGTCTCTGTACTCTGAGAAGTGTCTCCTCTCGTTGCTCACCCACTCCGGCTCACTCTCGCCCTTCTCAGGAGTGAACATGTCACCTACAGAACACAAAGCACCAAGTTACACACACACACTTATGTTGTTACGGTTACATTCTCACACTCTGATCTAGAACATTGTTTCAGGACGCACCGATGTACTCCTCTAAATTGACCTTTCCGTCGCCGTTCTTGTCAATGTCCTCCATTGTCTCCTGTTGGGACAGAAACGAACAGATGTACACACCTGTTAGAGAAGCTCATAGCGGTGATGGATGGCGAGTGGTTGCTATGGTAATGTGTTTCTGCATCACCCTTCACCTCCACTACAAGCTTTCTCATGTAGGCGAACTCCTCTGGGTGGAGGAACGCGGTGAACTCCTCCTTCGTCGCGATGCCGTCTCCATCCTTATCTGCAAACTTGAACCTGCGCTGGTCTCGTGCGTGCATCGCCTTGTATGATTCTTTGTCTTCCAAATCGTCAGAGTCGTCATCTAGAGCAAAAAAAGACAGAGTGACATCACGTCTCAGGGCTGCGAGGACTACGAACACTACGGTGCCGCGCCCAACACTAGACCCTCACCCAGGTAGGTTCCGTAGGTGGTGTTCTTGTACTCCACCCAGGAGATCTTGCCATCCTTGTTCTGATCGTACTCTTTCCAGTGCTTGTTCACGTTCTCCTCGATGTACCTCCTCTGCCTGTGCTTGATCCAGTAGTGCAGCTCGGCGTGGCTGACAAAGCCATCCTTATCCGTATCGATGCGTTCTACGATTTTCCTGTAAAAGGGAAATGACACACATAAGGAGTTACAGCAGAAACAGGGAGAATGTTCTAGAACAGAAGGCGCTATGAAGGACAAAGGATGGCTCTAGTACCCGAGCCTGGCTTTGCTCTCCTCAGGGGTCAGCTGGTCGAAGGTCTTGGCTTCCTCTTTGCCCAGGAAGGCCTCGTGGTCGTACTGGAAGCCGTGAGCGTCATCATGGGCGTGGTCGCTCAGGTCACGCTGGTGATGAACACGCTTCTCCTGAGGAGGCACGGCCAGGCCGAGCGCCAGCAACACCGACAAAATGAACAGCTGCATTTCCTGCAAACACACACACACACACACACACACACACTGCACTGTTGATGCTGTTTATACTGCTGAGTGCAAAAAAATTGTTCACCCCTTCTATTCTGCATCAATAACTCTCAAGATAGACTAAAGTATAACGTGTAGCAAAATGCAACCATAATAATCTAATCTAATCTAATCTAATGCCATTAGCAACAATACAGGCAAGAAAATAAAAAGATTTAAGAGGTGTTTAGGAAATATGAGCGTAGTTACAAAGGCTTTATTAACGTCAAGGTGAACACACAAGTTAAGAGATTTTTTTTTTTTTACAATAAACTCTTGATTTTACAAACTAATTAAAATCATATAAATAATCTTTACACACACTGTTTTTCCTACTTATTCAACTTTCACGTTTATTGTCTTGTATTGAAAAATCTATTTTCAGTATGGATCTCCTGAGGGTGCACAAACTTTTAACTCGATTGTAAGTAGAGTTTATAACAATATGATTGTGATTTTTTCCCCCCCAGGAACAAGAGGTTACATGACATTACTGAATGATTAATGCATGCATGAACATGTAGTGATACAGGAAGGTAAGATTAGTTTAGATTGTAAGTAGTAGAGTAAAAAGATTGAATAAAATGAACTAAATTTATCTAATTGTATCTAACTTGTTACATAATGACCAGAGGGATAAATCACGACATCTTAATCCATGTAACACACACACACACACACGTATTTACTATTTTAGTGTAAATCAATACAAAATGTGTTTTCTGTGTTTAAACTAACCAGTTAGTGTGTTTTTTAATCTTGCACAATAATAATATGTAATTAAATGATTAAGATGCTCTAAGGAGACAAAACAACTAAATTTCTTCACACAAACTCAAACTAACCACCAAAACACGAAGCAAATCCAGAGTTAAAGTTAATATCGGTGCACAGGACTAACTTTAGTAACTATTTCCCATATTTCAGTAAATTAAACTCAAACTCACCCAAACTCCAGGGATTAGAATCTCTCTCTGCTGCGCGCGCGCACGGGTTTAGTCGCGTTGGCACACTGCCTCTTTAAATCGCGCGCAAGAGGAGGCGGGCTCGACTATTACACGACACGCCCAGAATCCCGTACTGACACACGAAGCGACCAATCACAGTTCAGAACTGGGCGGTCCTGTCCGAAATCGTGAACGCGACTGGCTACGAGACGCCACGTTGACACGCGAACGCGCATCTGAAAGTTAAGCGTTCGTGTGTGCGTGTGCATGTGTGCGTGCGCGCGCGCACCATTCTGTACAACTCCGCACGCTGAAGGACCCCGATGTGGGGGCGTGGCTCTGGTGTTCGCCTGAATTAAATTCATCAGCAGTACATCATCAGTTTAGACATTGTAAATAATGTTTAATAAAATAACTATTTATGAATTAAATACTTATAGTATTAAATGGTGTAGAATTTAAATACAAACGTATCACACAGTAAATAATTTTGTTAGCTTGAGCTAGTGAGATTTGTGGGGCTAAACAGCTTTTTTCGCATTAGTCTTGCCAAATAATTAAATACATATTAAGTCAAACATAAACTTTAATTAAACACTAACTGATGCCCTAATGTTAAAAGATTTTTTTAAATGCTGTAAATTGTAAAGCTCACAAAGCGCGGAATACGGCACTCTGATAGCCACCTAAACAGGCTCTGTTACAGACATGTTACAGCATAATCTCTTAATACAGTTTATTTCATTTATTTTATTTTACTCAGGTATATATTCATAATTAAATCTATTTGCGCATTTATAGTAATCAAAATGGAAAAAACAATATTCATTTTGTTTTATTCATTTATACAAATGTAAAAAATAAAAAAAAAATTCCATCACTTCAGAGATGACTAGCCCACATTACATAGAATCTTCTAGAAGTTTCCCCTCAGATCTCCACGTTCAGCTGTTTCTCCAGGTCTTTCACAGCTGACTCAAGACATTCACAAAACACACTTATTTATGGTGTTAAACTGTTATTAGGGGAAAAATACACCAAAGACTGAAACCCTGAAAACAAGCTGAAATCTGTTCATTTTCTTTTTTTCAAGTTTGCAATTTTTTTGCTCTGTTTATTATTTTATTATAATTTTGTTATTTCATATTGAAATACATTATTTAGTAACTATGATGAGATTTATGTTAAAAGTGTTTAGGCTATACAGTGAGTCTCTCAGAAAGGAGGAAAATTGATTTCACTGTTGTTTATCACATTGGGGAACAGAAGCTTTAGAAGTAGAACCCATTCAAAATGTTAAGAACCGTATCCACCCTCAATCTAATCCAGATTTATTCCTGTTTCTATTCAATCTTTTGCTTTCAGAGAAAAAAAAAACACATATTGCATAATTCATTTTGGTCTTTTATTTATTTTAAGTAAATTTAGGAGAAGTTTGATGAACATGAAGGACACGTTCTTTGAACTGGTGTTTTACTGGAGCTGAATGATTGGACACACAAATCTTTATTAGAATAAAACCCCAAGAGTTTGGAGCACAAGGTTTAATAGATTTGGGCTTTTCTGAAATCAACACAGGCTCAGAATTACACAAACAGGCACCTGATTGCATTGTGTTGTGTTTGTTACTGTTTGCATATTTGTCTGTGCCGTTTATGTTGTCTTTTTGTATTAGTTAGTTTTGTTAATTTATGTTGTATGTAGCATCTCGGTCCTGAAGGAACATTGTTTCATGTCACTGTGTACTGAACTGTATATTGTTGAAATGAAAATAAAAGCCGACTTGACTTTAAATTTGATTAAATCCCTTAGCAAGATTCAGTTCAGTTCAGTTTTATTCATATAGTGCTTTAACCGTGAACACTGAGAAAGCAGCTTTACAGAAATTTTAATTCTATATATAGTTTTAAAAATGTAAAAAAAAAAATAATTATAATTATAATTGTATATATTTACACCTTTGATAGATGTAACCAAACTCTCGTCAGAGTTCTGTTGGACATCTGATCACTTCTTGACAGAATCGGTAGTGTTTAATTAAATCACTTTTAGTCCCCCTCCACAAATTGTTGAAGGGTCTGAGGCTCTAAAAGCTCTAAAAACTTTATGACTTTATTTATGTCCACGTTTTAATCATCTAGCTGATGATTTGAGGTTCAGCTGAAGAGCTCTTAAGTTCTCCTCCTCTTTCTTCATGATTCCATCCACTTTTGTTTACACACTTGAAAACGAGTCGCTCTGTCTGTACGCTGTGATTCGATAAGCTTGCTGGCACCAGGAGAGACACAGTCACACACGCAAGCACAGTGTCTGTCAGAAAGCTCTCTATTTACAGAGTATTCATATGCTACGTATGTACATGTGTTACTACAAAGAACATAAACCATTTTAACATGTCCTGGTGAAATCCTGAAGAATAAAAGAGTTTGTACAGATGTTCGTCCCGAGATGAACCAAACAGTGTTAGCCTGAGAGAGAGAGAGAGAGAGAGAGAGAGAGAATGAGAAAGATAGCTTGGGAAAGTTAGCAGCTCAGATCAGATCCAAGAGGAGACAGAAGGAAGTAGCATGGATTATTTAAGACATTTATATCAGATCCACAAGGAAGAGGGGAAGAATTAACTTATTGTATATTTTTAAAAATCCCTTATTCTTCTCACCTTCACTCAACAAACACACCTCTGGTCAGAACTTTCCTCCAGAAGACTTTTGCATTGTCCACATGCTGAGCTGCAAACTTTTCTCGAGCATGATGGTGTGGATTTGGAGCAGGAGCTTCTTCCTACCTTCCAGTCCATGGTGATGTAGACTGGTTTGACTGGAGACAGAGCCACTGATGTTTCAGCAGCTTCCTGTTCATGGCAGGCGTGAACCTTGGTTCCGGGGTTGTTCCTGACCACCAGATCCAGATTCCTCTCAGCTGAGGAAGCCAGTTTGGGTCTTTACTCGAGACCGGGGCAAAGTGGCTCCACCTCCCAGTATCCTTTGCTTATGTACAGTAGTGTGAACTCATCTGTGAATCTACAGGAGTTTAGAGATGGATCCAAGAGACGCGCCTAACTCGAGCACATATAAATCCTCTTTCTCAGATCTGCCCTGAGCTTCTTGGCCTTTCCCATTGTGCTGTGTGTTAGTCAATTCAATGAGTGCTGGCTCACACACACTTGCATAGAGAGGCTACCAGCTGGAATCCATCATCATCATCACTAACAGGAAGTTGAGAGGCCTTGGGCTCTGCAAGTTAAATGACATTTGCGGGGTTTTATCACCATTGAATAAATAATCTAAGTTGGTCTGTATACTTTTGACCCTTTGTTGATTTCAGAAAACCCAATCCCAACTCTGCTTCTGAAAAATCCAGTCAAAGAATTGCGTATTTCACTGACACAAAACAAAATGTTAAATTTAAAACTAACTTTACATTTACAAAAGTTAACTTTACATTTAAGGTTCTACTTAACAATAACAATATGAATTAGATTTTTTCATTACTTATGAAGTAAATAAAATTTTCTTTGAATAATAATAATAATAAAATAAAAACAAGACAAGGCAAAAATCTAAAATTAACACTGCTGCTGAGTTTTGTCTCCTGATTGGTCAGAAGGTGTTGATTACTTATCTCTAACAGAAGCTCGAACAGTACTGCTAGTTTATATAATGCACTTCCTTTGATATGTAATGGTTTCCATAGTAACAGCTCACTATGTAACATCAGTGGAAGGAGTCTCCAGTGTCAACGCTGTGTAACATTCAGAGGCAAAGTTGTAGCTGGAAGTTTTCCAACATCTTCAGGACAGAGGAGGTAACATATTTCTTTGGTGTTTCTCAGTGACATGACATGTTGTGGGTTTTTGTTTTTCTGAGAGAGTCTACAGAGAGACTGGTGACCGAACGAGTGTTTATAGCTGCTATAATGTAAGTGAGAACAGGAACTCACTATTTTCAAGTAAATGTCGTTATAAATGGATAAAAGTATTATGTGTCATGATCGATTTGTGACATTTATTTATTTGTGATTATTTCATTCTTGAGGTTCATACAACATGTTTATTTTCCCAAACCCTACTTCCCTGCTTCCCACATTTTCTCTCTCTCTCTCTCTCTCTCTCTCTCTCTCTCTCTCTCTCTCTCTTTCTCTCTCTCTCTCTGTCTGTTTTTGTCTTTACTATCAAATTGTGTCTCATATTAAATCATCCATATAACCTTTTTTGGGGTGGTCTCACATTTTTTTGCTGTGATTATAATTTGGTAATGATTGAATGAGGTCTGTAGAAGCAAAAATGTTTTTAAAAAATCTAAAATTCTAAATATGGCAGAACTGGGCATCATGACATCAGACTCCAAAGACTCGTGGAAAGCCGAACTGCATTTCAGCAACTTTCTGTTGCAAGTATTATTTTGCCCTGTTGGGGGAGCTACAATGTTACAGTGGCATACACCAAAATTAGGCTGATTGGAGAGTTGCGGGGTTTCTAACTTTCTAAAGGAGTTCTGGTTCATGCTCACCATAAGATAAACCTCACACCTTTAGGAACAGCAGGAGGATAAAGCACACTCCTCACACTTATCATCAAACACCATGTAGACTCTGCAGAGAGGGCTTTCTATCAGAGCGCTCCTCACCTCTAAAAAGGCGTTTTCATTTCACAAAAGGAGAACTCACTTTAGACTATTATAACTTCTCAACCACAGATACCGAAACTTTTCTTTAGTCTAACAGTAAAGTTTGTGCAAAATCCCAAACTTTAAAAGCTGACACATGCTTGTCTTCTACACCTTCATCCTTTCATTCTTTCTCTCTGCATCCTCTCTCTCTCTCTTTCTCTCTCTCTCTCTTCTTCTCGCTCTTGTTCTTCCCCTCAGGCCATGTGTACTGTATGCTTATTTGGAGCGATTGGAGGCGACAGGGCCAGAGAGAGATGGAGGGAGGACTCTCTTCTGTTTAGCCTGGGGGCACAAAATAGCACAGAGAGAGAGAGAGAGAGAGAGAGATGGGAGAGACAAATAGTCAAAGAAAGAAGGCAAGGCAGAGAGATGAGGAGACTACTGGATTTTATCAGACCTTTTTTGAGAATACAGAAAAAAACAGATTTATAAGAAACATAGGTGTCTTTGTTGTTTGTTTTTTGTTGACACGACACTAAAAATCAGGGATTCTTTTATTAAAATTAGATTAATTTAAAGAGGTTAATTTTATTATGTTGAATAATTAACATTCAGGATCCACAGTGTTTCTATTTAAATGTCAGTAAAGCGTGAGTGTCCACGCCGAGTGCTTCATACAGGAGGTCAGAGTTCACCCATGTCTAATTTTTGAGAGACGACACTCTGATGGATTTTATCTAAAATGGATCATGTAAGCGTGTGCAGTCTGTGCTCACTCACATGCACACTGTAAGGGGGCGGAGCAAATACTCTGACATTCTTATAAATATTTAAATGACTTCACTGCAAGTTAATAATATGTAATGAAATTAGAAATTAATAGTTGTGTTAAATTAGAAATTAATGCTATATAGAAGCATTTTCACCATTCACTTGTACTTTCAGACTCCAGTGTGTATAAATAAAGAGGGAGAAAGAGAGAGAAAGAGCACATGTGTTTTCTAACAAATAATTAACATTTAAATAGTTTAAAAAAATCGTAGAAGCTTTTCCTCTTTGTTTTGAATAACCTTTGACTTTCGTGTGTGTGTGTGTGTGTGTGTGTGTGTGTGTGTGTGCACTTGCTCATATGTAACATTTTGATGTTAAGTTGTCCAGGCGTGGTTTCCATGGTGACCTGTCCTCCCCTTTAGCAGGGGTGGGGGATGACAGGGATGAACTGACATGACACTGAAAAACAGCCTAAAGCAGTGCAAATTTATGCATTAACATAATTTAAGCATCCTCAAACACATTCAGACACACACATAATGCCTGAACTGTTAACATGAAAATAATTTTTTTTAAAATGACATAAAAATACGTAACATGGAAATACTGTAATTCTTTTCATTGTGTAAAGCTGCTTTGCGACAATGTCAAGTGTTAAAAGCGTTATACAAATAAAATTGAATAGAATAGAATAGAATTAAAAACACTGCATAATTGCAGAATTATTGGCACCCCAATAATTAATGAAATATCAATTACGAATCCATTCCTTCATGTAAAATTCTTTGGTTTTTAGACAGATATCTCCTCTCTTCTTCTCTCTTCTAAAATATCACCATCACATGGATCATGGGTGCAAATTCAGGAGGAATTAAACTTTTAATAGACTTTTACTCCTGATTACTTCGTCATATTCAACTCTTTATATATCTTTTTTTCTGACTCGTACAACATCTGTGTTAAAAGTTATTTATTCTTTTCACAATTAGGGATGAAGAAGAGATTTCAGTGTGTGTGTGCAACTGATGATGAAGAAGTTTCTTAAGACTGAGAGAAACTTCAATCAGAGGTACAGAGGACAATCATTTGTTTCCCTTAACTGGGAATATTTGTATGGTGCCAGTAATTTTACTTTTACACATTTTTATCCTAATACAAATTTTCAAGTCATTGACATTTTCCTTTAAAGGAAGTAACTGAGAGAGAGAGAGACTGGTGGTTCTATCAAGCAGAAATAAATAAAGTTAGCACATCTTTCTCCTCCGCCTGCTCCCATCTCGCTTTTCTCAGCTGTGTCCTCGTTCTGTCCATCCTCTCTCCCTCTCTCTCTATTCTCTCTCTCTCCCCCCTTTCTCTCTCTCCATCCTCTCCCTCTATCTTTGTTGAGGTCAGAGGACACACCACACCTTTAATAATCGACTTTAACAGAATCCCTTCATGACACACACACACACTCAGAGCGACTGTATTAAAGGTGTTGAAGAGTAAAGAGCACTTCATCAAGCACACTCATCCTGACACACACACACACACACACACACACACTCCTTGCACTCAGAATACACACAATCAAAATACAGCAGAATTTACTGTTGTGTGTTGTTCATCAGTAAACCCCCAGATTTTCTCGCTAGTTGTATCCAGTTCCCACTATCTGTTTGGGTTTAGGAGTTATACAGATTAGACTTTGTGTATATTTAAATGTGCCCAAGTATTAAAGAATAAAAGTTTTAAGCTGGTCTAACCTGCATTAGCAAAAGAACACGAAGTAAACTTAGCACTAAGTAAACTCTGTTAATGTAACTAGTTAATGTAACTTAAACTGACCTCAGTGCGGTTTTATAAATGAAGTGGGTTCATTCCTTCTACAGAGGGAAAGGAGACGCTTTGACGCGTGTGTGAGTATTTGCTGCCTTCAGCTTACTGAATATGTTTCCTGCAGTGGGGCTGGGGCGCTCATCCTCAACTTCCTCAACACACACACACACACACACACACACACTTTAAATCTACTGCATGGCATGATTCTTGATAGTTTTATTCTGTAGTGATGATGAACTCAGTTAGGCAGCAAACTGAATTGATGGTGCGTGGGGTTAAGGTAGACTAAGGTGGAGTTAGGGTGAGGTTAGGGTTCATTTAGGGGTGAAGGGGGGGGGGGGTGTTAAAGGTCCTGAGTTTGTAATTTTGATTCAAGTAATTAACAACCTACCAAGCTGACACTAGGTGGTTGCTAAGGTGTTTCTAGGTGGTTTCAATGTGGTATCTGCTAGAATGCTGATAGACAAAATACATGGCCAAAAGTGTTCAATGTTCTTGATGTGGGAGTTTTTAGTCCTCTAGACTCAAGGTATGCACTAAGCACCAGCCTTCCTCTGTTATTACAGAAGATAATTATTTCAGCCTTATCTTTGTTCGAGCGAAGGACATTTTTTCAGCTCTAGTCCATTCAGTTTGGGCATTGTAGTGCAAAAGGTCTGGCATTGGGTAAGTTGATGTGCTTTCTG
>JAOVVA010000026.1:27997450-28008727 GCA_028565275.1 Leiocassis micropogon | reverse complement strand
GGGGAGGGGGGGGGGGGGGGGGGGGGGGGGGGGTTAAAGCGGGGGAGATGATCAGTAAGGTGTGTCAGCTGGATGTTGTAAGTGAGGAACAGTGAATGTGTGTGTGTTTGTGTGTGTGTTCAGTGACTGAGCTCCACTTCCTCCTCACCATCCAATCAGAATCCGTCGCCACGCAGCTGATCCACTTCCCGTACTGGGGGCGGGCGCATTCCTAAACACACCGACGTACAGAAGGTCAGTCTCACTGTGTGTGTGTGTGTGTGTGTGTGTGTGTGTGTGTGTCTAACCTCATATTTATAAACCTCCACACAGTGCACACTCTGGCCCGTCCTCCAGTCTATGAAATCACACACACACACACACACAGACACACACACACACACACACACACACACACCATATATTAACACAACATTCCATTTAACTTTAAACAGATTTCTAGAAGTTTCAGATACACTGTGTTTTTTTCATGACTTGCATGAGGAGCGCTGGTCCACTGTACACTCCTGAGGGGGGAGGGGGAGGGGGGGGGGCTACTCACCCCACATTCTCACAGCTCCATCCTCGGCTCCTGACAGGATCTCTCCCTCTCTCTCTCTCAGAGATAAACAGTGGATATAATCTGTGTGACCCTGCAGAACCGACTACACACACACACACACACACACACACACACTGTATGATTATTAGATGTCAAGATGCAGAACTCTCCAACTGAGACTGAATCATCTGCAGGAGACCTTGAACACACAGACTCAGGTTTAATAAACCCAGACCCAGGGGCTTTGACTCGGGTCTCACCTTGAAGGTTCCGGTTTCCATGTCCATGACGTGGATGTTATTGTCTCCCCCACCGACCACCAAGCTGTTGTCCTGGGCACAGAGAGAGAGGGTGTGAAACACACACACAGACACACACACACACAGCTGAATACACAGCGAGGTCGGCGCTCACTCTGGTGTTGATGATCATGTCGTTGATCTCGGGGATCTCCAGCCCGCTCCTGAAGAGAGGAACATCATTAACATTCATTGTGTGGAATTTAAACACGTTTAATACACACCAGTGACATGCAGAGTGTGTTTTACTTGTAATTGGGTCTCTTTGTCCAAACAGCTTTAGAGTTCTGTAAAGAAAAAAGAAAAAAACTAGATTAAAGTGAAATGAAGTGAAAGTGAAAAAAAAAGAAAGAAAATAAACACAGTTCTGGTCTTGCCACGCCCAACTGTCACCGCAAAACTACACCTTAAACAGCCAGAACCCCGGGGAATCGGCACTCTCATTTGTTTTATTTCACTGAAGTTTAACAACTTTATCCCCCTGCTGGACTGATCCTTTATTGAAAAGGAAAATCCGATCTAATATACAGTGTATATATATATATTGTGTGTGTATATAAAATTTAATCCTCGCAAACTCGCTGTCATTCCTCTCCCCACCAGGGGAGACGCTACCAAATACTGAAAGTTACGGTGCCAAATTTATTGATGTAGTTGATGTAATTGCGACTGTAGTTGAACTCTGACCTTCTTGCTGAGCTCCGCCCAGCTCCAGGCGCTGATCTCTCCGTTCCCCGAGCTGAGGAGGTGTGTGTCTGTGGAGAGCAGCGAGAACACGGGACCTTCATGGGCTGGAGAGAGAGAGGGACAGAGAGAGAGAGACAGAGAGAGAGAGACAGAGAGGACAGAGAGGGGGACAGAGAGAGAGAGAGAAGGACAGAGAGAGGGAGGGGGAAAGAGGGACAGAGAGAGACAGAGAGAGGAGGACAGAGAGAGGGAGACAAAGAGAGACAGAAAGAGGGTCAGAGAGTGAGAGACAGAGAGAGACAGAGAGGGACAGACAAAGAGAGAGAGAGAGGGACAGAGAGAGACAGAAAGAGAGAGACAGAGAGAGGAACAGAGAGAGAGAGAGAGGGACAGAGAGAGACAGAGAGGGACAGAGAGAGGGAGAGACAGAGAGAGAGAAGGACAGAGAGGGAGGCAAGAGAGAGGGGGAGAGAGGGACAGAGGGAGACAGAGAGAGAGAGAGAGAGAGAGAGAGAGAGAGAAAGAGAGAGAGAGACAGAGACAGAAGGAGGGACAGAGAGAGACAGAGACAGAGGCGGAGGTAAAGAAGAGAAGTTTGTTATGTTGGACTGCAACTGTTTTATTCTCTCAGTAAAAGATGGAGGAGGTGAGAGAGAACGGACCAGTAAAGGTGAGGATGGGTTTCTGACTCGTGTCTGTCGCATCAGGACTCAGAGCAGCTGAAAGACTGCAGAGGAGAAAACACACACACACACACACACACACACACACACACACATTATAAACCAGCAAAATAAATAAATATATTTAAAAAGAAAATTTAAAACAAACATGGCAAAGTGTCAATTAAAAAACACAACCTTTTTTATTACTATTAAATAATAACTCTCTGAGTTTAATTTAAACCCTTAAACCAGGATTAAACTGGGATTTACAGGACGAAGGCGTGACAAGACCTGAGACCACCAGAAGGTGGCAGTAGTGCTACATAGAGACCAAGAAGATAAGACAGGAGAGAGAAAACCACAAAACATGAAGGTGTGAAGTAAAATCACATGACTCATGTATGATGTCATGAGGCCATTTCCTTTAGGGAGGAGTTAAAGAGCTCATTTGCATATGTCAGTGTTCTGTGATATATAAAGTGAACACCACACGCCTCGGCACAGACCGACGACTAAACACACACCTTCATTACTCTCTCTGTCTCTCTCTCACACTATCTGTGTATAATACACTCCGTACACGTAATACAGGTTCGAGGGAGAGGAGGAATAACTACAGCGCTGTGAGGAGGAGGATGATGATGATGATGATGATGTACACGTGGCCCTTGTGTTTCTCACCTGAACAGAGCGATCTCTCCGTAGTTGTTCCCGGCTGCTAAAAAGCGCCCACACGGAGAGAAACTCTGTGAGAACACGGACATGTGCAGAAGCTGTGGGGAAACATGCAAACAGTTTTATTACAGGATTTTAATCAAGTTTTTTGGGGAAAAACTTCTCATGACTTAAAAGCAAATGAAAGAAGAAGAAGAAGCGTAACTTCTAGCAAAACGACACAAGTGTTGGGTTTCACTAAGAAAGAACTAAAATGGCCAAATAATGTTCATAAAGATATGAATCACAATGACACGAGTTTATTCGAGATGAAATCATCGAGATGCGCTACAGATCCGGTCGCTTTCACCGTACGTCCTCCCTCAGACTCGCCTATTGGTGGTCCGGCCCCTGGGGATGAATTCTCGATGCCCAATGTGGCGAATGTTGAAAAACACTTTTGAAAAAGCACTCGGTCGAGCTGCGGACCTGCGTCTCCTTTTTCGATCGTGGAGATGACGAGCTCATCCACTGTGAAGACCGTTGATTCGTCTCAGGGTCGTACCCGTACACACGTCACCAGTCATGATCCTCGACATGAAGGACGGGTCGTCCACGGCAAGGCTGACGAAGTTCTTGGCAGGCTTGTACGCGATGTTCGACGCATGTTAAAATCCCACGTGAGGATCGCCTGGACTGTCCCGTACGACACACCGACAACGGCAGCGATGATGTGGATTGTTCTCTGACGATCATCATGCACAAGCTGCCGAATGGTCCCCATGTCTTTTGGCACACTGACTTATGAAGCTCGGCGCTCCCTGTGACTGGGCGTCCGGCCTGGTGCTGCCATCTGCTGGTGAAATAATTCTGTAATGATTTTCGGGCTCAGTGTCTCTACAGAGCTTTAGATCGTCTCACCTGCGCCTGCGTCCCTTCAGCTCAGACCTAATCCGTGCAGGGATCACCAGGACGACCGACACGATATCATCACACTGCGTATTGACACTCGGTCAGTATCACAGTTCTAAACTTGGTAAATAGTTAGCTCGAGCTACACAGGACGCTGTTCTGCCTGCCAGTGTGTGAACAGTGCCACCTGCAGGACTACAGAGGAACAGCAACACATCACCACCTCAGACGCAAACATGCGTCAATTAATATAATAACAATAATAACAATAATAACAATAATAATAATAATAATAATGTACCCATCTCTAATTCTTATTTATATTGTTTCTATTTTCTCTGTCATAACCTTAACTTCGGGTGTGTATTATCTATTTTATCGAGTGTTACATTTTAGGGGGTACAAACTTTTGCACTCATCTCTAAGAACTATTAAGAAATGAATCTTTATTCCTGAAATCTCTAAAGGTTTCTAGACAAACAGCAAACAGAATAAAATCAGTAAATCTGTGAGGAAATGTGCATCAGCCCGCCTGAGGCGGAAAAACACGAATAAACGTCTGAGATAAAAGTCGAAACTAAACACTGAAATGAACCTCATCAGTGTTTACCTCAATCGGACCCATTTCCTTTGTAGAAATCAGTTTTTATCCCTGAATTCTCACTTAATACTCTTTTTGTTCCGCCAGAAACGCGTTTGAATTCGGTCGCTGGAATATGACGTAACAGGCGCGGAAATGTGACGTCACCCTACTAACCGAGGCAGGGCCGCCCAACGCGTCGTACTGTTCTTTTTTTCAGTTATTTATTGTTAACGTCGTCTATGATTTATTTAAGAATTCTTTGTTTGCTTACACTGTATATCTTTTTGTTCTCTTAACTTTTGATAGTTAATTGCATGATTAGGTATTAAAAAAAAAAACCTTGAAATATTGTTATACATTTATTCCTTTTTGTTAAAAAATATGGGAAAAAGTGCTATTACTACTATTACTGCTAAACCTTTTAGGACGGATTTCTATAGAACTACTTTTGTAAGGAGTATCATAAGATAATCATGTGTAATTTATATTCGTATAACAATTTGTTAAATATTACTAAGATTAAAGCAACTTAAGCTATGCATAAAAATGATTAAACACAAAATGGCTGTGTAAAGGAATATTAAAACATACTGCATATAAGAAATTAATGTAATCACATTAAGAACCCATGTTATTAATAATAATAATAATAATGAAAAAAAAATACAACAATAGATACAGATACAACCATTTATTATTTATTCATTTGTCCTCAAGTTTTCCCACAAAGTGAAAGAAACAAGTGTGTAAGCAGGACACGTTCCACCCAGTGACGGTTCTGATCATAGTGACTTATCTACATTCAGACCAAAGCGAGAGGGGGTGGGTGGGGAGAGAGCAGGAGAGGGAAAGAGAGAGAAACACTGTTTTTATTTATAGTCGAGTATTCAGGTGTATGTTGGCACAGAGGAACATGTGACGCATCTGCAGCTCTACTCCTCTCTCGTTCCTCACGCATCACCACCGTAATAAAAGTAAAAAATAAACCTAAACCAAATCCCTGTGTGTAAACGCGAGTGCATGACTTCTCGCTCCAGTTTAATTCATGTGCAGATCATCATTTACAAATACTTTTCTGCTGTGTTTTGCTTCCCCAAAGTTAGACAATAGAAAGCTCATGGGAAAAGAAATATATGAAGATAGCGTCAGTGATGAACAGCTCTCGTTCTTATTGATTGACTCCTGGTGATTATTTTCTCTTCCTGCTGCTCGATCTGCTCCTGGATCTCCTGGAAACAGAGGGCGAGAGAGAGAGTGAGCAAGAGACGTTAGAGTATTTCAGAATGATAACGGATCACACTGTATGAGAGAGTGCACTGCAAATGCCCTGTGGACACGCGTCATACAGCACATTATATCAGGAGGAGGCTTCAGCAAGAGAGGAAGAAAGTCAGTGACAGAGGCAGTGAGCGAGACAGTGAGGGAGGGAGGCAAAAAGTCAGCGATTAAGGCAGTGAGTCAACGATAACGGGAGGCAGAAAGTCAGCGACAGAGGCAGCGAGTAAGTCAGAAAGTCAATGTTAAAGGCAGTGAGTAAAATTAGTGAGGAAGAGAGACAGAAAGTCAATGATAGAGGCAGCAAGTAAGTCGGCGAGGGAGGGAGGCAGAAAGTAAGCAACAGAGGCAGCAAAAGAGGGAGGCAGAATGTCAAGGGAAGGAAGTGAGTAATTCAGAGGAAGAGTCAGAGAGTGGGGACAGAATCACTGAGTGAGCGAGGTGGGGAGAATGTGAGGGAGGGAATCAGGCACAGAGAGAGAAAGGGAGAGAGTCAATGTCTCACCGGCGGGGCGGAGGGGAGCGCGCGGCTCTGCGCAGACGTGCAGGCGGAGAGTAGCTGAGTGATCTGGAGTCTCTGAGCGAGTCTGCAGGCTCTCTGGCCCGACGTGCAGGAGGAGGAGAACTGCGGGAAGAAACAGAAAGGATTTAAAGTTCTCCAATAGCGCCATGTCCGACTCCGCCCTCTTTAACACCGTATCTATGGTCTGATGCACGCTCTCCAGCTCCGCCCACTGCTGTCTGATGGTTATCACACACAAGTGTCTCAGGACTGATAACACACCCCACGTACACTACGTCGGTTATTAAAACATGAAGAGTTAGAAGATGACCTGTACCTTTTCTTCTTCACTTCCTCACGCTCTGAGGAGGATGAGTGTCTACTCACGGCCACTTTCCGTCCTCTGGAAGAGAAGAGGAGGCCTTGTAGTTACTCTACTAAATCACTTTGCTTGATAACTTCTAAATCAATATCGTTAAAACTCTTTAAAACCAACACTTTAGAGTCTGGATGAACTTTAGATCACTGAACATGAAATTCACTAAACACACGCTGAAGACTTCACGGCCACTCACCCTTTCTCCGTCTCGGAGTCGGAGCTATCGGAGGACGAGGATGAAGATGACGACGAGGACGAGAATGATGAAGAACTAGAGCTGCTCCTGCTGTCGCTCTTCTGCTGCTTCGCGACTTCCTTCTCCTCTCTCCCGTTCACAGCGTCCTCAGCGTCCTCCGTTCTGACCGGTCGCTCCTGGCTCCGGGTCCTGCGCGGTTCCTGTGGAGACTGGCTCCTCGAGCGACCCCTTGAAGTCGTCTTGGTTTCCGATTGGCAAACGGGAGGAGACCTGGAGTGCGGAGACGGCCGTCTGGAGCGTTTGGGAGATTCCTGAGCGGGAGGAGGCGAGGAGGAATGAGAGCGCTGCCTCTTCTCGCACTTCCTGTCCTTCGGGGGATCGGGTTTCCTCTGAGGAGAGGGCGAGGAGGAGGAGGAAGACGAACTCGAGGAGGACGAAGATGTAGAGGAAGAGCGACGAGGTGACCTCGCTGCCTTCTCTTTCTTTTTTTCACGTTCTCTTTCTCTCTCCCTCTCCAGCTCCCGCTTCCTCTCTTGTTCGCGGTCTCTCTCCCGTTCTCTCTCCCTTTCTCGTTCCCTCTGTTTTTCCCTGGAAAGAGAGCGACTGCTTCTGCGCCGGGACGCAGGAGAAGGAGAACGACGGGACCTGGTGGAGAAAAAGATATGGTGATTGACTTCTTTTTAACATTAATGCCTTCAGTTCTGTTTGTTGAGGTGTTGTTTGGGGTGCCATTACATACCTGTACGGGGGCGAGCGCCTGCGAGCGCTTCGTGACCGGCTGCTTCTCGTCCTCCTTTCTCGCGAGTGTGCTCTCTCTCTATCACCTGGTCTTCCTCTGTCTCTCTCTCTCTCCCTGTCTCTTTCTCTCTCTCGCTCTCTCTCCCTGTCTCTTTCTCTCTCTCGCTCTCTCTCCCTGTCTCTTTCTCTCTCTCGCTCTCTCTCCCTGTCTCTTTCTCTCTCCCTGTCTCTCTCTCGCTCCCTCTCCCTGTCTCTCTCTCGCTCCCTCTCCCTGTCTCGTTCCCTGTCTCGTTCTCTGTCCCTGTCTCTGTCTCGCCGTGAGGGCGGTGTCGCTCTCCTGCCTCCTCGTGGAGGATCTGGGCGTTGCCGTGCCGGAGAATGTGAGGGGGAACGCGATAGCGATGAGGCTCTCTTGTTTTGGCTCTCCTTCTCCCGTGCTGTGGACGGAGACGGTCGCTTTCTTTCGCTCGCTTGGTTCTTGTCTCGGTCCGAGGGCGTGTACCGGTCGCGCCCCCGCTCCCTGCCCTGGGCGTGCGTGTCCTCCTCAGGACTGTACCTCCTTCGTGCTGGAGGAGACGGAGGAGGGCTGGAGGTCTCGGTGGGAGTGTACCTCTCTTTTCCTCGATCTTTCTCTTGAGTTGACTCTCTGTCCCCGCCTCTCTCCCTGTCGTCCTTTGTGGTGGGCGGAGCCGGTGCGGTTACAGAGGCGGAGCTCTCCCGGTCTGCATCCCTCATTCCCTTCTCCTGCCCTCTCCGAGCCATGGCTTGCGCTATGACGGCAGGAGACACCCCTTTACTTTTCTCCTTTTTCTCATCCTCAGAGGATGAAGATGAGGACGATGAGGAGGAAGAGGAGGATGAAGATGATGACGAGGAGCTGTCAGAGTCGCTGTCACTGCTGCTGCTGTCGGTGTCACTACTGCTGCTGCTGCTGCTGTCATCGCTGCTGCTGCTCGAACCTTTCGATTTCTTACTCTCCGTCTCCTTGCTCTGAGCTTTTTCTTTCTCTTTCTCCAGTGGACTTTTCTCTCGGGTTCTTCCCTGCCTCTCTTCCTCCCTCGCCCTCTCGTCCCTTGTCTCGGCTTTGTATCGCTCCGTCCTCCGGTCTCCCGACTCGCAGTCGTTCCCGGAGCGTCTCTCTTCAGAGCATCTCCTGTCTTGTTCTTCTTTTCTTTTCACCCCCTCCTGCTCCCTTTCTCTGTCACTCTCACGGCCATTTCTCCTCGTCTCCTCTCGTCCCTTTTCTCTCTCTGTCTCTCGCTCAGTTCTCCTCGTCTCCTCTCGTCCCTTTTCTCTCTCAGTCTCTCGTTCGTTTCTCCTAGTCTCCTCTCGTCCCTTTTCTCTCTCAGTCTCTCGTTCGTTTCTCCTCGTCTCCTCTCGTCCCTTTTCTCTCTCAGTCTCTCGTTCGTTTCTCCTCGTCTCCTCTCGTCCCTTTTCTCTCTCAGTCTCTCGGTCATTTCTCCTCGTCTCCTCTCGTCCCTTTTCCCTGTTGCTCTCTCGCTCTTTTCTCCTCGTCTCCTCTCGTCCCTTTTCTCTGTTGCTCTCTCGCTCTTTTCTCTTCACCTCTTCCTGTACCTTCTCAGCATCTCTCTCTCGCTCTTTTCTTTTAGTCTCCTCTCTCTCTTTCTCTCTCTGCTCCTCTCGCTCCCTCGCTCGCTCCGCCTCTTTCTGCTTTCCATTGGCACGTGGTGAATGGCGGGGAGGTGAGACAGAGGAGTCACTGAATCTCGCTCTCTCCCTCCGTTTCTCGCCCTCTCTGACTCGACTCGACTGTGGGGCGGCGTCTCTGTCCCTCGCTTTGTCTCTGTCTGAGGGACGTGCGGGCGAAAATGCCCTCTCCTTGTCACCGCTGCATCCTCTCCGCGCTCGGTCTCTCTGCGGCGAAGGTGATGACGAGGACGAGTCGCGTCTTTTCTGGGGTTTGCTGTCCCTCTTCTTCCTCTCGTCCTCTCGCTCTTTCTCTGTGCTCAGCTGCCTCCTGTCTCTCTGGCGTTTCGGAGACGGGGATGGAGAAGACGAGTCATGTCGTTTGCGTTGAGAAGGTTTCTCTCTGTCTCGCTCCTCGCTATGTGCTCGCCTGTCTTTCAGATTTTTAGGAGGCGGAGACCGAGACGAAGACAACGAATCATGGCGTCCTTTTTGGGTCTTTTCTTTCCCTCGCTCCTTTTCCCGCTCTCTTTCCCGGTCCATCCTGCTCCGGTCAGGGGATCTGGAATGTCTCGAGGACTTCTGAACGACAGAGGGAACATAACATTCCTGTTAATAAAACGTCACCTCGTCACACTCACCACAGGATGACGGTATCGCTAATTCTTACCTGTCTCACCTCCGCCTTCTCTGGACTGTCTCTGTGGCGCCCCCTGCGATCAGGTGATCTACCCTTCCTCCCCTCATCTGGCCGGGCTACAGACGTCTCGTTCGGTTTCTCCTTTACCGCGACCGGTGACCTGCTGAACGACGAGAACGCACACTGCTGTTACCATAGAAACTATATAACGCATTATACCGGGTGCGGCACTACAGTAGGGTCAGGGGTAACTCAGTGGTTAAGGCATTGGACTACAGCCGGAAAGTCCCAGGTTCAAATCCCACGACCACCAAGTTGTCCCTGTTGGGCCCTTGAGCGAGGCCCTGAACTTCTCAGATGTATAAGGAGGAAAAAAAAAACTGATGTGCGGTTACCTGCGAGCTGAGCTGGACGACCTGCTGAGCCGCCGACGGCTTTTCGTAGGGGGCGGAGTCTCATTCTCACTACTTCTCTTTCTTTTATTCTTCTTTATCTCAGGGCTCTCCTCTGACGAGCTGCCAAGCACAGACCACAGAAACACAAGAAAAAAAACAGAAACACACATGTGCTCAAGTTAAATTAAGGACATTACACACCAGAAACAGTCTAATTTGTAGTTTTGAGATGGCAGGACTCACCTGCTGTGGTCACTCTGCACTGACCGCTCCCTAAACACACGTGCAGACGAACACATATTAGATACTTTAAAATAAAAAATTTTTTAAACACAAGTTTTGTTTTTTATTTATGATGCTTTGTAAACAACAGCACTAGGAAGCGGAACTTTCCTAAACACACCTTTTCTTTTTCTTCGTCTTGTTTTTCTTCTTTTCTCTCCGAGGCGATGGAGACGGACTTTCAGAGCTGAGAAGAAAAACATCATGAAGACTCAGTCTAATAATCAACCAGCACAGCTCTTACATTACCCTACTGCTGTTTGTTTTTACCTCTCTTTACTTTTCCCTTTCTTCCTTTTCTTCTTACGGCTCTGTTTTTGAGTAGGTGAAGAATCCGAATCAGAGTCTTCAATAATCCTGTAGAGGGGAAATAAAGATCAAAGGATTACAAGTGTGTGCACTCGCAATCCTACACTGGCAGGATGTGCTTCTGCCCGCCCGTACCGGTCTCGCCCCATCTGTCTGTGTGACTCTCTCATGCACTCACTGGTATTTCTGCTGCTGCAGCCGCTCTCTCTCCAGCCTCTCCTGCTCGCGTTTCTCTTTCTCTCGCTCTTTACGTTCGGGGTGAAAAGACGAGCCGTCCACGTAGTCCGAGCCGATCCCGAACGCCTCCCTGAGCCGGTCGTTCTTCTGCTGGTTCGCGGCAGCCAGAGCGTGTGTCTCCGTCACACTGCAGCGCAGAGAGAAAGAAAGACAGTTAGGTATACTGTAGTGTAAAAATTAGCTAGCAATGTAAAATATATAAGAGAAACAAAGATTAATTGGTTTTCTTTTTTTCATTTTCTACGTGGAGGACTAAATTAACTTTTATTTTTTAAATGCATACAGCATTTTATCAAAAATAAACATTGTCATTATTCACAATACAAGGAATAGCTT
>JAOVVA010000026.1:27958989-27969823 GCA_028565275.1 Leiocassis micropogon | reverse complement strand
CACACACACACACACACACACACACACACACACACACACACACACACACGCATAGACAGGTTTAATATAAAAAAAGAAACACACACAAGCAGACAGACAGAGACTTTAACAAATGTGGACAGACAGGGAGAAAGATGTTGTAACGTTTTATACACTCACACACACACACACACACACACACACACTAGCAGAGAAAGATTTAATAGAGACAACAGAACACTTTTTTATAAATAATAAATAAATGTGATAAATAAAAGTAAATATGAGCATAAAGAGCGTTACAGCCACTGACCTAATCTAATCTAATATCCATACAGTATAACTGTCACTTTTTTACATTTTTTTTTGTATGTGTCAGACATGACTCCACCCCTTAACTCCACCCTTTCATAGGCTCCACCTCTTTATATTACGAGCTGGAAGCTCCACATTAATTCATAACTTCAGCTGAATTATTGCTGCTGTTATTCACCAGGAGTTTTTAAACGAAGACCTGCTCGGTTGTTTAATGTTACACGCCGTCACACCAGGCCGAGCGTCAGCAGCCTGCGCAAACACACAACGTCACGCTGCTTTACATAACAAGTGTTTGTGTGTGTGTGTGTGTGTGGGGAGTGGGGAGTGGTTGGCCACCTGCACTAAACCATAGATGACTAGACAGTCACATGACACACTGTTTATACGACACTAACACAAGTGCGCGGCTTTCATTAGCCTCGTAGCTCACATGTGAAGTCGTGGAGGTGCGAACAGCAGGTCATTTCTCTCTAACCTCAGCTGAAGCCAGGGGGCGCTGTTCTTAAAGCTCTTATGTACAGACTGCGAAACAAATGAATGTGTAATTCAGCAGCGATGTTTTCATATATAAAAGATTATTTACTGTACAAAGTACCTTATTTGCTTCATATTGGCTTAATATAAGAAATAATATGCTACTATATAATACATTAATGTATTATTTTATTCATTATTTATTAGGGAGGAGAATCACCAGGGACCGGCCGATATGATTATCATCACGATACCTCGCTGCCGATTCGAATTATATAGCGATACTGATTTATTTAATTATTTTTTTAGATTTTGTTACAATTCTAGACAAATTTCGCAAATTGTTTGTTCTGCCTGCCAATGTGTGAATAGTTTAGAGTACACCACCTGTGGGATTATAGAAGGAACTGCAACATTTTACCACGGTGTATAAATTTAAATAATTATTTTTAAAACAATAAATTTTGGAGTCAATGTGGTGATACATAAATTGGCCCAAAAAAGAGTCGTGATGCATCACTGAGTTGATTTTTCTCATCTCTATTATCCATCCATCCTGCGTCTATAGCGCTTATCACCGGGGGGCTGGAGCACATCCCAGGGAACTCAGGGCAGGAGGCGGGGTGCACCCTGCAAGGGGCGTCAACATTTGTCTTTGGGTCAAAAAGATCATATGGCTTCAGAGTGTGGAAGGAAACCAGAGTACCTGCAGGAAACCCAGCAAGCACGGGGTGAAGATGCAAACTCACACACACACACACACACACACACACACACACACACACAGATACACACACACAATTTGGGGAAAAGATTTAAACACCAAACCCCTGGAGGTGCAAGGTGACAGCGCCAACTGCTAAACAACTGTACTGACATTATATTATACTACAATATATTTTTTAAAGATTAGCCTGAAAGTAATTTAATTCAAAAACACACACACACACACACAAATAGCCTTGTAGAATCGTTTAACTCTTTCCATGAGCATATAATTAACACTAACCCATACTCGTTTGTATGTTGTTTTATATTTATTTATAAAACTATTGTATTTGTTTATTCTTTGTATTATTATTATTTTATTTTTTTTGTGTTGTTTTGTTTTTTATGGTATGTAAGGTGTCCTTGAGTGTCATGAAAGGCGCCTACAAATAAAATCTATTATTATTATTATTATTATTATTATTATTATTATTATTAACCCAACGTCCAAACTATAATATCAGATTATTCGTGTTCTAGTCTGGGACATTTCTCAGAGTTCCGCCGCATGGACGCTAAAGCACGCTGCAGACCAACATGTCCACCTTCAATAGAAACACCTTCAGCAAACTGCTGTCATACCTCCACCGTCCATCCCAAGATGGAGGCCAGACGTCTTCCTGCAGCTGTCAATACATTGAGTGAAATATTAACAGCGCCACCTGCAGTACTGGGGACTCGCATTTAAAATCTCAGAGAGGATTTGGGAGATTTTACACTAAAAAAGGTCTTTTCGTCTTCATTAGACGCTATCTCGCATCAACACTGTCAAGTACACAAACACACACGAAATCCTCCTAAATTACACACAGAGAATCAGCCTTGAAATAAATAAACAAACAAATAAATAAGTGTGTAGTAAATATGACGTGTGGTGTTTGGTGTTCATGTTTATGACGTTCACACGCTGCATGATTGTCAGTGCGAGTCTGAGGCACATTATAAGCTCACACTTGGCTCACACTTGGCTCACGCTCCTCTGTGATGTTCACTGAAGTCAGATCTCGTCTGATCAGCTTGTGCTTTAACTCTGGTCTGGATTAACGGCTGCAAACAGCTGCATGAGTTTCCCTAAACTAAAATCTTCTTCACGGAGCAGTGGTGGTGAAAATCACAGAGATCAGTTCTCACAGAGATCCTCGTTCCTCTTTGCTGTGGTGTGAAGAACGCGTGGGTGAAATTTGGCTCGCGACTCGCAGCGTGTTCCCTGATCGACGTCACAGGTTGTGTGTTTCAGTTCCATGGTTTCGGTTGTTGTTCTGAGTTTCACTGCAGTCTGGTCCAGTACTGACCCAAATCCAGGTCCTGATCTCCAGCTTGGGCTCCAACCGGCCCTGAGAGTGAGACGCTGGGGAGGAAACCTGTGCACCCCAACACACACACACACACACAAACACACATACAAACACACACACACACACACACACACACACACACACACATACAAACACACACACACACACACACACACAGACACACACACAAACACACACACACATACAAACACACACACACACACACAAACGCACAAACACACACATACAAACACACACACACAAACACACACACACACACACACACACAAACACAAACACACACACACACACACACACAAACACACACACACAAACACACACACACATACAAACACACACACACACACAAACACACACACACACACACACACACATACAAACACACGCACACATCAGGACCAAGTGTGTGCACATGATTGTTGGTGGAATATGATGGGAAAAGGAAACTCACCTGCGTTTGTGGCGGCTCTCGGAGGAGGAAGGTGAGGGGTGGAGTAAGAGGCGGAGTCAAATGTATGAGGAGAAGAAGAAGGCGGAGACAACATGTTGGAGTAAGAGGAGGTGGACTGAGAGGAGAGAAAAAAAACAAGAGAGAGTATCTGATCACCACTTGTGGTTGAGCTCTTGTGGGCGTGGCTCTTGTGGGCGTGGCTCTTGTGGGCGGGGCTCATCCAGATACGATTAATAATGTAGAAGCTGTATGTCACTAAAACAAACACGGATTAAATAGCGCTACAGTTACATGATGTGATTTATTAAAGGAGGAATCAATTAAAAAGTGAAATGTGAAGGAAACACTCTGGACAAAAGTTGGTAATGCTCGTCCACACAGTGCCTGGGTGTGTGTGTGTGTGTGTGTGTGTGTGTGTGTGTGTGTGTGTGTGCGTGTATGTGAGAGAGAGATCTTCCTGTTAAAGTGTGTACACAGGTAGGGGAGAGTGGTCGATGTAGATTAGCAGCGTGATTTTTACAATGTTTTCCAAAAATGTTCCTGGAACATTCAAGCTGTCCATCTTTTGGATAACATCCTGAGAACATTTCTACAATGTTTCTCAAACAGTTAAAGAACTATATTTGTGGGTTCTGTTTTCTGGATCATGTTTAAAAAAATTCTGATCATTCAATATGTTTTTTGAAAGTTTTCATTTGTGTCTTTCTGTAACACGTCTGTATAATAGAGCTCTTGTGTGTGACGTCAGACCTGATGTAAAACTAAACCAGACGCCACTTTGTCTGGCGATTCAGAAACCTGGGATACAGTCTGATCCATGTCTCTCTGACGAAACTTAATAAGTGAATGTAAACCAGGCTGATATTCAGCTTTAAACGATGATTTGGTTCTTTCGAAATAATACTTTAACATCTTTGTTTAATAACAATCTGACCTGATGAGGGCGCTCTAACTATCACCATGTCACAGATCTGACAGGTCACTGTCCTCAAAAGTGATATAAAAACATCTGGATCCTGATAAACATCTGTAAATATGCAATGACTAAAGTCACTCGTCATGTGCTCAGTAAACTCTTTGTCCAGTGAGACGTCATTATTCGGCTCTGTGGGGGCGGAGCGTCTGCGGCGGAGCGTCTGGGCGGAGCTGATCACTACACACAATGTTTTGATTCTGGATCATGTGACTGTAAGAGCTCTATATTTAGAGAGTGTAAACACGTAAATAGTTAGAAAACCAAAGAATCAGAAGTGAAACCATCAAAGCTGAAAATGTTTCTCACACATCATATTTATATCTGAGTGTTAAATTATTAAAACTAATGAAGTAGTGATGTGTGTTAGAGAGAGTGATGTACAGTGTAAATACATTTAATAAATGATTTCATCACACACTACACAACTCTTACGTAGTTATACAAGTTAGAAACTTTACACCAGAAGTTATTTATTTGCTAAAATAAGTACTGTAAGGTACACACACACACACACACACACACACACAAAATGGTGAAGCAGATCTATGGGAATGGCGAGCTTGTGTACATAATGTTAGTGTAAATATACAAATATGTAAAAAGTATTGATTTTTTCAATTAACATCACGACATGAACACACTCGTGACCTTTGCACCCCATCGTCACACCACAGAGGAAGTGTTGTGTTTAATATTCGTATCAGTGACCCGTGTACAGCCGCCCCGCGCTCCTCTACTTCCTGTGTTTAATGAGGACACGGCAGGTACACACACGACCTGTGACTTTTTAAAAATGAAGCGACGCGGATGATTTCAGTGTCAGGACCGTGACGGTCTTTACAGCAGTGTAAGAGGATTAAATCTGATTCCTGTAAACACGTGGATCCACAGCGGCCGTGAGGAGGCGAAGAAGCGTCAGGGGCAAAATCTCAGCCTCCGCCTTTCAGGTGTGTTTCCGAGCCTGAAACCCCGGTGAGTCACTGCGCCGTGTCCTGAGATCATACACTTAATGACAGTGCGTGTCTGAAACTGCACAGAGCGAAACACAACCCACACACACACATTTATTCAAATTCAAACCCTGAAGCTGTGTATCATGGAATTCTCTTAGATCCCGATGCCGTGTGTTTAACTATAACACTATTCCGACCTTCCTATTGTTCCTTTAATTTTTTTTTTTCATTATCTTTTTTTAATGCCACAATCAGCACAGCGGTGTAGCGGTTAGCAGTGTGGCCTCACACCTCCAGGGTCTGGGTTCGATTCCCACCTGGGGGTCTGCGTGTGTGGAGTTTGCATGTTCTTTCTGTGCTTGGTGGGTTTCCTCCTGTTACTCCAGTTTCCTCCCACAGACATGCAGGTTAGGCTAAGTGGCGTTCCCAAATTTTCTATAGTATGTGAATGAGCGTGCATGTGTGTGTGTAAAGGGGTGGGGTGGGGGGTGCCCTGTGATTGATTGGCAACTTATCCAGGGTGTACCCCGCCTCATGCCCTAAGACTCCTGGGATAGGCTCCGCCCCATGACCCTGTATACAGGATTAAGCGGTACAGACGATGAGTGAGTGAGTGTGTGAGTAATGCCACAATGCAACATCAGCGCCAAAACTGATTAAGTTTAAAAACAATAATTTCATCATCTAATAAATTAATATTTTTTAAAAATTATGATTCTGTTTAAAAAATATGCACATAAACTTCAAACCTAACCCTAGCATGAAAATAATGATTGTGAAAATAGAGGAATAATAACAGAGAATCAGTTTCCTTATGGCCCACAAGAGGGCGACAATATGTCATGTCCCAGACCCAGAGCAGTCACGTGACCTGCTAAACTCAAGCCCATGTTGCCTCTGTGTTTAACAAAATACAGTTCAGTTTCAGAAAATGTATAATAAAATAAATAATAAAGTTTAAGATGTTTAATAACAGCTGATATACAGTGTGTCTGTGTGTGTGTGTGTGTGTGTGTGTGTGTGTGCTACCTGCAGTGTGGAGAAGACAGACAGCGAGCCGTAGGCAGACAGAGACACGTCACTGCGGAAGTGTGTGGGGCCTGAGAACACACACACACACACACACACACACACAGTGTACACTACAACACGCTGTAGAGTTTATACACAAATTATACAAACACCTGCATCCAGTAACACATTTTATAAATATTTATTTATATTTTAAATAAACATTTAATTGTATATCAAGTGTGTATGGTTTAGTATTTTTGTAGGAGGAACCGACGAGGATTAAACTGGAACATCTTTAGATGTTAAAGCACTTAAAAATAAGTGAAACATTTAAACATTAGGTGAAATGGGACACGCTTTAGTCACAGTTTTTTCGTCACTTCACCAGAAACCTTTAAAAAAAAAGCTTAAATTCTCCTTTACAGTCTTTAATAAATATAATACAGTCAGTGTAATGTTATGACATGTTCAATGTACACACAGGTGAAGTGACACAAGTTCGATGTTAAGTGGTTTTTTTTACCAATTATTTTTTACCAATTATTATTATTAGGGCCCAGGCACTACAGGGTGCGCAGGAGCCTCTTGTTTTCCGAAGGATTATTTTTTTTCCACCCTTTTGGGCTTTTTGGGGTCTTAATGTGCTCAAAAACTCATGAAAATTGACAGGCAGGTTGGAATCTGCTGCCATTAGGATGCCTGAGAGTCGCGTGATCTAAAGACATTGAGGACGCAAAATTGCAGAGGGATTTTTTATATCTCAAACGGGTCAGCCGTGATAATGTCTTAAACTTACATTGAAAAATGATTAATAACTTTCTGTGTGGCATCATATTAAGTGACATCATATTCAGTGACACGTTCAGTGACATCACACTGAGGAACATCATAGTGTGAGGCTTATTTTCCAGCATCTGCAGACTACTGAACACACGTACACATCACAAATGTTAACACACATTTTTTTTCCATCACTCTCTCACACACGCACACACACATGCACACACCCACTCATACACACATATACACACTCACATCTCTCTCACTCTCTCTCTCACACACACACACACACAGACACACATGCATGCACCACACACATCTCTCACTCTCACACATGTACCCACACACTCACACATACACACACACACACACACAGACACACACAGTTGACACGACAAATATTTAGGCCCCAAGCTGACATCAGCCCTATTACGTCATATTGAAGTGTGTAAGGTGTGCGGTGCACCCGGGTGGTGATGGCTTTTTGTAGGTCTTGACACGCTCGAAAGACAAACAGGTTGTGCGGTGCCCCGGGGTGGCGATGGCACAGGGTGCTTGGGCCCGTCATCGTTGCTTGCAACTATGTTTATTATTATTATTATACTTATAATAATTATTTTTTTATTATTATAATTATAGGAATTATTTAAAAGCCAATTTAAAGTGAGCTTTTGAATTCTTATTATGTCATATTAATTTGTTTTTCTAATTTTAAACATTTTTATAATTACAAATTCAATAATATTTTGTAAATAAAAATTTACAGATAAACTTTGAATAATATATTACTATTGTGGTAATTATACTGTAGTACGAGAAAGATTACATTATTATTATTATTGTTTGTGTTGTTGTTGTTGATGATGATGATGATAATAATACAGTAATAACAATAATAAATGTAGTTATAATTCATGTAATAAATAAATCTCTGAGCTGCTGACTGGAGCCGTTGCCATGATGAGGATGATAGACAGGTGGGTTGAAGGATGTGCCTAGCAGTGTGTGAGTTTGAGAACAGGAAGTCCCGCCCCCCAGCTTCTTCTGGCTGCGCAGCTTCTCCTCCCTCCTCCATTTAGCTCTCCGATTAGAGAACCACACCTGTCAATTATCCATTAGAGCACAGGTCAGTGGGCGGAGCCAGTCTGATTCCACTGATGCATTATTAATTGACTCACACAAGTTTAAGGAAAAATGTTTGATATTCACTTCATCAGCTGTTTATAAAGTCTCATGTGAGATCTGTAAGAGATCAGAGACGGGTTCTAACCTGGATACGAGCTTCAGGAAGGTCGATTTTGGAGGCGAGTCTCTCTCGGCCGAAGACGTCGGGGTAATGAGTCTTCTCAAACTCTGAGAGAAACAAGCAGGAGGAACAACGTGAGCATGAAGAGCAGAAGAGATGAGTCCACGCTCTCTTTCTGTGGGACCTAATGAAGGAGTTAGTACCTTTCTCCAGAGCGTCGATCTGCTCCTGGCTGAAGCTGGTGCGGTTCCTCTGCAGTTTCCTCTTCAGCTGGAGTTTATGCTGAGCCTCGTCCGTGTCGCCCCTCTCTCTCTGCTTCTCTGCTCCTTTTTCTCCTCCATGTCCTCCCTGTTCTTCCGTCCTCCAGTCCACACAGTCGTCTGGAGCACACAGACAGAAATGGGGCTCTCTGGGTTCTGTACAAAATGTTTTATTTATCCTGACTGAAGAACACAGCAGTAATTAAAATAAAAAGTAAGAAATGGATACAAAATATTAGCTCACTCCGAACCTTAAAATCCAACCAAATAATTTATATTAAGTCTGAAACAAATAACGAATAACCTCAGACAGATTAAACCCCTAAAGCAGAATTCCAAGTGGAACCATTATTTTTAAAAGCTGAGAACCCTTTATTAGTATTAGCTTATAGTTATTCAATAAACCATTAAACAACCCATTAGTTCTAAGAGTGTATGAGTGTGTGTGACAAACTCCAGATTATTGCTCAGTATTTTCTTCTTAATACTCGGAACCTGTCTCTGTTATTGATATAAAAAGGTTCTTTAGTAGTTTGTTAAGGAATCTATTATATAATTAAGAGTTCTCGACCTCCTACATGGGAACATTTCTGATAAACAGACGCTCTGGTTCAGGGTTCTGCAGATCACCTTCAACACGTTCCCCAGAGGAACAACTGAAGAACCAATAAAGCTTCAAACTGTATTATAATATATGTTATTATGTTTTTATTATATAATAATAATAATAATAATAATAATAATAATAATAATGTATCTAAATATAAAAACATCAAAATACAGAGCAATAAAACAATCCTGTAAACTGTTCTTTAAATCACTTCACCTCTCTCTCTGCCTCTCTCTCTCTCTCTCTCTCTCTCTCTCTTTCTCTCACTCCCTCTCTCCGTACCTGTCCCATGCTGTGTGAGGTTGTTCTGATGGTACCAGGTGTCGGGACTCGTCCAGTCAGAGGTGTGTTGGAGATTCAGCATGCTGCATTGGTCATGTTTTGACTCTTTTATCTGCTTATAAAGCCAGAGACAGGGAAAAGACATGGGGAGACAATAAAATAAAATAAATAAGGGAATAAAATAGGTAAATATTAACATTATCAAGGTGTGAGCGTGTGCGTGTGTGTGTGTGTGTGAGAGAGAGAGAGAGAGGTTAAATAACAATTAAATATGCATATGAGAGTCTAATGTAAGATAAAGCAAAAGTCTAAATTGAACCAAATATATTTTTATATAGTTTGCTTTTTTTTTACTTTACTCCTGATTTTGTTTCACCACCATCACAACCTCCAACACTATCATCACCATCATCATCGCCACCATCACCATGAACATCACCATCATCACCACCATCATCATCACCACCAACACCATCATCACCACCACCAACACCATCATCACCACCATCATAACCACCATCATCACCACCAACACCATCATCACCACCAACACCATCATCACCACCACCATCACCACCAACACAATCATCACCAACACCATCATCACCACCAGCATCACCACCAACACCACCATCATCAACACCAACACCACCAACACCACCATCATCACCACCAACACCACCATCACCACCAACACCATCATCATCACCACCAACACCATCATCACCACCACCATCACCACCAACACCACCAACACCACCATCATCACCACCATCATCACCACCAACACCATCATCATCACCACCAACACCATCATCATCACCACCATCACCACCAACACCATCATCAACACCATCATCACCACCACCATCACCACCATCATCACCACCACCAACACCAGCATCACCACCACCATCACCACCACCATAACCACCATCACCACCAACACCATCATCACCACCAACACCATCATCATCACCACCAACACCATCATCATCACCACCAACACCATCATCACCACCACCAACACCATCATGACCACCAAAAGGAATGTTTTATTTTTAATTTAAACAGAGTGACTTTACCACGACATAAAAACCCATTTGAACTCGGAGCCGAGTTGTGACTGAAGTTTGTTTCCAGAACAAATATGTTTATTATTCAGTTTTTTTATGAATTTTACTGTACAGACTGAGCTGAGATGAAAGACTCACCTGGTGGATGAATGGATGCTTGTCCTCCGTCTCTTTGTTACTCTGCACTCGTCCCTCTCAGCCTCCTCCTCTACTTTGTTGACAGTGAACTGAGAGAAGGAGAGAGAGTTAGACGAAGTGAAAGAGAGGAAAGAGAGGAGGTGGGGTTGAGAAACTTATCTGCAGGCACTCATGGGGGCGGGGTGTATAAAGG
>JAOVVA010000026.1:27946572-27956987 GCA_028565275.1 Leiocassis micropogon | reverse complement strand
GTGACGGGAGGGGAATTGGACACGACTAGATTGGGGAGAAAATCGGGGGAAAAGAATTGGACAGGACTAAATTTATAAATAAAAAAAATAATAAAAAAATTTGGAACAATTTTTGATTTTGTCAGTGATGATTTCAGTGAAGGTGTTCCTTATGTGTTCCTCTCTGTCTCTTTCTCTCTCTCTCTCTCTCTCTCTCTCTCTGTCTCTCTCTTGCAGCAGGAGGACAGTGCAGTCAGTGCAGAGTTTAAAAGAAAGTGGGCGGATCTACAGAAGATTCTGGACCGTCAGAGAGAGAAAGGCGGAGTCATCGACCCCGAGGCCGAGTCGAACCGCTTCCTTATTCACATTAACCACGTACGTGTTTAGGAGACGTCACGCACGCTCATGTTTCTGGCTCTGTCACGAGGGGTAGCTAAAACAACATAAAGGCATTAATATGCAAATTATAGAATTAGGTGATGCTTTAAAATGGTTGTTGGTACTGGGGTAGATGATTTGAATATGCAAATGAGGAAACATCTTTAATCTTTTCAACTTTAATCTTTTTAACATGTTATTTATTTAATTTTATTTTAAGGCTCCTGCTGACTCCTTAGACCCCGCCTGCGCTGACGCTTCAGATCCTGACTCCGCCCAGATACTGCCTCCTCCTCCTCCTGAGTGCTCTTATCAGAACCCTCGTCCTCCTCGAGCAGAGAACGCAGCGTACCCGTCTCATCGCCGAGCTCTTCGGGGTTCTCACGGCAGGAGACAGCAGGGGGAGTTTAGAGGAGGCAGGAGAGACAGAGGGAAAGGAGGAGGTGGACGAGGAGGACATGCAGCTCATGTGGTTCCTCCTTGTGTGCTGGAGAACCTGACCAAGCTCAGTGTGTCTGTAGCAGATAGCAGCAGGAACAGTGAGGCACCACAGGACGCCAGTGGACATTTAGACAGACATTTAGTCAAAGTGAGAGAGGAGGCGGTACCGGCTTTAGAAGACGAGAGGGTTGAAACCAGCCACCAGGACGCACCGGAGTCGAAACGCGAACAGCACGCCGTGTCAAACGGAGCGAGGGAACGAGGAACTGGGCAGGAACGAGACAGGGGAAGGAGGCACGGACCACGAGGGCAACCGTACAGCCACTGGCACGAGAGAAACTCTCAGTGGGATAACGGCGGGAACGTCCACTATCACCACCACCACAGAGGAGCGAGAGGACAACGGGCGGGCCACCACAGAGGCAACGGGAAGAGCTGGCATCAGAGAACCGAGAGCGAGTTCAAGAAGGAAGGAGTTCTCTGACAGTGGGAAGAGGGAGGAGTGCACACGCTGACCAGCTTCCCTCCCAGCTCTCCCACCTGTACCTGCATCACCAACACCTCTGTAATTACATCAACCTCCACCACTGTAATAAACTCCACATCTGCACTGTAGTCACCCGTGTTCTTATTTCTGCTCAGCACACAGCAAAACACACACGCATGCACAAAAAGATCCTCGTTCTTCAGGCTGGTTCTGCTCAAAAATACAGAGAACATGTCTGAAGTCATACATGTACTAGTGAAACGTTTCTACTGAACTAAGAAGTTATTCAGTTGACATGATTTAACTCCCAGATATACTGCAGAATAAATGCGATATTGATGGATGTTCATCTAAAAATAAAAAATTAACATTATTTTCTAATAAAAATAAGTATTTTAATTATTATGCGTACAGTTCTAAGGTTTACACACAGGTTTTGCTCTTAAAAAGCAAAATAAACGTACAATTTTTAAGGCTGAGCATAAAATAAAAGTAGCATTGAGAGCTCTATGTCGGGTGAATCGGATCATTTGATTCGGCTCACAGTTAGGAATCGACTCTTTTTGACACCCAAATTTATATTGCCTTATGGGCGAGGGTTTTTTTTTTTTTTTAACGGAGACTATTTTATTTCTGTGGTTACATTAATGTTATTATTTTTTAAACATGCACGATAATTTCCTAACTACTGTGAAAGAGCTAAACACACGACTCTGTTTACACGAACGAACACGTGAGTCGATTCGTGTCGCTCGACGCAGAAAGAGCCGGGAAGCGCGTTCTTTGCCCCGCCCACCACCGAGGGGCAATGCGCATGCGCAGAGGCGCAGAGCGCTGCGCAATGTTTTCAAATCGGCTCTAATGTCGAGGAGAGAGCGCAGTGCGGCCAGCGGAGTCCCGAGCAGCACCGTGAATACACTGAACCACCGGGGGCGAGGAGAGCGAATGGACATGGAAATAGACCCCGGACACCCCGCCAAGGACCGGGGAGACGTCGAGACGGCCAACCGAGCGCCTTTATCGTCCAACGGCAGCGGCGGGGAGGAGGACGAGGCGGAGGCCGCAGAGCGGCGGAGGGAAGCCTCGGGCTCCAGTAACCCGCGCGCCGGGGATGGAGCGTCGCTGTGCGGCGGCAGGGAGCAGGAGGTGTCGGTGGAGATCGGGGAGACTTACCTGTGTCAGCGCGCAGACAAAACATGGCGTGAGTTAGAAAGATTGCATTATAACCACTTGGAGCTGTTTAAAGCACTATTACTGTACAGGAATTATAAAGTTATTGTTATGGACCATTCATGTGTTGCTTCCAAAAATCCAGTTAAATAATCATCTCTCTCTCTCTCTCACACACACACACACACACAACCCCTCTCTCTCTCTCTCTCTCTTATAGATTCAGCAGAAGTGATCCAGTCCAGACTAAATGAGCAGGAGGGCAGAGAGGAGTTCTACGTACACTATGTTGGATGTAAGTGAGATGATAAATGTTCAGTAACCAAAGTTTTCCTGCAGACAGAAGAAGAAGAAAATAAAATAACCGCTCTTGCTTTATCGTGCCTCGTGTTGCAGTTAACAGGCGTCTGGACGAGTGGGTCGGAAAGGGTCGCCTGGCGCTGACCAAAACGGTGAAGGATGCGGTGAGGAAGAGCGTGGAGGAAGGAGGAGGGGAGCTCGGGGATCAGCCGGAGAGGAAGATCACACGCAACCAGAAACGCAAACACGACGAGATCAACCATGTGCAGAAGGTACCGGAACACCGAGCTTCACAGTGTTGAGTTAATTGGCTTCTTTTTAACACCTCGTCTAATCATGTGGACATCTTGTGCTTTAGATAGAAAAACGAACCTGTGTATATGTCATGTCATGCTGTATTGTGTGTTTCAGACATATGCGGAGATGGATCCCACGACAGCAGCGTTGGAGAAGGAGCACGAGGCGGTGAGGGAGAAACACTGATAATCCTCTTATTGTTTTTCTCATTGTTCAGTCAGTGCTGAGCAAATCCACTGCACCCAGCATCCAGGATGAGACTTTTGTGTGTGTATGTTTTTTTTTTTTTTCTCCACTTCTGATATTCCTTTCATACTGTGTGTTGGAACTTTAATCCCTGCAGATCACCAAAGTGAAATACGTAGATAAGATCCAGATCGGGAATTTTGAGATCGATGCCTGGTACTTCTCTCCGTTCCCTGACGATTATGGGAAGCAGCCGAAGCTCTGGATCTGTGAATACTGTCTCAAGTACATGAAGTATGAGAAGACCTTCAGATATCACCTGGTCAGTTTCACCTGAGTGTGATGTTTTGGCTTAATTATTACACCACATGGGGGCGCTGTGACAAGAGAGACACAGTGTTTCACTGCAGTTCTAGTTGAGGTTATTTTAAACCTTTTCTTATTCCTGCTGTGTTTCTGTCGCTGGTTGTGTCTCAGACTCAGTGTCAGTGGAGGCAGCCTCCAGGGAAGGAGATTTACCGCAGGGGGAACATCTCAGTCTACGAGGTGGACGGCCGAGACCATAAGGTCAGCTTTAACTTTAACACACACGCATGAGTCTGTTCTGTAAACCATACAGAAAACCTGAACCATGAACACAGTTACTGATGCATGGTTATAATAATTATTAAAATGATTTACAGTTGACAGAATAAAACATTGATTTAGTGGCCGAGAATAATCTCAACATGTCGGAAAATATTTTAAGTATTTTAATTTAAGCTTGTGGAAAACTGCTGGTTTGTTTTCGATCTGTCTGGATTTGGATGTAAATAAACAGATTCATGCTGCATCTTGCACACCACACAAATTTGAGCACAATCTGAAAATATAGAAATTGCTTTTAAAAAAGCAAAATAACTAATGAAGAGCAGATGTTTATATGTGTATTTCTAAATACAATAAATAAACTTGTTAAAATTCTTAAATATTGCTGATGTAAATATTAAGGCTGTAGTTTAGTAACATAAAGCACTTTAATTGAATCTGCGCTAAACAGTTTATTAACCAACAGTCTGTGTCTCTGAATTTTCACTTTAAATTCTCTAAAGCTGTAGTTTTGATGTGTTCTGATGTTCGGTCCGGATCTAGCTCTATTGTCAGAACCTGTGTCTGCTGGCTAAACTCTTCCTGGATCACAAGACGCTTTACTTCGACGTGGAGCCCTTCATCTTCTACATCCTCACTGAGGTCAACAGGCAGGGGGCGCACATCGTCGGCTACTTCTCCAAGGTCAGGGAGCGAGCGCACGTGTGTGTGTGTGTGTGTGTGTATTGGTTTGGGTGTTTGTATATGGGCGAGAGAGAGAAATTTGTTGCTTCTGAGTTTCTCATCTTACTGTGTGTGTTTGTGTGTTAAATTCAGGAGAAGGAGTCTCCAGATGGAAATAACGTGGCGTGTATCCTCACACTCCCGCCGTACCAGCGCAGAGGATACGGCAAGTTCCTCATCGCGTTCAGTGAGTTTCAGCGCCGCAGCATTTCTTTCTTTCATCTTATGTTTTTATTTTGTGTGTTTTGTGTTTGTCATGGGCTAACTGTAGATCAGCTCACTGGGGTGCCAGGACTTTTGCACTTTTGTGTGCGGGCCTCTGAGTGGCGCAGTGGTAAAGTGCTCGCTCTATCATCCGGAGATTGTGAGTTCGATTCCCGGGTGATGCTGTAACCTCTCACAGCCGGAGGTGTAGAGAGAGCTGATTGGCCGAGCTCTCTCAGGGGGGAGGGATGAGAGGTACTTCGTGCTCTCACATTAATCACGGCTCTACAGCCAATCAGGGGCGTCTGTGAGCCCACACAAGCGGAAGGAGCGGATAGCGCTGTCCTCCGAGTGTGTTACTCCGCCACAAACGGTGTGTGAGCGAGCAGTTCGAATAGATGTGGTCAGTGACGTCACGTGGGTCGGAAGAAACACGTGACAGTCTGCGGCCCTCCCGACTGAGTGGTAGTGGTAGCCTTAATGTGGAGGAATTGGACACGACTAAAATTGGGAGAAAATCGGGGGAAAATCCCAAAAATAAAAAATAAATTGTGTGCGCGTGTGTGTGCTCTTTCAGGTTATGAATTGTCTAAATTAGAGAGTACGGTGGGTTCTCCGGAGAAGCCTCTATCTGATCTGGGGAAGTTGAGCTACAGGAGCTACTGGTCGTGGGTTCTGCTGGAAATTCTGAGAGACTTCAGAGGAACCTTGTCCATTAAAGACCTCAGGTACGCCCGTGTGTGTGAACACATTTCACACTCTTTCACTGCACAAGATATACCTCACCTTTGTGTTCAAACTAAGCTCACAGGAAGCTCCTGTTCTGTCCACAGCCAGATGACCAGCATCACGCAGAGTGACATCATCAGCACGCTGCAGTCTCTCAACATGGTCAAGTACTGGAAGGGTCAGCACGTCATCTGCGTCACGCCCAAACTGGTGGAGGAACACCTGAAGAGCGCTCAGTATAAGAAACCTCCCATCACAGGTACAAGCCACAGCATTGATTAATTCTCTAGAACAGCAGCTCTGATGGTAGAGCAGGCAGGGTTATATAGAATTCACTCATTTCTATAGTAACAGCTCATTCAGAGGGAGGGGTACAGCACACACTCCACTGATGATAAACTGATTAAAAGTCATGTGTTGTCTTTAATATGGTGAAGTTTTCTGTGTGGAACGAGTCTCCAGTGTCAGTCAGGGGTGAAGCTGTAACTTAAGAATTTTAGAGAGGGAGGGGCTGATGAGGGAATGATTATCACTGCTCTAACTTGAGTGAGACTCATTTCAAGGACATCACTTGACATTTTATGATAAAAAATAACATGCTGAGGTGTTGGAGGAAAATATTCGGCTTCAAAAGGTGAGAACAGTAACTGCACTTCATCACACACAGTAGTAATTACCGGCTAATTCTAATTCATAACCATCTAAGGGTTGTCTGATATCTAAAAGTTTTACTTCTCCCAAAAATCATCCCAAATTATCTCCCATCTTATTGTTTCCTCTCTGTTTTGCCATGTTATTGTTCTTCATTTTTTTTGTTGTTATTGTTAGATTTCAGTTTGTCCATCACACATCTCTGAAGCACATCTATCAGTGACCTCACCCGTGTGTGTTCTGTTCTCTCCACAGTCGACACGTTGTGTCTGAAATGGGCTCCACCTAAACACAAACAGGCCAAGTTCTCCAAGAAATGACAGACGTAGAAACGGACACTGAATCGTCCTGTTCAGAAGTGTTTGACGAAGAGGGACGCTGTTAGACTGTACATTGCTTTTTCTTAATAAAAAACAAAAAACCAAACAAGGCTTGTGCTTGATCGTATTCTCTTTGTTTATTATCTGGTTATACTTTATGGTTGAAGTTCAGGTTAGTGTTTAACACAAACTGAAGCGCATGAATGATTGATGTGAGCATATGGAATTACCCATTGCTCAGGTGACCGGTGTGTGAATGTCCGTGTGTAAGGTGACGCATCCTGCTGGAGGGCAAGACATTTTTTTGTGTTAGGAAGAAAAATGTCTGTCAAAATGACACAAATAACCTTAACATTTGTAACATGTTTGCATTTTTATGTGTATATATATTTATTTAAAAAAAAAAAACACTTTTATATAAATAAACTGATTATTTCTCTTTTGAATGTTTGATCTTGTGAAGTTGTGACGCCCTCTGAAGTTGGTATCATGTTGCTGTAATTTTGGGGGGTGGGGAAGGGGGTCTCCTTAACAATGCTCCCTTGATGTCGCTATAGAAACTGACTATAGTACCTGAAGGAGAACAATGTCTCCATTGGGCTCAGAGTGACGTGGCGAGCTCTGATTGGCCGCCGCATGCAGGTGCGCGCGCCCACCCACAGGTGCACTCAGGAATCTCTGCTGTCCCTATCACGCGCCCGTTTTTTCTCTCGAGTTGCTGGTTTTTACTACTGTTACATCCTTAATGGATTTATTTATGATTTTACTTTATGATCGCGTAAAGAAGTGAAAAAATATATAAGTTTATATTTACACAAAAGAAGAAAGAACACACACACACACACACACACACACTGAGGGGAATGTGAGAGTCGAGCGCAGCCGCGCGTGAGGAGCAAAAAATTTCAATTTCTTAAAATTAACTCCGCGTGCGCTCTGATTAATAACGGAATTAACGGTCGCTGTTCATTAGCATCATGCTACACACCATCAGGTAAGTTTAATGCGGATTAATTTGCTTTTTAAAAATATTTTGATATAAATAAGTCATTTGAATGTAGCTAATGGAGCTAATGGAGCTGGGAGGTGAAGTGGGTTTAATCCCAGGTGTTCACACAGAGCTGTGTTTCCTCACAGAATGATGGATTTAGTGATGGAGCTGCTCGTCGCCATGCTCGCCTCTGGTGAATAAACACACACACACACACACACACAGGTGCAGGAGGAGTTTCAGCAATCTCTCTAAATATTACACACACACACACACACACACACTGAACTTTGTGTGAATAAAAAAAAGAAAATTAGAGTGTGAGAAAATGTTTACACACCTTTTCTCCAAAACCATGAGCTTCACAATAGTGTTAAGAGTAAAATTGTACATAGAGTATATTTACTATCATATCATCTAATAACAATCATCTTAAGATAAGACATGAATTATACACCAATCAAAAACATATTTATAAATATACAGTTCTGTTCTAATGTGTTTCACCTCATTAATGATCTAAAATTCTGAAAAAGCTGAAAAGCCTTTTGGATCTTCTTATTTGCATTGTCACAATATCACAATATCTTTCTTTTTTTGTCTCAGAAAATGCAAAGGATACAAACTTTTACACGTCTCTGCTGTATATCCGGGAACGAATAGCAAAGGTGTCATTTTCAGAGGTTTATAAATGAATGAATGAATGAATAAACAACCAGTGAGAAATATTTCCAGCGATGCGCTGGAACAAGAATTCCTGAATTAAAAACATACTCTGTAATTAGTCATAATTATCTGCGTAAAGCTTCCAAAACCTGTAATATTACCCAGGAAAGAAAAAAATAATGGGTTTGTGTTCAACGTCTTTAGTTCAGACATATCTATTGGGTGGTTTTTGTTATTCTGGTTCTCTTCACCATACAGGTGTGTGGTTCATCCCAACATGTGAAGCTCAAGGTAAGTACACTATCCTTTATTTTCTTCTTTCTTTCACCACTTAAGTACAGTATTGAGTTTCCGCCTCAGACTCTAAGAACCGAGAAAGGGATTTGTTTCTGTCCGACCCTATGTACTGTGTGAAAGCCGACACCCGTGTGTTGACCGATCTGCAGGATGCGGAAGGCCTGTTGTAGGAGCTCGTATCGTAGGAGGAAGTGAGGCACAGGACGGGGCGTGGCCGTGGCAAGTGGACATCCAGATGGTAGCAAGCGGCCATGTTTGTGGAGGGTCCATCATCTCTAAAGACTGGGTTCTGTCCGCGGCACACTGTTTCCCCAAGTAAGTCTCCTGTGTTTATTGTTCAAACTGCTAGTTAACTTGAGAATGAGCATTAACAAACAGTCTCTCATATCAAACTGAAGTTCCGAACTGTCCAGTGATTAAAACTTGAATGTAAACTTTTCTTAGTTGTTGTAATTCTGAAGAACATCCACAGCCATCTGTACGATTCCGGAGGGGATTCACTCACAATAATCTGACGGTGACCTTCAAGCTGTTGGTGTGGTTACAGTGTTTTAGGAAAACTGGTGGATCAGGCAGGTGTGAAGGAGGCCAGAAGAAGTCGGGATCCCTGGAATCTCAGGAGAGGCATGAGTAGCTCCACAGAGAGAGAACAGAGATTACTAGTTACAATCTTGTGCTGTGACAGTTTAACCGAGGTGTGCCTGCAGCACATAATGTACCCTCTGGCATGGGAGGAGCACCAGTGGCATCTAAGCAGAAAAAACATCTTGTTAGTATTTTTTTCTAGCTATTATAGCAGTTGTTGCACTAAAGGGAGCTGATCCTCAGCAGTCTTCTATACTGAGGAGAAGTGTACAAGAAAGAGAGGGAATAATACACAACTCTGTACAATCAACCAGAAACAATTCAATCCACAATACTTGACATACTGTACCAGCCCTTTCTTTCTTTTATTACTTTTTTCCTTTTTAGGTTTCTGTTTTTAGATAACCATACCAGATCTATAACACTGCAGTTTTGACCAGAGTTACTCGACTAATATTCATGAGCCCTAAGAGCTTACATCAGAAAACTAAATATGGTTTAGTTTTTTTAGTTGGTCAAACCAACCAACTAAAAACGAACCAACTAAAAAGAGGCAGTTTTTATCGAGTCGTCTGCGCTGCTCTCTGGGGTGCATGCTGGAGCACAATTTATTAACAGTTGAGGAAAGACGCCACAAAGAGTTGACAAAACGAGGGAAAACAGTACAACAGAATAAGCGTAGTTCTGTGTCCACAGCTTTGTCTGTTTCTTTTTGTAGAAAAGGTGAAAACGCTTCTCTCCGGAGGAACTGGTTTATTTAACATCATAGGAAAACCAAGAAGAACCAAGGACGTGGGTCATTTTGAAACAATGGCAACAGCTCAAGCAGCAAAACTTTTTATCTAGTCAGTTTTCTGACACTATAATAATAATAATAATAATAATAATAATAATAATGATAATACAGCATCAGTGGGGTGAAATGCTTTCTTGTGTGTAATGGTGTGAGATCACTTGATCATGCTGAAGAAATTATTGTTAATCTTTTAATGACTTAAAATAACGTTGTGATCCAACAGTTATTTAATGATTTAATAACCATGGGGTTCCTCATGCCTCTCCATTTTTTTTTCAACTGTCCACAAACATGCAGGTAGGCAGATAGGTTACAGTAAATTGCCCCTTGGTGTGAATGTTTGTTTTTGGTGCCACGTTGCTCCCAGCGTTTTTGGGATTGGCTCTGGATCCACCATGATCATGAGAAGAACAAAGTGCTTACTGGAGGAGAAGGAATAATTGAATGGAGTGTAAATAGTATATTCAAGTGTAGATTCCAGGACTGGAGTTTCTTCCAGTCTACCTGAGCCTTTAATAACGAACTGGACTCCATATGAACTTCTCCACATCTGTTATACTGAACTTCCAGCCTCCTAACACACAGTATGAGTGCAGATCAATCCCTGCTATCTGTTATCACCCAGAT
>JAOVVA010000026.1:27920096-27941164 GCA_028565275.1 Leiocassis micropogon | reverse complement strand
ACAGTGTTTGACTGATAGCACTTAGTTAGTAACCCAGTAACCCAGTAACCCAGTGTCAGGATCTATCCAGTGACGGAAACTTCAAAGCACTTCAAAGTCGCTCTGGATTAGAGAGTCTGCCAAATGTATAAATGTAAATGTAAATAAAATATATCAACAAATAAAACTACTAAAAAAAAAAATTTTACATACAGCTATGTAAAAATGATGAAGTACATGTACTTAGTTACCCTCCAACTCTGGTGTGAAGATCACTCTCTGCTTACTGCTGTAATTTTATATCAGCACATTGTGTGCGTGTCTCTCTCTCTCTCACAGTCTCTCTGTCTCTCTCTCTCTCTGTCTCTCTCTCTCACAGTCTCTCTCTCTCTCTCTCTCTCTCTGTCTCTCTCTCTCTGACCCTGGTGAAGACAGGTTTGCCCATGATAAACCTGTATGCAGACAGACAGACCGGGAAGCTGAAAGGTGAGACGTCCTCGTCCTTCACTGACCCTCTGTTCTTCCTCTAACTGCCCTCGTACACTCCTCTGTTACATAAACATTACACACAATACAGATTAAACAGTGAAACCCTGCTATACCCTGCTCCCTAAGCAAAGGCTCTCTCTACTCTACCTGGTGCACAGGTAACGTCATGGTCATGTGACCTCATCTAAATATGCTGCTAGTTTCTATAGATGCACAAAGTGACACAGGCAACAACTCTTCTTCTTGTTGTTCTTATTTCACTTTGCACTTTGCTTGGTCACCTGTAAATACTTTAAATACACCATCGCCCCCTGCTGGGGATATTTTAAACTCCAGTAAGGCACATACTATTGCACAAAGTCGACTGTTTGACCTGAAACTATAAACTTCACGCAGAGAACGTGTTTTTTGTGAGGAGTGTCACAAGAGTGTTCATTAATGTTGCATGAGAAAATTTCCCTTAAGGAATTAATTTATTCCACTTAAACCAGAACATTTCCTATAATTTGTCTTTCTAATGGAAGTCATCAGGTGAAAATTGTAATGCCAGCCACATTAAGATGTCTTTTGCCACTCGGAGGCCAAACTTTGGGTGAAGAGGAGGAAGAAGAAGAAGAGGAGGCTCTGGGTACTCAAATATCACCTAACATTTCTAATATCCTACTAATCAAAGGTCCACGGTTCATCCTGCACAGAGTATACACTACTGTGTGTGTGTGTGTGGAATGACTTTATTATCTGTGTAACTCCTGTGTGTCTGATGGGACGAGGTGGATTTGGAGGAGGTGGTTTTGGTTTCCCTGGTAATGGTGGAGGCAGAGGAGCCAAGCAAAGAGCAGGAGATGTTCCAGCCTGTGAGTATGTGTGTGTGTGTGTGTGTGTGTGTGTGTGTGTGTGTAAAGTCAGAGTGACGGTGGTGCTGGGCGTCACGCAGACGCTGTGCTCCTTCACTGACGAATGTGAAAACTGAAATCTGGTGAGATATCTATGATAACAGGTGATACTGTGATGTCATCCCAGTGTACACCATCACGCTAACGAACAAATGACATGAAGTTCTAACGATCTACACGATGAGGAAAAAGATCAAACAGACATGGACTGGAACCTAGTGACATGACCAGGGCTTATTATAATATGTAAAAGTACATAGTCCCGTTATAATTCATTATAATATTTAAATCAGGAACACAGCTGACGCAGAGCTGAAAAGAGCGACACACATACGAACAGTAAGAGATTCTACAGAGAAGAGAACAAACTTTTCTTAAATTTGCATAAAAATTATTTTCAAATCCTTCACAAGAAAAATTGACATGAATTATGCACATTCAGAAACAGAAATATGCAGGGCCGCTGCTGGCCAAATGGGTGCCCTAAGCAGAAATGTACTTTTGTGCCCCCTCCCCCAAATATTACGGAAGTAAAAATAAAATAATAATAAAAAAAACACCTACTATAGGGGCCAAATAAAAGTAAATACATAAATAAATTGTATCATTTATAAATTACAATTGTAGCTCTACAGCAAAAAATACGAACTAAAATTACACTTTAAATAAAACATTTATAATAAATAAAATAAACAATAATAAACATAAAGCCGACTAACAGCTCGCCGTCCTCCTGAGCAAAACCGCAGTCAGATTTCTGTTAAAATCACATCCAGTATTTGAAATGAACGAGCGCTAACACAAATCTGACAGATTTTTAACATAAGCTAATTTTCAAATATTTGTCACATGTACCTATTTATTTATTTTTTTCCTATTGCAGAATTAGAAAGCTATGGTCAGAGCCCAGAGTCAGACAGGATACAGAGCCCACTAGAGGAGACAGGGTTAAGGGCCTTGGGTCAAGGGCTCAACAGGGGCAGCTTAGCGGTACTGGGGCTCGAATCCCTGACCTTCTGATGAGTAACTTTTGTTATTTTAATTTTATTTAATAAATAATATAGTCTCAAGAATCGATGAGCGGGCCCATGCACCTGTGCCCTGGCCACCCGGGTGCACCACACAACCTGTTTGTCTTTTGAGCATGTTAAGTCCATAGTCATGTCATCACTGTGCTGATTTCATAGTGCTTGGGCCCTAATAATTTTGGGTTGTTTAAACCAGTTAATTAATACATTTTGTTTGGGTTTGGTGTCAGTAATCAAGGCGTGTAAACTGTTCTGTGGTCAGGGGCTTAATACAGATTTATACAGTAGGTCTGCTAACAATCTGTCCTGTTTATGAAGAATAAATGTCTTTTAACAGACATGAGCTGTTGAGTTTGTGATGATGTAATGTGGAGGAGAGTTTAGTTTACCGTGATTATAATAATCCTGTAATAAAGGTATAAAGTAAGATTTCAACCTTAACTGATTGTTTCTACTATAAACTAAAACATTACTCAAAACATGCACATGTAAACTTAACTAAGTAAACGTGCGTGTGTGTGTGTGTGTGTGTGTGTGTGCTCTAGCGCGCGCGCGCCACAGCGTTCCACACCGTCTGATTTCAGGGCCACGCGACACGCTTCTGACCTCAATGGCTTTCCATTCGTGCGTCACGCAGTTTTAGTAATTACAGAACCTTATTTAAAGCGAAATAAATGAATAAATAAATAATAAAAACCGCTCGAGAGCGACAGTAACATGCTGAATCAGCAAAATCACATGACGAGTCACCAAAATAAACTAAAACATAAACTAAAACTAAGTTAAAATGCAATATTTATAAATTAAAGTCAGATAATAATCAAATAATTTGCTGTAGTTACAAAACTAAATATATTTAAATGTTAATTAATTATAAATTATATAAAATGCTATTTAATAATAAAAAGTGCATTTTATTAGTTTCACCAATTAAATGATTAGAAATCGGAAATTATTACAAATAATGTTGTTAGTCTTTTGGCTGCTCCCGGCAAGGGGTCGCCACAATAATTACAAATAATAATTTATTAAAACGACACTGTTGTTGTTTGTTGTTGTTGTTGTTGTTGAACTTGGCCTGCGCCAACAGTTCCGCTGCCTGACCTCATGACGTATTTATCATCAGCACATTCGCCATTTTACACCCGCTCATGTTACTGTCGAATAAAATTAAAAAGTAAATCTTTATCGCCTATAATTTATTCTAGTTTATATATATATACATACATATATATAAATACATATATATAAAATAGATAAGATATTCAACGTTTGGCGAATTGAGTGTTTTTGTCTTGTTTATAACTCACTTTCCAGATGAACTATCATCGGTTGACGATTCCTGCGCGGTGTGGAAAGTGCGGCTGTGAATGCGCAGGGCGGTGCTGTGATGCAGACTGTAATGGCGGACAGGCGAGGTGTACAGGTTGGTTACGCCATGGCGGCGCTCTGTATTATTCACTGTTTTTGACTAAACCGCGCGCGGAGGTGAGATGTAAAGGTTTGTGAGGTTTCGGATTTGCACCGGAACTCAAGCGACGCTTTCTGAGATGTGACTGTGGCCCTGAGTCGGAGTTAAACTGCGTGTTTTCCTCAGCGCTCAGGGTTTGGTGTTTTTTCCCGGCCGACGGAGCGGAGTGTAGGCCTGACCGCTCGCGCGCTAGCACAGTTAGCACACAGCGCTCGCGCATCATGTCACAGGTCTGGATTTTAATAGTTTAAGATTAGAAACCTGACCGGAAGTGAAGTTAAATAAAAAGGTATGTGTTTATACTCTTATAGTGGGAAAATCACACTCATAACGCTTTAAATGAAATGTAGTGCGATAACGATATACGTATTCATAATAACAACAATAATATTAATGTAACATTTCTCTATAGTGTGTTTAATTTTGATTCGTTACATGACGCTTTATTTCATTAGATTTTGTTAATTGCATTAGTTTTATTTTTATTTAGTCTGAAATCTGACTAACACTTTAGCGCGTGCACTGTTGTTAGCATGATGCTAATTGTGTTCCGCCAGCGTCTCCGTTGGCTTTTCTTTACACACAATTATACTTATTCCGGCGGAGTGTACACCAAAAGGACTGGATTTACCTCAGATAATTGAAATTTAATGTGCCGATTTAAGAGGTTTTATATTTTAAAGCCCGTGAGCTGAGGTAACTGAGGTGAGCTAACGCGGCTAACACCACTGAGTCTGCGCGTGAACGTCACTATTAACGACAGAGCGCGAGCGCAAACAAAAAGTTATATCTCTAATGTCACTTTATTCGCACCCGAGTAAACGGATACAGTGCTAGCGGTCTGTGTGTGTGTGTATGTGTTTGTTAGAGTTTGTGTGTGTGTGAATATTTAATAAACAGAATTAGCGCTCAGTCTTACAGGGTCACGTGATGTCTAAATGAATAAGCGAGCTGGCTGTGAAACACTGCTGCAGGTTCTCGTCATATCGAGATTCCCGCTTTTGTGAAACTCGTTCAGACAAAATTTTAGTTCATTAATTTTGAATGAACTAATGTTCCAGTTCTGTGAAATCCCCCGTTCACCTCTTTAGTGTATTGTAGTGTAGATGCTCCGCCCCTGGTGGGCGTGGCCAGTACTACAGCAGTACTCACGGTTTGTGTTTTCAGTTCGAGTCTTTATACACGCAGACCTTTTTTATTTTGAAAATGTTTTTAAAGTGGGCGGAGTTTGTGTGGTCATGTGACTTTTACTTTTTGCTTTTACTTTTACCGTTCCTTCAGACTGATCTAGGATTTTGTGTTTATCCACGAGAGTCAGTGATATTGTTTTATGCCCCCCGTGATGACTATGTGGCTTTCCGTTGCTATTGGCAACACTGATGATCGACCTCTTCTCAAACATGTACACCATAACTCCACACACACACACAGTGTGTCTTGTCGTATTGGTTTAGGTGGACCAGCATGAGTTAAGGCGGCGCTGAGAAATCCTCTGCACTCGTTACTGTGCTTTGTGTTTAGCTAGTGTGAGTGTGCTAATCTCCTGTCGTGTGTATGTGGAGAGAAATGTGTATGAAATGTAAAACATATTAGCTATGTAGCGATGTACAAGATGACACGTGGCAGCAATGACGGTGGTGATGGTGTGAAAGTTGAATCTTTTTAAGCTGATCTGTTTGCTTTAGGAAAGACTAAAACTCTGCCACACCACTTTCTTTATGTAGAGATGAAGCACAGACACCACTAGCAGAATGCTGTCCTCCAACACGTCTGTGGAAGATGTTTATACTCTGAATGTTCTTAATAAATTCTGAGAGTTGCACCGTTCACACACGCTGTCACATCAGTGTTTCGGGCTGATCATCTTCACTCCCTGTGTGTCTGTGTGCAGTAATAGCATGGATCCAGACAGCGGGGCGGACACCCAGCGAACTCTCAGCCTGCAATGGAAGAGCTACAAACTCCTCCAGGACCCGGCCATCCGCAGGGTCGCTCAGAAAATCTACAGATACGATGGGATTCACTTCAGCGTCCCGGTACGCACTGCAGACCGCTTTACACTCCCACACCTGAGAAACACATTTAGGAAGTGTGTGTGAGCTGTGTGAATGTTCTCAGCACCGATAACAGCACACTCGATGCTCAGGGTGTGAAATGTTTATAGTGTGTTTGGGGTTTAGTCTAATGCACATGTCAGATTTAAAAAAAAAAATAAAAAAAAAATCATGTTTTATATATTAGTGTAAGAAAATAATTTTGATATGTTTTGTTGGTCCTCAGGACTCAGGGTTTCCTCCTGTGGGGGAGTTACGTGACCCCCGACCTCGGCGAATCTGGTCCAGACACACGGAGATGACACTTCCTCTGCCCAAATTTAAGGTACTTAAAGGCATTCAAATATTTTAAAATGTTGTGTGTTTGAATGGAACTGAAATGAATTGACCTTGAAATGTTTTGTTCTTTTTTCTTTCTTTTTTTTTTTTTGGTACAACTGAATGTGTTGTGCAAATTTGGGAAATTAAACACTTTAACCCATATTTATAGAGCTGTTGGAGCACTTTTTAGCACCATCTCCATCCTTCTACACATTCTTTATTTTTTTATCTCTCTTGCTTCTTAGTTGATAGTCATTTTAGACACTTGTTTATCTTTGATGATATCTGAGGGTTACATAAGGTTTAAGTTAAAGAGACGACCCTTTTCTCCCCTCTTGCCCCCCGGACAGCTGGACGAGTACTACGTGGGTCCCATCCCACTCAAAGAAGTGACGTTTGCTCGCCTGAACGACAACATCAAAGAGCCCTTCCTGTTAGAGATGTGCAATAAATTTGGTGAGGTGGAGGAAATGGAGATTCTGTTCCACCCCAAGACACGGAAGCACTTGGGTTTGGCGCGCGTCCTCTTCACCAGCACCAGAGGGGCCAAAGACACGGTCAAGCACCTGCACAACACCTCCGTCATGGGCAACATCGTCCACGCACAACTCGACATCAAAGGTACGTGTCTCTCTCTCTGTGTGCGCGCTGGTTAAAACGGAATCGGTATGAAACTAAAACCAGAGCGGAAACTGAATGCAAATAATATTTTACGGCTCTGAAACTGACTCTGGTTCCTAACCCCGCGACGCCTCTGCATTCTGCACTCTGATTGGTCAGGAGGTGTTCTGGACCAGCAGCTCTGACCAGAGTGCAGCTGCAGAATCTCACGCTTCCTGCTCGAATACGTTGTCCTTTCTATAGTAATGATTCGTTCTGAAAATTAATTAAGTTAATTGTCTTACCCTTGCTATTTCTCAGTAGTAATAATTTGTTGTAAATGTTCTCATAGACAGGTTTATGTTATGATGTGGGATTGTAATGGCAGCACTCACTGTGGTATAACTGTGATGTGTGTGTGTGTGTGTGTGTAGGTCAGCAGAGGATGAAGTACTACGAACTGATCGTTAGTGGGTCATACACACCTCAGACTGTACCCACAGGAGGAAAAGCTCTGAGCGAGAAGTTTCAGCCTCCTGCTCCAGCGCAGCCTGACACTGTGAGCACACACCCCACACACGCCCCGCAGACGCCCTGCACACGGCCAGCACTTTCCATTTGGGTCATTTAGCCTAATTGCATTTATATAACCGATATACCATGATTGATTTTTTTACACTAACACTTCCATGAGATTAATTTTTTAATTTTCTCAATGCACTAATTAAGCCCTGCCCCCCTCCCCCCATTCCCCCCCTTTCCTCTCTTTGTGCCTCAGTCGTCTGATATCAGGCGGAAGCTCTCTACCGATCAGATGCCTGTCCCTCCTCTTGGCAGCACCACTCCATGCTCTGTGGACACCGGATTTCCAGAGCAGCGCCTGGACACACCGCCTCCAGCCCTCGGTGGGACGTACACCCCTGGCTCCTCGTGCTCTTCGCAGGGAGGTGGAACGCCGTACACCTCACGTTCTGGAACACCCTTTTCCCAGGATTCAGGATACTCTGGGGGCAGGTGGGTGCCATTACTTACCCGAAAATGTCATTCTGTACGGTTTCAATGCCTATGTGCCGGAGGACAGCACTCTGAACAAATCGTAAAACCTGTATGTTTTTCAGGCACGGAGCGTATGGCAGCGGTTTCCCTGCGCAGGACATGATCCCATCATCTTCTTGCTCTTCGTCTGCCGTTTCGTCCTCGTCCGGGTTCAAGCCTCGCTATTACGACGAGCCTCACGGAGTTCCTCCACAAGATCCCACAGCGTACCAGCGGGGTCGGCCCGGGTTTCCTCCTCCACCACCTGTCCCCTGTTACCCCCCATATCACAACGCCGGTGCTGCTGGCACGCACATGCCTCCTCACCCCCACATGCCCCCCTCGGGTTCCCTGTACGAGTCTCCGCCTGTGGCCGAACGAGAGCGGGACAGGGAGCGGGACCGAGACCGGGGGCAGAGAGACAGAGACAGGGAGCGAGATAGAGAATCTGGGGGGCGCTACGGAGCGTCTCGACGTTCTTCTTATCACCACCAACAGGACGCGAACTCCTCGTCCAAGTCGTCCTATCATTCGCACCACTCGCACCGAGAGGAGCGGGACAGCAGGTCGTATCGAAGGGACAACTCGGCCTCGAGGGAACACGGAAGGCACCGAAACCACCACCACTCGCACAACCACCACGGGCGGAGGAGGGACAGCAGGGACCGGGAGGGGGGGGATTACCCGAACAGCTCCGACCCACGATACAGAGGACACGCCAACTCCAGCCATCGCTCCTCCAACAGCATGTCTCCTCCACCCGCCTCATACGGAGCATACAATCCGGCTAAAGAGCTGCCGACTCATGACGCTCCGTCTTCGTCCCGTCTGGAGCCGTCTCCCCCCTTCAGGTCAGGAGACAGGCCAAGCGCAAGTAGCGATAACGATTATCGATCCCACCATGCACCGCTACACCCCCCGCCTCCTCCTCCACCGCCTCCTCTTCCTCCTGCCTCCGTCATTGCGGCGGCGGTGGCTGAAACTCTGAGCTCGCTAGACTTCGGGCAGGAGAGTCCAGTTCGGGAGGAGCAATGGAGTAAACCCAAACGACGTCCCAGCACCCCACCTCAGCCCCCGCGCACCCCTCCACCCTCTTCCCCGCCCCACGCCTCTGTTCCTTCCTCATCCACATCACCATCCTCCACCTCTTTGCCTCACCACCACCCCTCCTCCACGGCGTCTCTCTCCCCGCCAGACGCGCTGCGAGACTCCTCCTCCCCGGAGCCGGACTCCACCAATGAGAGCCTTCCGTTTGTTCACCACTGCAGCAGTTTGGACTCGCGAATTGAGATGCTGTTAAAGGAGCAGAAATCCAAATTCTCCTTCCTCGCCTCCGACGACGAGGACGACGAAAAGAAAGACGAAGGAGCACAAGGAGGCTCAAGGAAGCCGAGGGAAGAGGGTGGAGACAGGGAGCTGGATGGAGGACAGCAGAGGAGAATAGACAGGAGGAGCAGGGTGAGAAAACAGACGGTGCCACCAGGGGCAGGAGAAGCTAGGAAAAGTCCCACAGACATGGCCTCCTTCGCCGCCTCCGTATCACTGTCAGAGACGGCGCAGGCTCAGCAGGTCCTTGTGCACGAGGAACACCTGGCGTCTGACACGCAGAAGGTTACAGGTGCACACACGCCTCCTACCTACAACGGAGAACAACCGGTGAGTGCAGTTTAATACGGTCAGTGTAGTTCATGGTAGGTTCACTTTTCTCGTTTCTATTTTGTCTTGTGTTTTATGAGCAGTAAAATATCTGACCCGTAGTTCTTGTGAATCCGTTTCCTGTATGATGCATTGCATTGTGGGATTGATGTGTTGTTTGTTGTCTGGCTTTAATCATCTCCACCTCCTCTTCTTTCAGCCGTCCCCTCATTCCTCTGGAGAAGACATGGAGATCTCTGACGAAGATGATGGTGGCGGTGGTGGCATCGCCACGGTAACGCAGCACCACGCTTCGTCATCATCCTCCCCCGCCCCGTCATCTCAGTCGGCCCTGCCCTCTCAGAGCGCCGAACCCTCGTCGGGGTCGCCCCCAGACAGCACGCAGCACTTCGGCGCCTCCATGGCGCTCCCTCACATGCCCTCCTACCCTCCGCACCTCCCGCCTCCTCCCCCACCTGGCTTCTCTCTCCAGCCCCCACCTCCTCCCCCGGGCGTGCCCCCTCCCATGCCACATATGGAGCTCCACCCGGAGTACCCCATGGCACCCCACTTGTACGACTACGCCAACTCCGTGGAGCTGATGAGCCAGTACGCAGGCACGTCCTTCCAGATGCAGGCGCACATGCTCAGCCGTCTGCACCAGCTGCGGGAAAAGCACACACCTGGCTCGGAGTACCCGCCCTCTTACCACCTTCACTCTCTGCCCCCTCCCCCACACGCGCCGCACCCCCACCACTCCTACATGGACCAAGACGGAGCTGCAGGGAACCACTACGACCAGGACCACCGCTACATGCCTCCTCACCTGCCTGCGTACTCGTACCCGGACCCTCATGCCTCTCAGCTGCCCCCTCACCATCCCCATGCCATGCCGCCGCCCACTCACTCCCCGTGGCCGCCTCATGTCATACCCCAGCACTACCCCTCCCATTACCCGCCCCCGACATACGGCGCCGTGCCAGGCGTAGACGGCGAACAGTACCCCATGCCCATGATGGTTCAGAACCCTCACGAGGCCACGGTACAGTTGGTTCTCTCTGCTCTCATAGACGAGATGAAGAACATCATGCAGAGGGATCTGAACCGAAAGATGGTGGAGAACGTCGCCTTCGGAACCTTCGACGAGTGGTGGGAGCGTAAAGAGAGGAAGGCCAAGGTAAGACCGGATTCTTATGTCTAGATCATTTGTGTGTAACATCTTCATCAACATGTTTATAAAATTCCATATAAGGATTAACATAAACCAGGTTTGATATTTAAATAAGATAATCATTAACGAGTTTCTTTGATTTCATATTCGGGTTACGCTGTCACTCAATCAGTTTATTTATTTCAGATACACAGCATTTTACAGTACACAACTTGTGTCGTACTAATGACTTGAAAGGAAGCAGATCAATAAATCATGCCAAACAAGGGTAGGCGTTCGTTCATTCAGGACAAAAGTAATGGCGCCCTGTAGAAGGCAGAAGCGGTAGTGTGTGTGTCTGTTAGCTGATGCGCTGCAGTGGCCGAACTGCCTTACTGTAAATCTTAAAGCATGCCGCTCTCTGGCCGTGCTCTCAGAGTTTGAGTTTTGTGGGCCGTGGCTAAGTGTGAGTCAGTGACACTTTACATATTCAGACTGCGCAGTGCATCTGTCCCCTTTGCGATCTATATGGATGTTTAATTTTCTCTGCCGTCCCAAACAGTGCTGTATAAAATACCATGGATGTTGTTTCACACACTTTGCCATAATCTACCTCTTCTTTTTATTTTTTCCTTTCAGCCGTTCCAGACGGCGATGAGGGCCGTGTCGGTGGTGCGTGACGAGGAGAAGAAGGAGAAGACGACAACGACGACAACGAGCAGCCGGCCACGCGAACCCTTGATGTCTCTGGTGGACTGGGCCAAGAGCGGAGGCATGGAAGGGTTCTCTCTGCGCGGAGCGCTGCGTCTGCCTTCGTTCAAGGTTGCATGTGTTCTTTCACCTGGCATACAGATACATGTTTCTTTACATTAAATGCAAAGAGTTTTATTGTTCTCTTTAAATATAAACCACTAGGTATGAAGCCAGACTGCCTGTGTGCCGTGCTTGTGTTAACTGTGGCGTTTATTTTACAGGTGAAAAGGAAAGAGCCTCAGGAGCTGGAAGAAGACGAGTCACTGAAGCGAGTCAGACCTTCAACTCCACCAGACGAGGAGGATGAAGGTGAAATGTTCAGGCTTCTTTACATGTCACGCACCACAGTGATATTGGCACAGATTCCAGCTGATTCTCATTGTGTATTTAGTACCTTCTATATTTGAACATCTGTGTTGCTGAAAGGAAACAAAAGCACTTTAGACGAGTATGAACTCAATGTTCAGTGTGTGTCTGGTTTCCTGAACCCTCAAGCTCCGTCCAGGTCAGAGGAGCGCTTGGTTTTTGCTTTGAAGGCATAAAATGAAGAGTCTGCGCTACCTGTGTGACCTGACTGTTGTAAACGGATCGTCATTTGTAGTTACACACTTTCTCTTTGGTTGATCCTCAGCTTGTGATCTAATTGATTGGCGGTGTGCGTGGATTCCTGTAAAGTTGACTAGAAAAATAGAGACACTAAGTTTTATTTTTTGTTGGTTTCCTGGAGCATCAGGGGTGGTTTTAAAAAAGCAAAAATGCTTAAGGAAATCAGGAAAACTACCTAAAGTAGTGGGAAAAAAACCTATAATGTGTAAAATTTGCAAATCACTACTTTTTGTAACGTCCTTTCGATATAAACACTGTATTAGAAGTGAAACATGGTTTAAGAGTGCAGCACAGTGTGTACACTGTTTAAGTATCCTGTTGAGCTCTAAACTGGTTTCTTTGTATTTGTGTGTGTGCTCTCAGACTCGTATCAGGGTAAAGTGTCGGACAGCGCGAGCCGACCCGAGGTGACCCGAGCGGCTGAGAGAGACGCAGGACAGAGGAGGAAAAGACCCAAACGACGTAAACCTTACGACCTGGACAGTGAAGGAGAGGAGACGTCTGATGAGTCGTCTTCTGAAAAGGTGTGTGTGGGTGTGTGATATGGGCTCAGATTCATCAGTTTATACCATGCTTTTTTTTTAAAACTAATTAAAAAAATTTTTTTTTTTTTTTTACTTTCGTCCATCTTTTTTAATGGCTGACTCCTGATTGGTCAGAATCAGGCTTACACAACAAAAATACAGTCTGCTGTATTTTGACTTTACAGAAAGTTCTGAAGTTTCTTGTGAGTTTGATACACCATGCAGTTAAAAATATGTGCACCCCTGTCCATCACAACCTTTGCAGCTGTTGTCACGTTCCAGAATAAAGGGGGAATTTCCTTCAGGATCATCTGTCGATCTATCTGTCTTCTGTAAAGGATTTCTTTCTTTCTTTATTTATTACTTTTTTTTTTTAACTTTACAGAAAGAACAAAAGAAAACACAGCAAAAGAGAACACAAAACCAAACTCCCCATCCCCTCCAACACCAGGCATAAATATAAGGAGACTATACCAATCAGATGCCCATGGAAAAAAAAATAGCAGAAGTAATCTTCCCCACAGCCTTTCTTTACAATACTATATAACTTGAGTTCATACTCTCAACAAAAGTTAAGAAAGGTTGCCAGATATTATAAAATATGCCAGTAGACCCTCTAACTGTATACCTAATTTTCTCCAGCTTCACTTTCCTTATCCCCTGGCTAAATGCCGGTGGATTCGCGTCTTTACATTTAATCAGTATCAGTCTTCTAGCCAAAAGACAACAGAAGGCCAGTATTTAAATTTTTCTGTGGCTAAAACTAGTGTTTAGTGGGGCTCTACTACAATAGTCCAAATAGTCCAGATACTATTTACTAATACTAATCCTCCAAATAGTCCAGAAAAGGTTTCAAAAATATTGGTCCAGAGCATTTAAAGTCTTGGACAAGAACAAAACGTATGTCAAATCAAATAAAAATTGTCACATACAGTCATACAAAGTACGATATGTAGTGAAATGCTTATACGACCGCCAGTGACCTTAAAAAAATAAATTATCGATAAGAAATAAATTAGGGAATGGAATTAGGAATAAGAATAAAATATAGAAAAACTTAGCTGCAGAGAAAAATAGAACAACAACATATAAAATATATAAGATATAAAAAATATATAAAAAAAACTTAGCTGTTCAAATATACAATAATGGCTGTACAAATATGAGAAATATGGAAAAATGTGCAAAATGAATTAGAGATGTCCAGGGTGAGTGCAAATGTGCATGAATCTTCAAATGTATAATGTCCATAAATGGACCATAAATGTCGGGTGTGAGCAATGTCCATAAAGTGCAGTGTGCAGAAAAAGGATGATTATAGTCCTGTGTGGTGTACTGATTAAGAGACCGTATCGTCTGTGGGAAGAAGCTCCTCCTTAGTCTCTGTGTTGTCCTTCAGGGAAGGAAATCGCTTAGCTGCCTGCAACAGAGAGAACAGTCCATTGTTGGGGTCCTTCACGATCTTCCTGGCCTTGGTACAGCACCGCTTGTTATAGGTTGAGTGCAGGTCAGGGATGAGAACAGCATCACCACCCTCTGTAGAGCTCGTCTGTCCTTCATGGTGCTGTTCCTGAACCAGGTCGTGATGTTTCCCGTCAGGATGCTCTCTGTGGTGCAGGAGTACACGTTCCTAAGCACCCTGGAAGGCAGTCTGAAGTCTCTCAAGCGTCTGAGGTGGTAGAGACGCTGCCGGGCCTTTTTCACTACTTAGTTCCTCTCATGCTTTCTACTGAAGTCCACCATCAGCTCCTTTGTCTTGCTTTAGAGGGAGATTGGAAATCTGGAGAACTGGTGCCAGAGAATATGCAGCAGAGTTGCAGGAGCCTGTCTGCATCTGTTACATGTGGTATCTATATCAGCTTTAATCTTAGATAGTCTGACTTTTGACCAATGTGTAAACTAAGTACAATCATAAATTGTATGACAGCATGCCTAAGGCAAGTGGATGATGAGAAAATTCCCTGTATTTTGTGCCAGATTTCCTCTGAAATTGGTATCTGCCAAGGATTTTAACTAGATTTAGGTGTACGTGTGGATCGGTGTTCATTCACACACTACGGGCGTGTCCGTGAGCTCAGGTGCTGATGTCGAGGAGACTCCAGTTCATCCCAGAGCTGATGGTTCAGTCAGTGCTCTGTGCGCGACACTAGAGTTCTTCCACTCCAACACACTCACACAAAAAAAACAGTGTCTTCATGGACCTGACTTTGTGGACCTCATCATGCTGGAAAAGGGTTTGTTTCATTCCAGTAAGGGTGTGCTTTAAAGCTACAGCACAGAGACATTCTGTGTAAGAGAATGTTTGAAGGTCAGGGGTGCACATACTTTTGGCTATGTTCAATTGAATTTTTAACAATTGTCATTGTCCTAAAGCAGCTTTACACAATTAAAAGAACTGTATGAGTCGATGTATTGTATAGTTCGAATAAAATCTCCAGCGTATTTTTATTGAGACAGAAATGTTTGGTGTCATTGCGTGGTGTGAACACTAGATGGCAGTGATGCTCTGTATAAATCCGTTTGATCCTTTATTCTGTCCGAAGTGTTAGTATGCTGTCATTAACATGTAATAACGTGTATTATTAGCATGTTATTAACGTTTCACTGTGTTCAGGAGGAGGATGAAGATGATAGCGAGAAGGACGAGTCCGAGGGTGAGCAGCGTTCCGGGTTTATTTATTCCCAACTTTTTTTCCCCCAAGTTTTTATTAAAGTGTAATATAAATATAATATGTTTTTTTTTGGTATTTTCTTGCCGCCCCAGACGAAGCCCTCAGTGCGGACAGCGATGACGAGAGCCTGTCCTCTTCATCCGACAGCTTGTCTTCATCCTCTTCCTCCTCGTCATCATCTTCGTCTTCAGATGAGGAGGAGCTGGAGCCGGCGGACGAGAGCGAGGCCCTGGACACGATGGACGAATCGACGATGGACAGCGTCGCCACAGAGAAGGAGAAGTGTGTATTAGTTTAACATCTCCGCTCCTGATTAGACCGCCCGCAGGAGACAAGTTTCAGTTAATCAGCACATTTATTTATTTATTTTTCTGTTCTTGCGGCACAGGGAGAAGACGAGCGTCGGAGAGACGCCTGCTGCGGCTGTTGCTATGGAGGGTGATGCTGAGGTCAAAGCAGGTCAGCCATGAATGTTCAGGATACAGCCCTAATAAAAACTAATATGCTTCAGTTCAGAGAAGTCTTTTAAAACACCATATAGACAGATTTATATGTTTGGCTAAGTAAATGTTTTTTGGTGTTTGTCTTATTCTCACACATTTAAAAGTCTGTTTTTTTTTTTTATAAGGTCAAATTTATAAACGTAAAATGTATTATTATAGAGTTATTTAATGTTTGATTAAGATTATTTGTTGATTTTTTTTTTTTTTCACATAGTAAAGAACAGTTTTCACTTTCTATAGTTTGTGACTGCTGTTTTTTTGTTTGTTTATGTTCCAGAAATTAAGACGGCTCCTGCTGCATCTGAGGATCACCGGCCGCCGTCTCCTCCTTGTCCTCGTCCTTCTTCTCCCATCCTGCCTCCTCTGAAGAAGCGCCGCAAGACTGTGTCCTTCTCAATGGAGGAGAGCGAAACCAAACCCTCCGTCCACGTCCCTGCTGCACCCCTCTCTCCCTCCTCCACCTCCTCCACCGCTTCTCCATCTCTCCTCCTCTCTCCGATTAAATCTCTCCCACCGGATCAGCTCATTTCATCATCACCCACCACGGTCGCTCCGACCCCGCCCGCCAAACCTGCCCCGATGCTCCGCCCTTTTGCTTCGCGCCCAACCAAGGCCACACCCCCGTCAGCCTCGCCCACCTTGGTCCTCACGGTCCCTCCTCCTGTGCGCTCGCTGCGTCCGGAGGATCCCAGGAAACGCTCTCCGTCCCCACAGACCACTCCTGTCAAGTCTCCTTCCAGACGTGGCAAAGAATCCCCGAGAACTCCTCCGACTCCTGTCTGTCTCACGGTCCAGAACCTTCCGCTGGACCATGCCTCTCTGGTCCGGGTGGCCTACGAAGAGCCCGCCCCCATCCCAACTACACCCAATCAGAAAGGGCGTCCACGAGGCAGGCCTCGGACCGTCAGTTCATCTGCTCCCTCCACGCCTTCGCTGCTGGAGGAGGATGAGTACGATGATGATGAAGACGAGCTTCTGGAGCAGAGACTGAAGCTCAGGGAGCAGCTCGGAGCGTCCAGTCTGCTGCAGCTAGCCTCTGCGCCCACGCCCGATCTTTCCGTGCTGGCGCACGTGGCCGCCGAAATGGACATGGATGATGCCGTCGACTCGGAGGAGACGGAGACATCAGACGAGGCCGAGGAACACAAACTGGACGTTGAAGACACGCAGACTCTCCTGTTAGACCCAGTCGGAATGCTCGTCCTCCAAGAGCACAACTACTCCAAATCCACAGCTCTCCACGTTCCTCCTGTTTCTCCTGCATTCGCTGCTGGAGATAAGAAGAGGACGAAACCGGACGCCGCGGTGTTGCTGCCCACAGACTTCAATCAGCACTGCGTCCAGGAGGCTCCGGAGGAGATCATCGGGGACGCTCGGGCGGACACGCCAGAGCTCTACGGCATGGGGCTCGTTGGGGACGAGGCCGGAGATTCGGCCGAGGTGCGTACCTTCAGCCCCGCTTCCAAACGCAAAGGCTCGTTCAAGAGGGAGGAATCCGTGGAGAAAGGGAAGAATAAAAAGAGGACTAAGAAAGATAAAGAGAACGTGGAGCTTCACCCGCCTAAAAAACAGAAGCAGGAGCACGGCAGGAAGCAGAAGAAGGGGAAGTTAGAGGTGAGTACAGCGGTCTGTGAAATACGATTGAATAATCCAGAGACATCTGTTACAGCATTGCTCACTGAAACGAACATTTCTCCAGTTTTATTGCAACAGAATGTTCACGTTCTGTCCCGAAGTCGCTACGGAAGTACAGTATCTTCCACAAGCAGCATTTAAAGTGTGTGATATTTAATTGGCAACTTTACAACAGTAAGGTTTCAACACCTAGTGGACGCCTGTTTCAGAAAGACTGACGTCAGTAATGCGGCGTGTGTTACTTCCTGTCCACTTCAGACACAAACAAAGCTTTCGTCATTTACTTCCTGTCAGTGTAGAGAGGTGTGAGAGAGACTGTCCTCTGAGGAGTCTTAAGTTTTTATGAAGGCTTTTGGTGCCATTTTTTAATTTTTTAATTTTTGTTAGGAAAGCCATTAGTGGTTGATTAAATAATATTTTTTTATAGTGAAACATTTAATAGTACAAAAAAAGTAAAAAAAAAATAGTAAATACACAAAGAATAAAAAAAAGACATGTATGTTTAATATCATATCAAACTCATAATATCATACCATATGGAATGTTATAGAAGCTTTACTGTAAGAACAAGCAAATAGCGTAACCCCTTTTCTTCCGTCTCTCTCTTGTCAGGACTTCGCCATGGAGGAGGACGTGGACGTGGAGCAGCTGGAGATGGCTGATCTGTCCAGCACCACCTCCGAGTCGGCCGACTCCGACTTTGGCGTGGACGAGCGCCTCGGGTTCGAACGTGAGGAGGTGAGGAAGAGCGAGCGTCTCTTCCTGCAGGAAGCCGGAGTCACACCGTCCACCCAGAGGAAGACCGACCTGTCCCCGCCCACTTTCCCGGCCTGTCTGTACTCGTATAAGCAGCGCAGCGAGTTCGAGCAGATGACCATCCTGTACGACATCTGGAACACGGGGCTGGACCAGGAGGACATGCGCCTGCTGAAGGTCACGTACGAGAAGCTGCTGCAGGACGACCACAACACAGACTGGCTCAACGACACGCACTGGGTCCCTCACACTAATATCCTTTTAATCCTTATTTGTGATACGTTAGCGTTGCTATAGTAACAGCTCGTACACAGGGGGCTCTAATAATAACCAGATTAACAAAACCCAAACCGCAGCATTACGTTATGTTGTGCTATAGATCAGATGTCACAGATCTCTCTAACGTTCAGTCGAGTCTCCGTTTAGGGTTTGTTCAGTTTCTCCTCTCGAAGTCGTGAACCTTGACCTCTGTTCGCACTCACCAACATCCCGAACCCGCGGCGTAAGAAGAAGGCGCCGGGCGGGCAGCTGAGGCAGCACGTCACAGGGTCCGCCCGTAGCGAGGGTTACTACGCCATCAGCCGCAAAGAGAAGGACGTGTACCTGGACCTGGACCTCCCGGAGGCCATGCAGGAAGCCGCGGACTACGACGTGTCGGTACGTGTCCTCACATGTTTGTAGGAAGGTGGACATCACGTCAGAGTCGCTCAACAGCAGCACTGTCATTAAACACGCACCGCCAGATTTAATTACATAAAAAATTACACTACATTCCAGTGAAGATCTGGGCTTTTCTTAAAAATCAGGCACATCACATGACATTCCTAGATGTTGTAGGTTAAATATTTTAAGATTTATTTATTTCCAATATATGATCCTATGATTTTGCTTATCAACTTCAAAAGACTAGAATTTGTGTCAGTTGTTTAGATTAGGTTTGTTATTAAGCTGAACTCTGACACTGTTCTGTTTGCTCTCTCTCTCTCTCAGGGTTCGAACCGTGTGCTCTCAGAGAGGCGCTCCGAGCAGCGGCGTCTCCTCAGCGCTATCGGCACGCCTGCCGTCATGGACTCAGACCTGCTGAAACTCAACCAGCTCAAGGTGAAGCCTCACACTGCGACCTTCACTCTGCATTATCACACACTCCTCTGATAACGTGTGTCCTGACCTTGCACCTGGGGGTTTTATTGTCCGAGGGGGAATGATGCAAGCCCAACAACTCCTCCTCAGTTTTATTATTATTATTATTAGAAGGGCGAAAATAAATTACTGTCCCGGTTAAACAAGTGACGGGTTATGAGTTCCTGAACGGAGCTGATGCACCTGTTCTCTACACATCTTTTTAAAAATAACACTCAGTTTTGTTCTGAACCAGAATCTAGATATTCTTACTTTTTATGTTTCTGAACAATTAGCTCCGCCCCTTTTTCCTTAAAACGGAGCATTTGAGTCATGTGACATACGCAGTTTGCCATATCTTATCCTCATGCCTAATACTTGGATTAGTGTTTTTATTATAATTACACTCCTCCTCACAGGATCTGCAAACTTCACACACTGCTGCCTTAATCCAGAGACACTTTTAGATTTTTATGCCCCATTCAAAGTTCAAGGAACTTGACCTTTGACCCCCCCCCACCCAGGTTTTATTTTAAACTTTGCACTGGGTTATGTGTGCTACTGTTGTCTGGCTTGTGATTGGTCAGAAGGTGTTGTTTCTGTTGTTTCAATAAATAGATTTATCAGATTGTTATAGTAAAAATTTTCCTGAGCTTTAAGATGTTTAACATTTAAGTAGGAGGAGTCTCCAGTATCAGGTGTGTAAGAAGAATAAATCACTCATGGGGCTGATTTAGGAAAATAATGATCTCCGTACATCTGCTTTATCATAGTGTGTGTGTGTGTTTATCTGGAAATCAGTGAATAACTGGTCAAAATGGGATTTATTGTTTGTTTTGTTCACGTCTTCGTTCGTCTGCCTGCAGTTCCGCAAGAAAAAACTGCGCTTTGGTCGCAGTCGCATCCACGAGTGGGGTCTGTTCGCCATGGAGCCCATCGCCGCAGACGAGATGGTCATCGAGTACGTGGGTCAGAAGATCAGACAGGTGAAGTTCGCTCCTCTTTTCTTTAAACGGTTTTTGTTTCACGTGCCCACATTATCCTCACTCACTCTGTGATCACCAACGTTGTCAGATCACACACAAAATCCCGTATGGACAGTGCTGAAACCCCGCCCACTCTGATCGAAAAGAAGAAGAAAAAAAGCCCATATAATGCCATCGGTTCTAGAACTTACACTGTGTAGCTCCATTATATACATACATAACATTCCTTTCATTACAACTGATTATTTCTTTTAAGACCCACCTGAGACAGTGTTTTCTCACCCACAGCCCACATCACGTATTCCAGCTCGTATTATAGGGCATCCTGAAAATATAATTCATAACAATTCTAAATCATGTTGCACTTCTGAAGTTTTCGTTTAGACTCGCCTTCGTGAACATTTTTGAGGTTTTAATCCAGAACGAATGAGATGTAGAATCTAAAGAAAGTGTTTAAAGACCTGTACAAGCAGCACAGAGTGTGAGGTCTGAGAGAGGATCGAGTGTGGGAGGGACGAAGAATTAAAGCACTAAAACTCGCATCGCTCAGATGCTTGAAAGTCCTGAGGGTCTTAAAAAAAAATAATAATAAACTGGGGCAGTGCTCATGTAAATCAATGTAAAAAGTACAGTAATTCAAAAAAAAATCCTTAATCAGACATTTCAGAATTGTGGCCATTTCACAAGAATTCTCCTTAAAAGTAGAGAGTAGATCCTCATAAATATACATTTGGTTCATGAAGAATCTTAACGCTTACAAGAGAGGACTGGAGGAGCTTTAAGAGTTTCTTAAACAGAGGAGAAAATGGCAGGAAGATCCCGTGTCCTACACAAACCGACCCAGGCACTTACACTCTGT
>JAOVVA010000026.1:27882661-27892661 GCA_028565275.1 Leiocassis micropogon | reverse complement strand
GAACTGTCTCTCTCCTTTAGTTAATTGGCCTCAAAAATTGGACACGCTATTTTCCCTCACTTCTTATCAGTCGTGCAGAGTGAAAGGACCTCCGGTGGACACAGACCCGCGCCGCGACACTGATCCGCCTGTGAGAAAGCGCATGTCAAGTCTGATTACAGAATCCAACCAGACTGGAATTAATTGGACTTGATTGGAGTTAATTCCTTAAATAAAAAGTGCAGGAGGAAACACAGTTCTTATTTCTACCTCGAGAAAGAGGATAAAATATTGCATATTTGTGGTGCATCTCATACAGTGCTTTACAAAAGTATTCACACCCCTTGAACATTTCCACACAACACCCCTTCCACATTTTGTCTCACGTTACAACCGCAAACGTAAACGCGTTTTATTGAGATTTTATGTGAGAGACCGACACAGAGTGGTGCAGAAATGTGAAGTGGAAGGAAAAGGATAAAGGTTTTAAAATTTTTACAATGTTTTGCATATCTGAAAAGTGTGATGTGTGTTTGTATTCACCCCCCTGAGTCAGTACTTTGTAGATCCACATTTTGTTGTAATTACAGCTGCAGGTCTTTTGGGGTGTGTCTCTACCAGCTGTAAACATCTTTGCATGTTGTCCTGCTGGAAGGTGAACCTCTGCCTCAGTCTCAAGTCTTTCGCAGACTCTAACAGGTTTCCTTTCTTGTCCTGTATTTGGCTCCATCCACCTCCCCAACCAATCTCACGGCTTTCTTTCAACACTAATCTTCTTCTTGCCACTCCTCCATAAAGGCCATAATTCTCTGATTAATGCTCTCCTCACCAGGCCTGTCAGTTTAGGTGGACGTCCATGTCTTGGTATATATTAATGTTTATATATTTGGTAGGCTTGCAGGTGTGCCGTACTCTTTCCATTTTTTTGGATGATGGAGTGAACAGCGCTCCGTGAGATGTTTAAAAATATGAGATATTTTTTAAAACCTCACTCCGCTTCAAACTTCTCCACAACTTTATCCCTGACCTATCTGCTGTGTTCCTTGGGCTTCATGATGCTGTTTGTTCACTAATGTATCAGAGTATAAAGGGGGTGAATACAAATGCATTTTTATTAAAAGATTTTGAAGACAATTTATCATTTTCCTTTCACTTTTCAACTGTTGTCACGTAAAATCCCAATAAAATATGTTTATGTTTGTGGCTGTAACCTGACAAAATGTGACAAAACTATAAGGGGTGTGAATACTTTTGCAAGGCACTGTATATCTACAGCATTCATTTTTTTCACAAATGGAATGAATTTACATCTTTAAACCAGTTGCACACACCCACACTACTGTAGTCTGTGTTACTCTGGAGGAGCGGCACTGATTTGGTGTTTACTTTTTTATTTACTTTTTATCTAAAATGTTTATTTAAAAGACAATAAATATATTATAAACTTTATTAAAAGTGGTTCTGTACAGACTGAATGAATTGTTTTTATGAAGAAAAACACAACAGTGTAACAGGGAAGTGTTGTTACATCATAAACTGTGAGAGCCAATCAGGGTCTAATATGCAAATGTAGGGCCCTGTAGTGAGGGCTGAGGAAAAGTGGGCGGGATTTAGAATACATGTGATTTCAAATTGCATATATGATTTTATTATTCTTTTTTATTATCTCTTCTGTTTGTGGTTTGAGCATTGAGCAAAGAAAGAAAGAAAGGAAGGAAGGAAGGAAGGAAGGAAGGAAGGAAGGAAGGAAGGAAGGAAGGAAGGAAAGGGATAAGACTGAAAAATGTTCAGTTTAACTGCAGCTCTTGTAATCCACATGCCATCCTGCAACGCCCACAGCCCATGCCCACATGCCACGCCCACATGTCACAACCTCCTGCTAGAACCTTTAGCTGTGCCACAGAGAATGATAACTTTTTTTTTTTCCTCCCGCTGTGTTTAGAAGCCTCTCTCTCTCTCTCTCTCTCTCTCTCTCTCAGCGGTGTGTAGTCAGTGTTTACTGATGCTCTCTCCCTGCTGCTGGCTGTCTGATGTGTGTGATGTGCTGAATGGAAGCAGATGTGATGCTCTGGCCAAATCTGGCTCCCATCAGGCTGTTCTGCTTCCTGTAGCGCGTCACACTCCGCTCCTGCGGACATTAAAGCACTCAGATCGGCTCTGAGACGCCGTCCGTACCACCGTCGTGTAAAGACTAATGATAAAAATCACAAGCAAATATTTCTCCATCATCATTATCATTATCATCATCATTACCGTGATTGGGAGCGTGCAGCTTGTATCACATCCCCGGCACGTGTCTCTGAGTGTGAGAGTGCACTGCATAGTGCACTAGGTGTGGTTCAGACATCACATCATAACACGAGGATCAAAGAGCACGCACTCGCGCCCCGCTCCTCATCCTGGATCCGTCGCTTCCTGTCGGTAATTATATGAACCCATCCCATCCTGACATCAGAGCAAAGACACGGCCCAATAATACCGTCATCTCACCCTCACACCAGAGCCCAGAACCGGTGCCGCACCCTCGCCCGCTCCTCTGCCCGCTCCCTCTGGACCTCTGCCAGAGACGTGACTTTATTAAACACTCCCACAGTCTGTCATGTCTGCATCCAGACTGATGTTTGTGTAACATCGAGGCAGACGTGTGTGTGTGTGTGTGTGTGTGTGTGTGTGCATTTGGAAAAACCTTAAACTCGCACATGGTGAGAGAGAGAGAGACTGCGTAAGAGCCTCATGGGAGATTTTTTTTTAGACCGTGTCTTACTGAAGGCTTTGATATGAAATGGGAACATGAGTGGAGATGTCTAGCAGCCGTCTCTGGAGGCTGAGATGTCTCGAGGTGATGGGGTCCTCGAGTGCTGCTGTTGCTTAGCAACAACACATGAAAGTCACTGACTTCCTTCCGCCTCTGTGTTAAAATCAAAATCTGTTTTTTTTCTTTCAAATATAAAAATTAATAATTATTGGTAGAGTTTTAACACGGTAAAACCCCCAGTGTTGATTGAACACTTCCATCGTCCGGCTGATACTTTATAAACACTGTAGATTGTTTCTTTTTATAATTTCCGACTGGTCTTCTGTTAAAAAAAAGAATAAATGAGAAAAACTACTTTCCCTGCTTATTGTTCTTCTCCCATGTTGGTTTTGGCTCTTAGTTTAAAGAAGCCAATTAGATTTCCCGCCTAATGTGACCTCATATAAGAAGAGCCCCTCCCCCAGTTTGTTGCTCTGCTTTGCTATTCTGTGGAGGGGCGTGGCTCAGCAGTAGCTCATTTACACTGAAACAGAGCGTTTGATGGAGGAGTGAAAATCCCTCCTGATTTAATTGATTGGATTGATGAGAAAAATACAATCAAACTGGAAAATTTAATCCTGAAAAATCTCTGGCATCATTTGGAATTTTTGAGAGACATGAGATTAAATACTGAATACAGTGAAGTCCCGCCCTTTCCTCAGCCGGTGTTCGTGGAGCGTACTCGTACAGCGTCCTTCCTCGAGGATGGTGAAGGTTTCTGCTGCACTCTGCAGTTCACATCCGCGGTTCTACATCGATTTTCTCTGTAATGACTCATTTGTTGCTTGTCCTTGCTTTTTCACGTTCTACACCACCTCCTGCTCGCTCTCAAGGTTTCTTCCTTTTTTCCACTCGAACCCACCGAGCACTAATGGCGTCTGTCGTCCCTCATTCACTACAAACTCCCACTTATAAGGGATTAAAGGCTTAGAGGCTTTCACCCCGTCATATCCAGACCGTCTAGCATCAGGTTTCCATTAGGGTCATTTTTTAGGTACTAAAGAAGCACAAAGAGCTTTTAGTGTGTTTACTGTGTGTTGTTTTGCATTAGCTTCAGGAGAATTTATTCAGACTCAAAGTCCGACAGTAAACTCCTGAGTGAAGTTCTGGGTGTTTAGAATCAGGTTAAATAGATTTTCCGAGCTTCACATTCAGGTTCTTAAAATAATGTGATATGACCCCAGCAGGAACCCCAACGCTGGGTTAGGACCTTGTTTAAAGAAAAAAGAAAAAAAACATTACTACAAAGTTGGTTATGAAAGTTAAAACGACTTTGATAAAATGACCTTGGAATAATGTTAAATGAAGTCCAAAGCAATGTCACAAATGCAACCTCAAAACAACAGAATATTAACCTTTTTTTATATTGTTCATCCCTCTTAACATTCGGCTCACGAAGTCTAATCGCATTACATCTGCAGTCCCTTACGTTTCGGTGTGGATCTGGAATTGGAACTGAAGATTAGTAAACTACATGAAGGTGAAAAACCCTTGAATGATATACGGTGCAGCGACATTGCAGTATCTCAGAAAGCCTGGCTAAGTATCTACACCACTGTACTGTACTATGGTGCACATGCTAGTTCTGATTAGAGCCCGAACACTGACAGCAGCCCTATGATGTCATAGTGTGTGAAAGGCCCTCTTGTTCTTCTAGGGATATTTTTCCCAGCATCTGGGACTTTTTGGGGTCTCAACCTGCTTAAAAACTCAAGCAAATCAGCACACAGGTTGGAATCTGCTGCCATTAGGATGCCTGAGCGGCTGGGCGCTGGGCGTGGCCGTCACATGAGATTTGCTGTATAGCTCATACACACTTGCACGTATACATTTACATTTTAGTCATTTGGCAGACGCTCTTATCCAGAGCAACTTACATACCTGTATATATATATATTTTTTATCTCATTACACATCTGAGCAGTTGAGGGTTGAGGGCCTTGCTCAAGGGCCCAACAGTGGCAACTTGGTGGTTGTGGGGTTTTGAACCTGGGATCTTCCAAACGGGAGTCCAATGCCTTAACCACTGAGGTACCCCTGGCCCGTATATATGCGAGACCTGATACACATTTAGATCTCATTGAGCTGAACAACTTTCATATTGCATGTCATGGGCTTTACTCGGATATACTCCTTCTAGAGGATTTATACGATCGCCACCAAACCTGGCCGATGTGATCTAAAGACATTGAGGATGCTCATTGCGAAGTGATTTTTCATATCTCTAATGTTTTAGCCATGGCAAGGCTTTAAATTTATGCCAAAAAGCAGCTAATAACTTAAGTGACATCATGGTGTGATGCTTTTTTCCAGCATCTGGGGCCTTTTGGACGTCTCAACATGTTCAAAAAGCACAAAGGTTGTGTGGTGCCAAGTGCCTGGGCCTGATCATCTTGGTTTTATAATTTTTTTTTAGTTATTTTTTATGCCATCCTCCTGATTTATTGGTTAGTGGTAGGTTTATGGTTTACTGGTAATATTGGACATTTGGAATTGTTTACAGGTAACTGGAGGAGTTATTTTGTGTTGCTTGGTCTTGGTGTTGGTATTAGCACTCAACTCTCTCACCGCTGTGTCCCGGGTTTGAGTCTCAATCAGGACACTGACTTAGTCACTGAAAGACAAACATACCTATCAGAAACAGTGTGAGTGTTTAAAGGATGTGTTTAAGCTAAGAGATAAAAATAAATGCCGTTATCAAATGTTTGGAAGTCGTGTTGTGTTGGTGTCGTTCATTCGCTGTTACCTCATGTAGTCAGTGTTGGTCTATCGTCATTTCATCAAATAAATCCAACATCCAAAAATAAACAAATACAGCAGTGATGCAACATCCATCAGGTGCCAAAATAACTTGGACACAATGTTTTGACAACCAAAACAAACCTGCTGGGACGATGGGACGGAGACGAGTGCTGAAGAAATCTAACTTAAGCCTGGTTGTTAAGTTTAAAATGAGGACTTCAACTGCTTGAGTGCTTTAGTACACACACACACACACACACACACACACACACGTAGGAGTCTATCCATCTGTTACTATACAGCCATTGACATGTTCTGGAAATCTGAGGAATCGAAAGAGAGGGAGAATAACCACAGGAAGCACTGCCATATAAGGAATTAAAAGAAAAAGAGGGAACAAATGTAACATCGTCTAGTGGAAACGTAAGAGGACAAAATGCTAACATCTGTGTTTAGAGTAAATAGTCCAGTGTATGGATGACACAGCGCTGCTTCACACCACAGACACGGTTTCTGTACAGGAGGGAAAAACACAAGCCTGCGCAGCATTACTGTCTCACGTTACACTCCATCTGTGTGTGTGTGTGTGTGTGTGTGTGTGTGTGTGTGTGTGTGTGTGTGACAAATAAAATGAGAAATATTAGCTTGCGCTGGATCAATTGCTATTACATACCCTGATGAAAGCCATTGTGTTCAATCACCGCAGTGAGGAAGTCGTGAGTCCGTGTTATACACACACAACAGAAATGACATCGAGTTAAATGTTCTTAAGTCTGTCCTAAGCTGCCTAGAATTTATTAAAATGAGTTCACGACAAACACATATAAGATTATTCTGCTTATTTCTAGTCAAATGCCAATAAAATTGCAGGTGAAAAATGTCTCGTTCTATTGGTAGATCGTTTTGCTTCTTTCAAGAATTTTTTTTTAAAAGCTAGTAAAATAATGGACCAACAGAGCGAGACGTTCTACTGACGTCACGTTTTATTGTCGTGTAGCCGTGACTTTAGTGACTGAGGTTACTGAACATAACAGAGTCCACCTGCTTATAACTTGAATAGCACTTGATCCAGCACATGCTAATATTTCTCATTTTATCTGTTATTTATACACACAAGTCAGCGCTGTTAAACCCTTGCTGTTCTCTCAACACTTCAATCCTGCTTTAACTATTTTAAAGAAATGAATTGATGATGTTTGTATTTGTCGTGTAGTGTTTTTTGTTAAGGATAATCACATGATTGTATAAACTATATAAATAAAACATCCTGTAAGTGTTTGTGTTTGGTGATATGATGATATTTCCTGCTCTTGTTTCGTCTCTAGTCTACGGCCACAATGTGAAGAGCAGTAACGACTTCGTGGGCCGCGTCGTGATCGGTCAGTTCTCCACGGGGCCGGCCGAGACCACACACTGGCGGCGTCTGCTGCGCTCCCAGCGGACGCCCGTGGAACAGTGGCACAGCCTGCGGTCTCGCGCCGAGTGTGATCGCGTCTCTCTCGCCTCGCTCGAAGTCACGTGATCTTTACGCAGCGTGCCGATTGGTGGAGGCAGGAAATGTGGATCGGACCGTTTAATGGGCGGGGCTTCACCCGAAGGACAAACAACATGAAGAACTGTGATGATCTGAAGGGACAGCGGGTTCTGAAGCGTGTCCTGCTCTTGTGTTGGTGGACTTTATTCAGAGAAGTGGATTGTGTGAATCGGTTTCCACGGCGACGCAGCAGAGCGTTTGTTCTTTATCACACTGAAATATTCGTCATGGAGAACTTAATAACCACATCACCGGCCCGGCTCGGGCTGAGATCGGCAGGGTCGCTCCTCCTCTGGGTTTATTTTTAGGAATTTTGAAATTAATGAGTAATAACCTACCTGTTGTCGTCAGTGCCGCGCCGTGGGATTCGTCTGTGTGAGATTTCTGTCAAATAATTATAATTATAATATTAATAATCAGGTAAAATGTCACGATGTTAAATGTTTTCACAGGGGTGTCGTTTATGATCATCAGTGCAGGAGGGAAACTGGAAAAAAGTGTGTCTGATCACATCATTGTCTCTCATCCCCTTTAAAAAAAGTGTCCAATCACAACAGCTCCCTTTAAAATTTGAGTGTCTGATCTCGTCTGAGTCAATAATCCTCCTGGTTCAGTCTCAGTATTTCTCAGTCACTGTTACGAATGGTTGTTGAAAAAATTTGCGAACCTAGGGGGCGTGTCTGGGTGTGCGGTCACCTGACTACCACGACTGTCCCTGATTGGCTGAACGAGTCTACAGTCTAGAGACAGAGACAAAGAACTCAGCTTCAGCCTGTGTGTTCTTATATCAACCTGTTGGTGGTGCTGCTGCGCTCACGTCCACGAAAATCTAAAATCATGCAAATTTAAGAGAGCGAATAATCGGAGGCGGAGTCTGAATGTAAATGTTACGTCGAGGGTTGAGGTTTAGCTCAGCTAGCAGGTTTACACCAGCGTTTAGAACCGAGACATCAGCCATGAAAACAACTACTGTGTGAAATAAAGCCAACCTGACTGAGTTATTAGACTTTATAACCTGCGAATAGAGCTCACGTCTCGTGCTGTCGTCCCTCATTCACTTTTCTACACGTGTGTTTGTCTACAGAGTGAACGTCTTGTGTGTTTGTGTTGTTGTTGTTTTATATTCTTAGATGGAGTTGTTATCAATGTTGGAGTAGATCACAGGCAGACGTCTGTGTGTGTTTTTATTCTCTGTGCTGTAGTGGTGCGTCTCGTCCGCACGTCTGTCTGTAACATACACACGTCTCAGACACACGTCTCATACACACGTCTCAGACACACGTCTCAGACACACACTCATACACACGTCTCAGACAGACGTCTCATACACACGTCTCAGACACACGTCTCAGACAGACGTCTCATACACACGTCTCAGACACACGTCTCATACACACGTCTCATACACATGTCTCAGACATGCTCATACACATGTCTCAGACACCCGTCTCAGACACACGTCTCATACACACGTCTCAGACACACGTCTCATACACACGTCTCAGACACACGTCTCATACACACGTCTCATACACACGTCTCAGACACAAGTCTCATACACACGTCTCATACACACGTCTCATACACATGTCTCAGACACACGTCTCATACACACGTCTCATACACACGTCTCAGACACCCGTCTCAGACACACGTCTCATACACACGTCTCATACACATGTCTCAGACATGCTCATACACACGTCTCAGACACCCGTCTCAGACACACATCTCAGACACACGTCTCATACACACGTCTCAGACACACGTCTCAGACACAAGTCTCATACACATGTCTCATACACACGTCTCATACACACGTCTCAGACACACGTCTCAGACACACGTCTCATACACACGTCTCATACACACGTCTCAGACACAAGTCTCATACACATGTCTCATACACACGTCTCAGACACAAGTCTCATACACATGTCTCATACACACGTCTCAGACACACGCTCGCTGTATCACTGAAATCGTTGTCGCTTTATTACCTGGTGTGTGTCTCTCTCTTTACGTGTCTGCTAGTGAAACTGTTCACTCTGTGTGTGTGTGTGTGTGTGTGTGTGTGTGTGAGAATCTCACTGTTAGTATTACATTTGAGTAGAAAAGAAACCTGCCTTAGATTAATGAAAAAGGTTCCAGTGAATATATTTATTTAGATAAACTTATTGCTAAACATATAGATGTATATTTATCTCTAAAAAGAATCTATATACACACATATCTTACACTGTGTGTGTGTGTGTGTGTGTGTGTATGTGTGTGTGGTAAGAGCTGAACAAATATGTGACGTGTGAGATTGAGAGAAAGAAATCAACAATAAATAAATAAAGAGGTGCTGAAATGAAAACGTCTCCTGCGATGCTGCTTTATGAAAATGAGAACTGTTGCTAGGCAACCGGCAAACACACAAACACACACATGCCAAGCGATGCTAGGTGATCATCAAGGCTATCATTTTAGCTAGTTAACAGGTTAAACACCCGGTGAGACAGAGTGATGAGAGAAGCGAAACAGAATCATCCGGAACCCTGGGAGATCCATCAGCTCACACTCAGAGAGTTCAATCAGAACGTCCTCACACTTCAGACGCAGCTCACCGGCGGCCATCTGTGATCGTTGCGCGCTTTAAACCTGGCCGTCTCGACTCAGGACAAAGGAAACCGTTCGCCGTCCAATCGGGTCAAGTTAAATCAGAAGGTGAGTTTTCAGTGTGACTCAGGGACATGAGGGAACGTTCTTATTTACTAATTAGTAATTAATTAGGAAGTGTTAGTACGCCTTATTGATGGTTAAAGAGTTTGTAGAAACAGTTAAAAGGTTAAATCTAATAATAATCTGATCTGATCTTTAATGTAATCAGTGATTATTATTATTATTATTATTATTATTATTATTATTTGAGGTTGAAGCCCACGTACATGTCTGTCTGTGTGTCTTTC